>OX632356.1:16606429-16811429 GCA_951751655.1 Ophion costatus | reverse complement strand
ACACACACACACACACACACACACACACACACACACACACACACACACACACACACACACACACACACACACACACACACACACACACACACACACACACACACACACACACACACACACACACACACACACACACACACACACACACACACACACACACACACACACACACACACACACACACACACACACACACACACACACACACACACACACACACACACACACACACACACACACACACACACACACACACACACACACACACACACACACACACACACACACACACACACACACACACACACACACACACACACACACACACACACACACACACACACACACACACACACACACACACACACACACACACACACACACACACACACACACACACACACACACACACACACACACACACACACACACACACACACACACACACACACACACACACACACACACACACACACACACACACACACACACACACACACACACACACACACACACACACACACACACACACACACACACACACACACACACACACACACACACACACACACACACACACACACACACACACACACACACACACACACACACACACACACACACACACACACACACACACACACACACACACACACACACACACACACACACACACACACACACACACACACACACACACACACACACACACACACACACACACACACACACACACACACACACACACACACACACACACACACACACACACACACACACACACACACACACACACACACACACACACACACACACACACACACACACACACACACACACACACACACACACACACACACACACACACACACACACACACACACACACACACACACACACACACACACACACACACACACACACACACACACACACACACACACACACACACACACACACACACACACACACACACACACACACACACACACACACACACACACACACACACACACACACACACACACACACACACACACACACACACACACACACACACACACACACACACACACACACACACACACACACACACACACACACACACACACACACACACACACACACACACACACACACACACACACACACACACACACACACACACACACACACACACACACACACACACACACACACACACACACACACACACACACACACACACACACACACACACACACACACACACACACACACACACACACACACACACACACACACACACACACACACACACACACACACACACACACACACACACACACACACACACACACACACACACACACACACACACACACACACACACACACACACACACACACACACACACACACACACACACACACACACACACACACACACACACACACACACACACACACACACACACACACACACACACACACACACACACACACACACACACACACACACACACACACACACACCCGCACACATCCCCTCCCCTCGCTCCCTCGCCCACCCCCCTCACAGCTCGCTCCCCCCTCCCCTCCCCCTTCGCCGCGCGCTTCTCCCTCCCCGCCCCTCTCGCTCCCTCCCCTCAAACGGTGGGTTAGAACCCGCCTAGCTCTACTACTGTCGGTATTTAATTTAGATTCTTGTCTTGGTTCGGTTGTTGAGACCCGCCACAATATTCATTGATAATCTTCATCCTCTTCATGTACTAACATCTGACGGTACATCCCTTTTACGTCCGCTGTAATCGCAATTCGAGCTCCCAAAATTTTCGAAATTGTATCGCTCGCGGTCTGATGCTGGATTGACAAATAGGTGTACACGTTGGACGATGAAGGATTAATAATAGGATTTCGAATTGAGGTAAACGTCTATAATTAAGCGATTTTTCGCGATTTTATTTCGGGTGGAAGGACAAGTATCAGGATAATAATATTCAAGGATGTTATTAGTGCTATCTTCAAGAGAACCAAAAAAAATATGTTAAACAATTATAGAAAATGGTGACGCTAGTCATTCTCGCGAGGCATGTTGACGTTGAGATTGTTCTGCGGCACGCAGTATAACCGACGCAGTTTTAAATGTTTTTTTTAATTATTTATTATTGTTCATGACTGTAGCTCATGGAATTTTAAAATATATTAGGTTTTGTGTAATTGTCAAGTATTTCAAGTATAAACTCAATACTCGACAGAAAGAAGGACGATGATTTGTTAATAAATAATGTTATAAATAACGCATGGAAAATCCCGTACGTGTTTCTCTCCGAAATGCTATTTTGAATATGTGCTCGAAATTCGGAATGAATAGAATGAAATTTGTTGGAGTTATGCTGCATGCCGGGTTGAAAAATTCTGTTTCGAGTAAAACGGTGGACCGCTTCACACACAGGCCAGCCACTGCCACCACAGACCCACGCGGGCCGGCGGGCCCTTTCTTACAGGTATCAAATTTTTCTCCTTATTCTAGATGGTTCAAAGCATCCCTGAAGCTGATAAAAAACAATTTTTTTATTGTTTTACAGTGTTGTTAGCCCCTAAGTCCTCAGGTATCGAACTCGCTATTATCTAGCCCAAATTGCTATTTTGTAGTATCGGTAAATTCTCACCCAGCTTAATTGTTCTGTTTTCTAATAGATAATAGAAGAATTCTGCGCCCATAAGAGGATCGATGTCGCTCGGAGCTTAAAATAATGGATCGGCCAATTTTATGTTATCTGGAATCGGGAGCCGAGAGGTTCCATTCCAGAATTATGGTAGCTCCTTATTTATTCTAGGTACGACCAAACAATACAAACTCGATTGGAACTCCAACATTGACCTTACTCGCAGTTGAAAACCGTTTTTAATTGTACAGTTCACATTTCGTAGACTGTTTACCAATTCGGAAATGTCCGGTTTTGAGCAGAGTTTCTTGCATGCCGTAGATTTTATACAATTGGTTTCGCCCGCACGGTCCAGTAAAAGGAGTAAGCAGGCCATTGTAATGGCTACTTCCATTTGCGTTTATAACAGCCGTTAGCATGAAAACTTGCTTACACGTAGGCTCTGATCGAAAATTATATACGGATGGGCCGCTTGATGTCTTATTGATGACCGTTGACGTTCGTACTTCGAAGTCTCCGTTGAGTCACTTGCTGCACGTGCCTTCAAATCCCTTGTTGAACTCACCATGCTTGGCGGTAGATGGCACAGAGTATTGTGCTGGCCTCCACATTCTCGACAAAAACGCAGTTTGCAGTTTGTAACAAAATTATCGTTGCGAAGGCAGTTGAAACATAATTTCGGACATTTGACCGCTTGAATTCTGTCTTCAACAGAGAGATTTAAGAATCTAATATAGGAACAAATCGTATTGACCCTGGCATAAAAAACATCGTCACTCTTGAGTAGTTGTTGACAACGAGGTCTTGCCATAAAATTTTGAACGGAACGGCTGTTTTTGCTTGTGTCATGCAGTGCCGTTTTTCTCGTAGATATTGAACTTCGGCTTGCTTTCTCCTGAATTTTCGCTCAAGGACTTGACATCGGCGCTGCCGAAACTCGATTGTACAGTCTCTCTTCAGATTCTCCAAGGGCTCAACATGTTCTTCCCAATGACTTCTAGTAACGCTGTCCAGGTTTTTCTCGATTGAATAGGTTGTCAAGTCTTCCCATGATTCTGTGGGGAATGACATTGACTTCAAAACTAGTAAATGTTTTCGAATATGATCGACGAGCTCTGGAATTGCGCTTGCTGACTCGATATACTCACGGTACCTCGAAAAGACATTATATACGTCTTTTACGGATGGCTCGGTCATCCTCGTATCGATGCTTTAACAGTTCACAAGCCATTGCATAGTTTTGTTCGAAAATTTCGATAGATTCGATACGATACCGTATCCAGTTTTCAATCTCTCCGTTACCGGCTGGCAGTTTGATTATCGGTAGATTCACACGAAACTTTCTTGGTGCGACAAATTGAGTGCTCATTCTCCAACATTTGTCCTTGTCGATCCAACGTTCAAGGGAATACATCGTTGCTACTCTCTTCGCTTGAACATTCTGATAGGCGTTGCATTAATATGATTCGTTGCTCCAAAACTTGAGTTTGGGTCAGGGCATTGTCAAAATGTTGGCTTCCGTTGCTAGTAGTTGGTGTCTGAGCGCATGGTTTAAATTTTTCCGGATATTTTAATAGCGCCGCCTTGATTGAAAAATATTTTTCTTCAAACTCCGTTTTTCCGAATGTCTCTTTGTTCATATTCTTCTTCTGGAGTTTTCAGTAAATACTGCGGATAGATTGAAATTTGAAGTAAGCTTCACCTAGATTTTGTAGACAGGATTAAATTTCTTCTTTCGTGGTCGTTTCTGGATAACTTGTTGCTCAATGTGCACAATTTCGTGTTGCTGTCAATTTTGCTTTAAGGGATCCTCGTTGTCTTCCTAATTCTTCGATGCTCACATTGTTTCCTGTTTGTCAACGTCGTTTTAGTCATCCAATTAGCGTTACGCACGTCAATTTTGAAATCCTCAATAGTTCCTGCGACACTAGAAGCGCGTGTGAACGAAACGGGGTCTCGACCGAATAATAATAAGATTGACCGACGCAGATCGGCCATGGGTATTGGTTGGTTTTATTGTGTTGATGAGAAAATTCTAGACGGTGCAAAGATGCTCTTCTGGATAATTAATTGTTAAAGCACATTTGTTGTTTGCAGTGGACTGTATTTTAATAAATACAGTCTAGTTAACAAATCTTGATTGTTCGCTTTTACGATCCCGTCGCGTCAGTTCGCTCTCGCATGTCTTCGAACACTGCTCGCTTATGCCAAATTCTCTCTATTATTGTTTCCCAATTTCTCCCCTCTCTATGGTCATGGCTAGTTCCGGCAGGTTCTCGAGTCTTCTAGCGGCGCAAATCCGTGCGCATACAACATCCACAACACTAGTCGCCAATTGGGGGCGTTTTCCGCGCATCGTTGTAAACAAACGTACAGAATTACATGATAATACATTAGGAGAGAGGTAACGCCAGTTCTAACTCAGGGATCTCAGGGGGAGCGGAGCGGGGGTCATATGTGATTTAAGAGGGTCCTATGTGATTTAAGATAACTAAGAGATTTTTGTAATTAAATGAAATAAAAAATTTTATTCACAATACATTTGTTTACAAAACACTGAATAATATTGTTTTTAAAATTAATAATGTATCAAGTTGTTCTTTCTGCACAATATTGTATACATAGATGTTATACATTGAAAGAGTCGTGCGTGTGTGAGGGCATGCGCGCGCGAATGTGCGTGTGTCTGCACGTGTGATTATTCTGGAACGAAAAAACATGCATTTTTTAGTATAAATCTATGCGGCACTGTAATATTTACAATATTAGTATTTATTTATAAAACTTACAATAAAACGATAATCCATGTAAACAGGCGGAGCACACGTTGTATGGGACAATTTGATGAAGTGGATGTCGATATGTGCTGCAGAAAATTCCACTCAGCGCATTGATACGTTCCCTGTAGAGGCCTCGCACGGCTTTTGCGTACACAAACATTCCTCGGTCTTCGGGGAAGCATGAAGTGCAATACTTTGCCCTTTCATTCACTGTTATGTAGAAGTCATTTTTACAGAATACAGCTCTCGGAATGAGAATACGATGACGTTGCTAATCCAGTCTATATCTTTGCACATCATAGTTTTCACAATTACAGTCACTTTCAAAGTCTGAATCGTTGAATTCGAGATCATCTCTCAGTTCATCGATGTCCATGGCATCTATTTCATTATTACCGATGTCATAGTCATCGTCGTCGTCGTCGTTGTCGGCGACATCGTTCATTGGAACCACACCGATTTCTTTAGGCACAAAAGGGAGTCGGTTTAAGCAAGCGCTACACATGCTGCTTAGAAGAATTTCATGGAGTGGATCGCAGCAGTTACTTCAGAAGATCGCATTCGTTGCGTCGAATGTTTCCCGGTAGTGGCCATGCACTGCTATCGCTTTTTGAACCATTGCACCCATGTCCAATATGCAACTCGTGCAACAATTCACACCACGAGATGGAATGAAGTAATGGCATTTGACGCAATACACGGTTTGTCGGTTAAGATTGTGAATAATTTGCAGGTCTAGCATGTATTCTCGCCTATCATGGGTTTCATCATAATCACTTTCACAACCGGATTCATTGACTTCGAGATCACGGTCCCGTTCGTCTTCTTTTAGCACTTCCATCTCATTGTCGTCATTGCATTTGATCAACCATTGTTATACGTTTTTCCGCGCCACTTTTCAAAATCACTTTTGGAAATTGGCGAGACTAGAATGGTGAAAAAACGTCTACCCGAGTCATTTTTAATTAGTGGATTCTCATTGGATGCAGAATGGTGGGGATGAGTTGCTCATTTTCTTTCTCACTTCAACATTGAAAAATAAAGGGAAAACAAGTTTTTTCTCATTTTTCTCATCACATGTAGAAAATAGTAACGTGGGCACCGATTAGGGATATGAAGTACAGAAAAAGGTGGGGAATGTAATCAGAGGAAGTACCCCGTACATGGAAGCTACAATAAGCGGATGTGTTTGCCATAGCAAGGACAATAAAAAAATAGTAGAGGCAGGTGTACAAACAAATATACCTTCTAAGATACCTCATCCAGGCTCCGGGTAAACGAAAAGGTTTTGATTCCTAACGTTCTTTTTCTTTGCCACCTCCAGAGTGGGGTTATCAGAGAAGAAACGGTCCATCAGTAGAGGCAGAAGCTGACCTGCTAGGGCTCAATATCCACATAACCACGTTTAGTCAGAGCGTATGGAAAAATCGTACAAGTGATGATGATGTTTTCCTTACTATCACCGGAGGGTTAAATGGGTTAAAGTACAACTCCATTGCCAAGGGCGGATGCCTACACAGCAAAATTAATCCCGGGAGCATCCTGATACAGTCCTATTCGTGTCCCGCCAAGATGGAACGTCTTATAGATGTCTGTGGGAGGTACTGGTAAGACACTATTCTACCCGAGATTAATGTCGGTTGGCTTGAGGATATCCTGCCGTAACCGTGAGTAGACGATCCCAGCGCACTCTCTGATAGACGTCTGTGGGAGGTACTAGTAAGACACTGTTCTACCAGAGATTAATGTAGGATGGGTTGAGGATGTCCTGTCGTAACCGTGAGTAGACAATCACAGTGCACTCTCTTATAGACGTATGTGGGAGGTACTAGTAAGACACCGTTCTACCTAGGATTGATATAGGATGGCTTGAGGATATCCTGTCGTATCCGTGAGGAGATAATCACAGCGCACCTGCTTATGGAGGTCTGTGGGAAGTACTAGTAAAAAATTGTTCTCGCCAAGTATATCTCATGCGATAGGGACTCTCGCGAAACCGATTTCTAACTTTACGAGAAGTAGACTTTTTTAATCAGAATTTATTTATAAAAATCAATTATAAAAATTTCCATAGAATATCTAAAAAGTCTTCGTGCCGAATATATAGCTCAATATCGCTTAGAAATCGAATGAAATGGATATTTAACTGGGCGACGTGGACTTAAAAAAAAATTTGTTTATAAAAATTGTTAGTATTATTGATAGTACTAACAATTTTTATAAATTTTTTTAATTCCATTTCTCGCCAAGTTAAAAATCCATTTCATTCGATTTCTAATCGATATTGATCTATATACTGGACACGAACATTTTTTAAATATTCTATGGAAATTTTTAGAAATGATTTTTATAAATGAATTCTGATAAAAAAAAGTCTAGTTCTCGTAAAGTTAGAAATCGGTTTCGCGAGATTTCCTGTCAAATGAGATATACTTGGCGAGAACAATTTTTTACTAGTACTTTCCTAGTGATTGTCTCCTCATGGTTACGAGAGGATATCCTCAAGCGATTCTATATTCATCCTAGGTAGAACAGAGTCTTACTAGTACCTCCCGTAGACGTCTAAGACAGTGCACTGTGATCGTCTACTCACCGTTACGGTAGGACATCCTCAAGCCATCTTACATTAATCTCAAGTAGAACAGTGTCTTACTAGTACCTCCAACAGACATCTATAAGAGAGCGCGCTGCGATCGTCGACAAACGCTTACGACAGGACATCCTCAAGCCATCCTATATTAATCTCGGGTAGAAAAATGTTTTACTAGTACCTCCCACAGATATCTATCAGACGTTCTATCTTGGCGAGACACGAATAGGACTGTATCAGGATGCTCCCAGGATCAATTTTGCTGCTTATAAGCAGCAATCATATTTGCTGCCTAAGAGGTATAGGGGATACCGTATCGACCGATCATACCCGTGATCGAGAATAATTGCAAAAATAATTGTTTAAATAATTATTTTTGCGCAAATTTTACCGTTGTTTTTTGCAGCTCGTAGGCAGCAATCACATTTGCTAAATGAGAGGTATTGAACATACCGTATCTACCGATCATACTCGTGATCGAGAATAAATGCAAAAATTGCTGTTTAAATAATTATTTTTGCGTAAATTTTGCCGTTGTTTTTCGCAGCGAGTAGGCAGCAATCATTTTTGCTGAATGAGAGGTATTGAACATACCGTATCTACCGATCATACTCATGATCGAGAATGAGTGCAATAATAATTTTTTTAACAATTATTTTTGTGAAACTATTATCGTTGTTTTTTGCTGCGCGTAAGCAGCAATCACATTTGCTGACTGAGAGGTACAGAATCAGTACAGAAAAGGTACAGAGAGGTACTGTATCTACCAATCAGATCCATGATGGAAGAAAAATGAAAAAAAAGATTGTTTAAACAATTGTTTTTGCCTAATTTTTACCATTGGGTTTTGCAGCGCGTACGCAGCAATCATTTTTCTGAGAGGTATAGGACGTACCACCTATTTGTTAATGTGATAATTGTTAAAAAGAATTAATTTTGAACAATTATTTCGCTGCACAAAAGCGCCAGCCGCTGGCAAGAACTCTTGCTACGAAATTGAGATTCTCCATGATCTCGAATTTCGTGCGAAGTCGGCGTTTACAAAGAAACCGAAATTCTTTGCCAACACTGACGGTGGGTGAGCGCGTGGGTATATACGTGTATATACCCACACGAAGTGAGTACTCGCTGCGAAGGGTCAGCATGCGGGAAGAAAACAATCTTCAACCGCGTGCGTCCGATGTAGCGTATGCCACAGCACACACGCTAACACACGTTTGCGTCGACGCATAACAATACAATGTATGCCGCGACGCACGGTGGCCCGCAATTCCGTCGCAGCGTGCGTTCGGAACGAACACGCGTTCAAGATGAATGCGCGCTGTGACATCTAGCGGTAGGAAGTAGTAGCTCGTGCGAGCTCTGCCCTACCGGCTCGAGCCGGGCCGCATCGGAGTTCCGCGTCGGGAGTCATTCCGTCTCAACGATAAGGTACGCCGCGTGTCCGCCCGGCTCTGCGAAGCGATTTTTTTGTATGCGAGCTGGTGTTCATAGGCGCTTGCGCTTGTTGGTCTCCTGAATCAGAGCGAGTCCCTACAAGCTTTTTTCTGACAAAGGTTCGAGATAGTTACTTCTCATCCAAATGTGTTGTAACGTTTTTAAAGATAGTGTGAATTTTCGAATGATTTTTTACGTAGCAGAGGTATATTGAATTGAGGTAAGTAATTGTGTGAATAATGCAATTTTACGGTAGAAACACAATGAGAAAAAGAATGAGCGGCGAGGACTGAGAAGACAGAAAGGCCTCGTAGAAACTGAAATATAAAAAAAAATGTGTCGTCATTTATTATGTGGGCTATGTATTATTTGATCGTGGAAAATATTGACTTTTTTTTCGTTCTATATTCGTATCATCCCTTTCTTTTTTCCCATACATTATTGTTAAACAATACTCTTGTGCCACGTGCGTGCATAACCTCAATCGGTGTCCGCAAATCTTTCTTTCTCATTCGACACTATTCGTCCACGTACGACGTTCAATTATAGTATTTATATATCACGTTATCGTGACAATATATTCGCATATATATGAAAAAATGTGTTTCGTTCTCGTATAGACTCTGTATGATCTTCACGCAGTTTTCACTGCAAGTTTTCTCAGACGAACATTCGAGGTTGTTACTTCTCAATGAAATTTGTTGCAGAATTTGGATCGATGGTCTAAATTATCGTGTGTTTTCTTACGTCGCAGAGCTATATTGAATTGAGGTAAGTAATTGTGTGAACAATTCATTTTTACGGTACAAACACTGATGAATAAGAGAATGAGAGGCTGGGAAGAAAGAAAGGCCCCGTAGAAGCTGAAAGATTGAAAAAATGTGTCGTCATTTATTCTGTGGGCTCTGTATTATTATTTGATCGCGCAAAAGGTTGATTTTTTTTTCTTTCTATATTCGTATAGTCCCTGACTTCTTTCCTATTACATTATCGTTAAACAAAACTCTTGTGCCACTTGCATGCATAACCTCAATCGGTGTCCGCGAATAATTCTTTCTTGTTCGACGGTATTCGTACGCGTACAACGTTCAATTATAGTATTTCTGTATAAAATTATCGTGACAATACGCATATATAAATATGAAAAATTGTGTGCTCTTTTCGCGTAGGCTTTGTATTATTTGATCGTGACGATACTAATTGATTTTTTAACTTATTATAATTTTTTTATTTGCATAAAAATAATGTAATCGGAAACCCGAATGAAAGAAAGGAATTAGGGAAATGGATTAAGGAAGAAGGACCCCGTAGAAGCTGAAATATAAAAAAATGTGTCACCATTTGTTGTGTGGACGATGGAAAAAATCATTCTATTCCGCGATCAAATAATACAAAATTATTTGATCGCGGATGAGATTGATTTTTTGCATTACTAATTTTTTCTTTTTTTTATTCGCATAATCCCTTTCTTCTATTTGCGTTTCCCATTACATGATCCTTTCACGAAACTCTTCTGCCACGCGCATACCCAACGTTAATCGGTGTAGGCGAAACATTTTTTTTCGTCTGTTGTTATTCGTAGGATGCTAAATTATGATATTTCTCTATAAATCTATCTCAATTTTTTTAAATTTTTTAAATTTTTTCTACTACAATCATAATCATGAAAAGTCGTCCCAGTTTCTTTTTATTCCTACGATGTTGAATGATTAGTTTTTATAACGGCAGTTTTATAGTTCATGTCTCTGAAAAAAAAACACTCGAGGCTTTTGGAGAGCGGTCACAGAACAAAGTTTTACAGTTCAAAATAATGCATTCTACTTTTTTGTTTTCAAGATAACTTCACTATAAATACGAGCAATCATGGATATGTTTCAAAAAAATTCTCCTTTAAAAATAATTCATAGGAAACGTCAGTTTTTGTCTTCAACTCAATTTTCCCCGCCTCATAAATCAATTTGATAGTTGCGCTCAGAATTTCGGGAAAAAGTATTAGTGTGTAAAAAAATTGTTTCCTTTTTTTGGTAACGTAAGATGTAAATATTGTGGAAGTTATATAACTTAATCGAAGTTGCACTGCGTCCCGCTCGTATATCTCAAAATCTACGAAGCCCTAAGAACCAATTTTTCTTCTACAGACGGAGTCATACAAAAGAAAAAGTGATTCTCAAATTTGTAGTCGACAACGACGACGTCGAATTGCAAAAATTATTCAGCAGTCGCAAAATCAACCCGAACCCGTTAGTGAATCAACCAATTTGTCTCCGGTAAACGCAATTATCGACTCATTACCCTGTCCAAAAACGATTGAACGAGCATACACAAATGATTCGCCTGATTCTTTAACATCGTCCGATGAGAGCTGGATCTCAATACAAACTATAAATAATTCTCTTTAAATGGATAATTATCCGAACAGTGACGACAATCCGTATAACGATAGAAATATAACTGCCGTTGTTGAAGTTTCCGGAATAGAAACATTGGTGGACTGTTCTCAGATCGCGGATTATGTGAAGACAAAGTTAGAGGAGTAGTATAGCTAGGGCGGTTCTGACTCAAGGGGAGGTGGTGTGTCAAGAATGGGGAAGCCATGGTGGCGCCACTGTCGAGGGGAGGTCGCCGGGCGCGTGCGACGTCACAGAGGGGACCTCTATGGAGGGAGTAGCCAGGTGGTCCGCGGAGCGACTGGCGGGGGGGGAGTCAGTGTTGATGAGTGTTTTCAGTGTGTGTGTGTGCGTGCGTGTGCGTGTGGGTGCGTGCGTGTGCGTGTGCGTGCGTGTGCGTGTGCGTGCGTGTCCGTGCGTGCGCGTACGTGTCCGTGCGTGTGCGCGCGCGCGCGCGCGCGCGTGTGTGTGTGTGTGTGTGTGCGTGTGCGTGCGTGCGTGTGCGTGTGCGTGCGTGCGTGTGCGTGCGGGCTTGTGCGTGCTTCTGCATGCATGCGTGCGTGCGTGTGTGCGTGCGTGCGTGGCGGCCTTTCAAAGCCCACTAATTCATGACATGCAGCTGGTTCCATTCCGAAAGACAATGTCAATTGCATCCGCCCCGTCTCAAAGCTCGACGACACTCGAGACAGATCCTGACAGGTTTTTTGGAAAAACTGCAATCCTTAGGGATCAAAGGGACCGCGGACGGACCACTTGAGCGCAGCTCTTGGAAAGTTAAGGTCACCACTCCGAAAGATAATGTCAAGATGTTTGCATGCGTGTCCACTCCTGTCACGAGTCTCGCCAACACTGTAGACAGATCTCGACAAGTCAGGATTTCTTGGAAAAACTATAAACTTTAGGGATCTATTGCCAAGGGCCGTTAGCGCCGATGGACCACTTGAGCAGCAGGACCCATAAAATCTTTCGACCCGAGGCATCCCGACTTCCTGTTTTCGTCTCATGTTCCTCGAGCAATCTTCGCGTTATCGGGAAACTCTGTTT
Organism: Ophion costatus; assembly: GCA_951751655.1. NCBI lineage: Eukaryota > Metazoa > Arthropoda > Insecta > Hymenoptera > Ichneumonidae > Ophion > Ophion costatus. Next base: position 16,798,544 of record OX632356.1, on the reverse strand, counting down.
TTTCCCGAGAGAGGGCCGAACTTTTTTCCCGAAGAGCCTTTTTAATGATCCACTCCGCTCAAAACTGACCGCACTTTGCATGAAGCAGTCAGTCTGTCAACATCGTGGAAGTTTTTCGTACTGACCAACATCGAACAAATCTTGCGTGACCAAGCTGTGCTCTTACGCTCGTTCGAAGAATTTGCTGCGTGGGAACAGTGATGTGTCGAGCTCATCGAAGGATTGGAAACGCAAAGTCGGATTAAACGCCCGCGATTATTAATTGGACATCAACAGTCACTAATCGCCCAAATAGCGCGTCTGGAAGGATTGAGGAATTCTGTGCGGAGTCGTGTCGTACACACGGGCGCAGGACATGCTGATCACGGGTTAATCTGGCGCGAGATTGACACGTCCTTCAAGAGTCGTATATTGACCGGGTCCGTCATCAATCGCAGCCACATCGAGCCGAAAGACTTTCTAAATGATGCTCACGCTCTAGTGCTTCAACATGTGCGAAATATTATCAACAAGCACAACAGCATTAAAGTCAATTCAGTGTTCAATGGTGAATTCGTGAGTGGCGATAAACAAGCCAATAATAGTGTTGGCACGCGAAACTGCGAACTATTTATCACAAGCGATTTGAGCGAGTGGTATGAACAGCGTGTTACGGAGCCCACTTTAACCTTACTCGACGAATTTCAAGAACGTGATAGTGGCTGGGCTCTGCAGAAAATACTTAACCTCACGATAAATGTGAATAAGTATAATCCAATGCGTGCTGGGTGCTCCATATCATTGCCGCGGGAAATAATGTTGAAGACGGCTGTGGTTAACGTCAAATCCGACGATAACGCGTGTTTCGCATGGGCAGATGTCGCTCCTCTACACCCAGCTGAACGAAACAGTGACCGTCCAACTTCTTATTCTCATTATTCGACAGTGCTGAATCTGAAGGATATCGAATTCCCGGTGACGATACCTCAAATGGAAAATTCGAGCTCCAAAACAATTTATCTATTAACGTGTATACCACCACTACGAAAAAGGACATTGTTCCAATACGCGTGACTCAGCAGAAGAAGGAGAAGCACATCAATTTGCTCTTCATGCAAGATACTGAGGACGACAATGTGGGGCATTTCGTATGGATCAAGAACCTGTCGAGACTCGTGAGGGCGCAACTGAGCAAAATGGAGCAAAAAAAATATATATGCGATCGGTGTGTAAATTTAGTTTTATTAATACAAAATTATATATCTACTGAAGGAGAAAATTGAACAAAAAAAAATCTTGATTGTTTTGCAGGTGCTTGCACCACTTCAGTTCCGAAGAAAAATTGCAATCACACGAGGTCGATTGTGGGGCGATAAACGACTGTGCAATTCGACTACCAAACGACACCAATAAGTGGCTCCAGTTCAGCAACTTTAGCCGGAAAGAGCGACATCCTTTCATTGTCTATGCTGATTTGGAGTGTGTGTTGGCAAAGACCGACGGGGAGAACCTAGCGAAACACATGTATCAACACCATGAAGTATTTAGTATTGGATATTACGTGTGTTGTTCGTATGACGATTCATAATCTTCATATCACTCGCGACGCAGTGCTGATTGCGTATCGTGGTTTGTCGAAGAGCTAAAAAATCTAGCTTTGCGGATAAAAGAAATTTTCTGCGACAATGTCCCAATGATTTATCTAATACCGAACGAGTGGGCTAATTTTCGAGCAGCGACTCAATGTCATATATGTGCGAAACCATTTGCGCAAGAAGATGTTCGCGTTCGAGATCATTGCCATCTGACTGTACGCTATAGGGGCCCTGCCCATTCTAATTGCAATTTAAACTACAAACAGTCATTTTTCATTCCCATAGTTTTGCACAATTTGTCGGGTTACGATGCACATTTTGTCATCAAGGAAGTAGCCACAGCGTTCGAAGGAAAAACCGATGTGCTTCCAATCATAAAAGAGAAATACATCTCCTTCACGAAGCATGTTGAAATTACAGACGATTCTAAACAGAAAATCCAATTGCGCTTCATCGATTCATACAAATTTCTGAACACCAGTCTCGACAAATTAGCCGCATTCTTGAGCGAGGACAATCTCAACATTTTACGCATGCAATTCCCAACGCTATCGACGAACACTTTCAATTTACTGACGCGAAAAGGGGTCTTCCATTATGAGTATATTGATGGAGTGACCAAGCTAGACGACACTTACCTACCACCACGTGACGCATTTTACAGTTCCCTGACAGATGCCACAGTATCCGAGAGCGAGTACACACATGCTCAGAAAGTTTGGGAGCGGTTCTCCATTCGAACGTCGGGTGACTATAGCGATTTATACTTGAAAACAGATGTCATGTTATTAGCTGATATTTTCGAAAACTTTCGAAATACGTGCATTGAGAGCTATGGCCTAGATCCCGCGTATTACTACACATTGCCCGGATATACCTGGGATGCAATGGTAAAACACTCGAATGTCAAGTTTGAATTACTAACTGACATCGACATGGTTTTATTCGTTGAGCGGGGTATACGCGGTGGTCTCAGTCAATGCTCAAACCGATATGCACACGCTAATAACAAGTACATGGAGTCGTTTGATCCATCGAAAGCATCATCATACTTGATGTATTTTGACGTCAACAATCTGTATGGATGGGCAATATGTCAACCTTTGCCATATGCAGATTTTCGATGGGTCAACGACGTGTCCAAGTTTGATCCATCTTCCATCGCGCTAGATTCACCAACAGGCTACATCCTTGAAGTCGACTTGAAATATCCGCAATCTCTACATGATGCGCACAAAGACCTGCCGTTTTGTCCAATTCATGAAAAACCGCCGGGTAAGCAGGGGGAAAAGCTGTTAGCAACCGTCTGTGATAAAAAACGCTACATCATTCACTATCGAAATTTACAGCAGTGTTTACGTCATGGACTTTGCCTCACGAAAATCCATAGAGTCCTACAGTTTACACAATCCCCATGGCTACGTTCATATATTGAGTTAAATACGCAATTTCGAACGCTAGCCAAAAATGATTTTGAAAAGAATTTATTCAAATTAATGAACAATGCGGTGTTTGGCAAAACGATGGAGAATGTGCGCAATCATGTGGATGTAAAGCTTTTAACAAAATGGGAGGGTAGATATGGTGCAGAGGCAATGATTTCGAAGCCAAACTTCCACAGCCGAATTGTTTTTTCGGAAAACCTCATTGCCGTGGAATTGCGCAATCTCGAGGTGAAATTCAACAAGCCAATATATGTGGGCATGTGCATACTCGACATATCCAAAACATGCTTGTATGGATTTGATCACGAGTATATGGTACCTCTGTATCGGGATAAGTGTAAAATCATGTATACCGATACGGATAGTCTCATATATGACATTGAGAGCGATTATATGTACATGGACATGAAGCGCGACATTGTAAAATTCGATACGAGCGACTATCCGGTGGACAATAGGTATGATATGCCGTTTGACAACAAGAAGGTACCCGGTCTCATGAAAGACGAATGCAATGGTACAATTATGACCGAGTTCATTGGACTTCGATCGAAAATGTATGCGACACGTGTCGAGGATAAGAAAGAGACGAAAAAAGTTAAAGGTATCAAGAGTAGCGTTGTGGCTAGGACATTCACATTCAACGATTATGCCCGATGCTTGAAGGAAGACATTGAAATGAGCCGTAGTCAAACGTGCATTCGATCAAAGTTGGACAAAGTCTACACAATTCGCGAGACTAAAATTGCTCTGAGTCCTCATTATGATAAGAGGTATATCATACCTGGGACCTCTGATACCCTACCATGGGGGCATTATAGAATACCATTGTATAAAATTAGGTAAACTTTTTTTTTATACATTGATTTTTTTTTTTTGTAAAATTGCCTACATTTTTGTGAATATAGATGCATAAAAATCGTGAGAATTATGTATATATTTTGTTCACTCGATGTAAAACTTGTTAAAATTATGTTAGTTGTTGTAAATATTTAATTGTGCAAGGATGAATTTATTATTTTATGTAAATAAAAAAAAGGACTTTTTATAATACCATGTGTTTATTCACTCTATCCATCTCCTCGTACCCACGTTCCACGAAACAGGGATTATCGATGGGGGAAAAAAGCAAGCCCGCTGTGGAGTCGGTTGGAGGCCTTTGGGTTTGTCGACATCCAAGACACGTTCGAACACGTTCAAGAGTCTCTCAACGACACTCATAAAATGTTTGACACCATTCATGAGGGGCTTGAAGACTCGTAAGAGAGAGACGTTCAAAGACATTCGCGAGGCGTTCGAAGACTTTCGAAAGACTTTCTACGACGTTCATGAGACGTTTGAAGATGTCCGAAGACGGTTAAGAGACTTGCAAAGATATTCGCGAGGGGTTTGAAGACGTCCACGAAACTTTCGAATACGTTCAAGAGATTTTCGACCACAACCATAATAGGTTTGAAGACATTCATGAGGGATACGAATACGCTTAAGAGACTTCCAAAGATATTCACGAGGGCTTTGTCGACATCCAAGACACTTTCGAACACGTTCAAGAGACTTTCAACGACATTCATAATACATTTGACGACATTCAATGAGGGGCTTGAAGACTCTTAAGATAGACTTTCAAAGAAATTCACGAGGGGTTCGAAGAGTTTCAGGAGACTTTCTACGACGTCCATGAGACGGTTGAAGATGTTCGTGAGACGTTCAAGAGACTTTCGAAAACAATCATATGACGTTTGAAGACATTCATGAGGGATTCGAAGACGTTCAGAGACTTTCGAAGACGTTCAAGAGATCTTTGACGATATTTATAATACGTTTGAAGACATCGATGAGGGGTTCGGAGACGTTTAAGAGACTTTCAAAGACACTCACGAGGGGCTTCAAGACATGCAAGAACCTTTTGAGTACGTTCAAGAGACTTTCGCCGGCGTTCATGAGACGTTTGGAGAGGTTTGTGAGACGTTTAAGATTCTTTCGAAGACGTTCACGAGACTTTCGACGACATACATAATACGTTTGAAGACATTCATGAGGGATACGAAAACGCTTAAGAGACTTCCGAAGATATTCATGAGGGGTTTGTCGATATCCAAGACATTTTCGAACACGTTCAAGAGACTTTTAACGATATTCATAATACATTTGACGACATTCATGAAGGGCTTGAAGACTCGTAAGAGAGACTTTCAAAGACATTCGCGGGGGTTCGAAGAGTTTCAAGAGACTTTCTACGACGCTCATGAGACATTTGAAGATATTCGTGTGACGTTCAAGAGACTTTCGAAAACGTTCACGAGACTTTCGATGACATTTATAATAGGTTCGAAGATATACATGCGGCATTCTAAGATGCTTTAGAGACTTTCAAAGATATCCACGAGGGGTTTGTTGACATCCCAGAAACGTTCGAACACGTTCAGGAGACATCCAACGCCATTCATAATACGTATGACGACATTCATGAGGGGTTCGAAGACGCTTAAGAGAGACTTTCAATGCATTCACGAGGGGTTTGTCGACATCCAAGACACTATCGAACACATTCACGAGACTTTCGACAACATTCATAAAACGTTTGAAGACATTCGTGAGGAGTTCGAAGATGCTTAAGAGACTTTCAAAGATATGCACAAGTGGTTTGAAGACGCCCAAGAGGTCTTCGAGTGTATAATGCGATCTTCGACGACATCCATAAACCGAAGATTTTCATGACATTTGAGTTTGGCTGGAATTGTTTGGTTTCGTTTGGGTGAAAATCCCAAACAAACCCAAACAATTCCAGCCAAATTGCAATGTCATGAAAATCATCGGTTTATGGATGTCGTCGAAGATCGCATTATACACTCGAAGGCCTCTTGGGCGTCTTCAAACCACTTGTGCATATCTTTGAAAGTCTCTTCAGCATCTTCGAACTCCTGACGAATGTCTTCAAACGTTTTATGAATGTTGTCGAAAGTCTCGTGAATGTGTTCGATAGTGTCTTGGATGTCGACAAACCCCTCGTGAATGCATTGAAAGTCTCTCTTAAGCGTCTTCGAACCCGTCATGAATGTCGTCATACGTATTATGAATGCCGTTGGATGTCTCCTGAACGTGTTCGAACGTTTCTGGGATGTCAACAAACCCCTCGTCGATATCTTTGAAAGTCTCTATAGCATCTTAGAATGCCGCATGTATATCTTCGAACCTATTATAAATGTCGTCGAAAGTCTCGTGAACGTTTTCGAAAGTCTCTTGAACGTCACACGAATACCTTCAAATGTCTCATGAGCGTCGTAGAAAGTTTCTTGAAACTCTTCGAACCCCTCGCGAATGTCTTTGAAAGTCTCTCTTACGAGTCTTCAAGCCCTTCATGAATGTCGTCAAACGTATTATGAATATCGTTGAAAGTCTCTTGAACGTGTTCGGAAGTGTCTTGGATGTCGGCATACCCCTCATGAATATCTTTGGAAGTTTCTTAAGCGTTTTCGTATCCCTCATGAATGTCTTCAAACGTATTATGTATGTCGTCGAAAGTCTCGTGAACGTCTTCGAAAGAATCTTAAACGTCTCACAAACCTCTCCAAACGTCTCATGAACGCCGGCGAAAGTCTCTTGAACGTACTCAAAAGTTTCTTGCATGTCTTGAAGCCCCTCGTGAATGTCTTTGAAAGTCTCTTAAACGTCTCCGAACCCCTCATCGATGTCTTCAAACGTATTATGAATATCATCAAAGATCTCTTGAACGTCTTCGAAAGTCTCTGAACGTCTTCGAATCCCTCATGAATGTCTTCAAACGTCATATGATTGTTTTCGAAAGTCTCTTGAACGTCTCACGAACATCTTCAACCGTCTCATGGACGTCGTAGAAATTCTCCTGAAACTCTTCGAACCCCTCGTGAATTTCTTTGAAAGTCTATCTTAAGAGTCTTCAAGCCCCTCATTGAATGTCGTCAAATGTATTATGAATGTCGTTGAAAGTCTCTTGAACGTGTTCGAAAGTGTCTTGGATGCCGACAAAGCCCTCGTGAATATCTTTGGAAGTCTCTTAAGCGTATTCGTATCCCTCATGATTGTCTTCAAACGTATTATGAATGTGGTCGAAAATCTCTTGAACGTATTCGAAAGTTTCTTGGACGTCTTCAAACCCCTCGCGAATGTCTTTGAAAGTCTCTTAAACGTCTTCGATCCTCTTGTGAATGCCTTCAAACGTCTTATGACCGTTTAGACCGATAGAGTGAATAAACACATGGGATTATAAAAAGTCCGTTTCTTTATTTACATAAAATAATAAATTGATCCTTGCATAATTAAATATTTACAACAAGTAACATAATTTTAACAAGTTTTACATCGAGTGAACAAAATATATACATAATTTTCACGATTTTTATGCATCTATATTCACAAAAATGTAGGCAATTTTACAAAAAAAAGAAATCAATGTATAAAAAAAAAGTTTACCTAATTTTATACAATGGTATTCTATAATACCGTCATGGTAGGGTATCAGAGGTCCCAGGTATTATATACCTCTTATCATCATGAGGACTCAGAGCAATTTCAGTCTCGCGAATTGTGTAGACTTTGTGCAACTTTGCTCGAATGCACGTTTGACTACGGCTCATTTCAATGTCTTCCTTCAAGCATCGGGCATAATCGTTGAATGTGATTGTCCCAGCCACAACGCTACTCTTGACACCTTTAACTTTTTTCGTCTCTTTCTTACCCTCGACACGTGTCTCATACATTTTCGGTCGAAGTCCAATGAACTCGGTCATAATTGTACCATTGCATTCGTCTTTCATGAGACCGGGTACCTTCTTGTTGACAAGCGGCATATCATACCTATTGTCCACCGGATAGTCGCTCGTATCGAATTTTACAATGTCGCGCTTCATGTCCATGTACATATCATCGCTCTCAATGTCATATATGAGACTATCCGTATCGGTATACATGATTTCACACTCATCCCGATACAGAGGTACCATATACTCGTGATGAAATCCATACAAGCATGTTTTGGATATGTCGAGTATGCAGATGCCCACATATATTGGCTTGTTGAATTTCACCTCGAGATTGCGCAATTCCACGGCAATGAGGTTTTCCGAAAAAACAATTCGGCTGTGGAAGTTTGGCTTCGAAATCATTGCCTCTGCACCATATCTACCCTCCCATTTTGTTAAAAGCTTTACATCCACATGATTGCGCACATTCTCCATCGTTTTGCCAAACACCGCATTGTTCATTAATTTGAATACATTGTTTTCAAAATCATTTTTGGCTACCGTTCGAAGTTGCGTATTTAACTCAATATATGAACGTACCCATGGGGATTGTGTAAACTCTAGGACTCTATGGATTTTCGTGAGGTAAAGTCCATGACGTAAGCACTGCTGAAAATTTCGATAGTGAATGATGTAGCGTTTTTTATCACAGACGGTTGCTAACAGCTTTTCCCGCTGCTTACCCGGCGGTTTTTCACGTATTGGACAAAACGGCAGGTCTTTGTGCGCATCATGTAGAAATTGCGGATATTTCAAGTCGACTTGAAGGATGTAGCCTGTTGGTGAATCTAACGCGATGGAAGATGGATCAAACTTGGACACGTCGTTGACCCATCGAAAATCTGCATATGGCAAAGGTTGACACATTGCCCATCCATACAGATTGTTGACGTCAAAATACATCAAGTATGATGATGCTTTCGATGCATCAAACGACTCCATGTACTTGTTATTAGCGTGTGCATATCGGTTTGAGCATTGACTGAGACCACCGCGTATATCCCGCTCAACGAACAAAACCATGTCGATGTCAGTTAGTAATTCAAACTTGACATTCGAGTGTTTTACCATTGCATCCCAGGTATATCTGGGCAATGTGTAGTAATACGCGGGATCTAGGCCATAGCTCTCAATGCACGTATTTCGAAAGTTTTCGAAAATATCAGCTAATAACATGACATCTGTTTTCAAGTATAAATCGCTATAGTCACCCGGCTTTCGAATGGAGAACCGCTCCCAAACTTTCTGAGCATGTGTGTACTCGCTCTCGGATACTGTGGCATCTGTCAGGGAACTGTAAAATGCGTCACGTGGTGGTAGGTAAGTGTCGTCTAGCTTGGTCACTCCATCAATATACTCATAATGGAAGACCCCTTTTCGCGTCAGTAATTTGAAAGTGTTCGTCGATAGCGTTGGGAATTGCATGCGTAAAATGTTGAGTTTGTCCTCGCTCAAGAATGCGGCTAATTTGTCGAGACTGGTGTTCAGGAATTTGTATGAATCGATGAAGCGCAATTGGATTTTCTGTTTAGAATCGTCTGTAATTTCAACATGCTTCGTGAAGGAGATGTATTTCTCTTTTGTGATTGGAAGCACATCGGTTTTTCCTTCGAACGCTGTGGCTACTTCCTTGATGACAAAATGTGCATCGTAACCCGACAAATTGTGCAAAACTATGAGAATGAAAAATGACTGTTTGTAGTTTAAATTGCAATTAGAATGGGCAGGGCCTCTATAGCGTCCAGTCAGATGGCAATGATCTCGAACGCGAACATCTTCTTGCGCAAATGGTTTCGCACATATATGACATTGAGTCGCTGCTCGAAAATTAGCCCACTCGCTCGGTATTAGATAAATCATTGGGACATTGTCGCAGAAAATTTCAGTTATCCACAATGCTAGATTTTTTAGCTCTTCGACAAACCACGTTACGCAATCAGCACTGCGACGCGAGTGATATGATGATAATGAATCGTCATACGAACAACACACGTACTATCCAATACTAAATACTTCATGGTGTTGATACATGTCTTTCGCTAGGTTCTCCCCGTCGGTCTTTGCCAACACACACTCCAAATCAGCATAGACAATGAAAGGATGTCGCTCTTTCCGGCTAAAATTGCTGAACTGGAGCCACTTATTGGTGTCGTTTGGTAGTCGAATTGCACAGTCGTTTATCGCCCCACAATTGACCTCGTGTGATTGCAATTTTTCTTCGGAACTGAAGTGGTGCAAGCACCTGCAAAACAAACAAGATTTTTTTTTGTTCAATTTTCTCCTTCTGTAGATATATAATGTTGTATTAATAATACTAAATTTACACACCGATCGCATATATATTTTTTATGCTCCTTTTTGCTCTATGTTTGCTCTCCTTTTTGAAGCACTAGGGCGCGAGCATCATTTAGAAAGTGTTTCGGCTCGATGTGGCTGCGATTGATGACGGAACCGGTCAATATGCGACTCTTGAAGGACGTGTCAATCTCGCGCCAGATTAACCCGTGATCAGCATGTCCTGCGTCCGTTTGTACGAAACGACTCCGCACAGAATTCCTCAATCCTTCCAGACGCGCTATTTGGGCGATTAGTGACTGTTGATGTCCAATTAATAATCGCGGGCGTTTAATTCGACTCTGCGTTTCTAGTCCTTCGATGAGCTCGACACATCGCTGTTCCCACGCAGCGAATTCTTCGAACGAGCGTAAGAGCACAGCTTGGTCACGCAAGATTTGTTCCATGTTGGTGAGTACAAAAAACTTCCCCGATGTTGACAGACTGACTGCTTCATGCAAAGTGCGGTCAGTTTTGAGCGGAGTGGATCATTAAAAAGGCTCTTCGGGAAAAAAGTTCGGCCCGCCTCTCGGGAAAAAACAGAGTTTCCCGATATCGCGAAGATTGCTCGAGGAACATGAGACGGAAACAGGAAGTCGGGATGCCTCGGGTCGAATGATTGTATAGGTCCTGCTGCTCAAGTGGTCCATCGGCGCTTACGGCCCTTGGCAATAGATCCCTAAAGTTTATAGTTTTTCCGAGAAATCCTGACTTGTCGAGACCTGTCTACAGTGTTGGCGAGACTCGTGACAGGAGTGGACACGCATGCAAACATCTTAACATTATCTTTCGGAATGGTGACCTCAACTTTTCAAGAGCTGCCCTCAAGTGGTCCGTCCGCGGTCCCTTTGATCCCTAAGGATTGCAGTTTTCCCAAGAAACCCGTCAGGACCTGTCTCGAGTGTCGTCGAGCTTTGAGACGGGGCGGATGCAATTGACATTGTCTTTCGGAATGGAACCAGCTGCATGTCATGAATTAGTGGGCTTTGAAAGGCCGCCACGCACGCACGCACACACGCACGCACGCACGCATGCACACACACACACGCACACACACACACGCACACACACACACACACACACACACACACACACACACACACACACACACACACACACACGCACACACACACACACACACACACACACACACACACACACACACACACACACACACGCACGCACGGACACGTACGCCCACGCACGGACACGCACGCACACGCACACGCACGCACCCACACGCACACGCACGCACGCACACACACACACACACACACACACACACACACAGAAAACACTCATCAACACTGACTCCCCCGCCCCGCCACACAGTAGGAGAAAAGCCCAAAAACCTGGCCAAAACCCCAAAAAATAAATTTTCGAACTAGGGTCAGTTGAGTAGTCATTCAGGTAGAGGACTAGTAACTGCATTCTATTGTGGAAGGGAAAGCCCTTTAAGTGTATACCTGCGCCGCAGCGTCAGTTGGCAGTTAGTGTTCGTGAAGAGTATACGTGTCACGCGCTGAACAGACGAAAATAACGCTGACTTCAAAAACCCATAACTTTAAAGTGACGGGTTTAATTTCAATTCTGCAACATGGATACGACTTCTGGAGGTATGTAGAACATGTTTTTACATCGGTTGAATCTAAAGTTTATGTATAAATGATTGAAATGTAGTATAGCCTTCGGCATAAATAAAATTGAATAATTTTGAAAACTTATATTTTCAACGGTCCGAAAAGTTATATATTTTGTCACATTTTGCAAAGCTCCTAGTCTCGGCCTTTAGTTTAATGTATAAGCTTTCGAAATTTACAAGAGTTACCTGCGGAAAACGTGCGTCTTGTCCGTTATGATTTTTTTCGCATCGTGCGGTAGCCGAGCGTGCACGCGGCACTATTGAGCAGCCTCTGCGCCTCTACCTGAGAATGGGTGAAGTAGCATCATAACGGACAAGACGGCTGTTATACGCTTGAAATAAATTATTTTAATATATATGTATGTGTGTATATATATATATATAAATTTTCTGTGATTTAATTATGATATATACGTATGCATATATATATATACATATTAAAGTCAACCACATAAAAATGTCTTAAATATGAATGAAATGTTATAACATTCAAATAAAATATTTGAATATATATATATTATATAGTAAGCAAAGCTTTCTTTTAACCAAATCCATGTCAATATTTTCGGTCTAATTTTCTTAAAATTATTTCGATTATTGCGGTTATTTATTTGGTAAAATAATGTACATTGTTCAAGTTTTTGTATTAATTGAAAATTTTATCTTTTCCTTTAACACCAATTTTCTACAATTTTATGTCTTTATTACAGGATCCGGTTACAAAGAATTGGTGCTGACAAGGAAAGAAGTATTTCTGATAATCAGCGAGCATTTATCCGATAAATTCACTTCCTTGATCGAATTTATGGTAGAAAAAGTTTCCAAGGACACCGGACGTACAGTTGTAGTGCCTGAGGACTCGAAACAGACTTTTTCGATACTCTTCAATCAAATGAGAACGAGGTGGCAACAAGCTCACAGAAAATCCTGTGTATTTTTCAAGAATAACGGTGAATGGCTTAGCAAGCAGGTATGTTTTGCCGCACCTACAGACACTGTAGTAACAAGCCCGGGTAATACGGGCGGCCGCCCGTCCCTTGAGTTTACAATGTCCAGTGAAAGATCTAAACGAAGGAAGACCCAAGATATTCGTACATCGTTCAACTCGGTCGAGTTAGCATACGCTACTCAGATGAGCCTTCGCTCTTCAGGACAATCCGACGCCGCAAAAGTTATTAAGGACGTAACAATGACGAGTCCTTTAAGAGCTTCCAAGTATCGTAAAGCTTACTCAGCAACGGATGAAATTACTTTAGCCGAAGAGGCTGCACTTTCCGCTATGATTGAATATAAATTCTCCAAGAGTACTTACCAGGGAATGAGAAGATTAGGGAAGGAAAATAACTGTGAGCTATATCCGTCTTACGAAAAAGTGATGAAAGCAAAAAAGCGTTGTTATCCACCACGTGATGCAATCAGGATTACAGAGAGTAGTGCAGAAGTCCAACTACAGGCACTATTAGATCATACAGTTGAACGTATTTTACTCGTCCAAAATGTACTCATTCAAAGATTGACTCCAGATAATGTTCGTAAAATGGACTTGATTTGCAAGTGGGGTTGCGATGGAAGTTCTGGGCAAAGTGAATATAAGCAGACGTTCAGTGATGACAGCAAATCTGATGCGCATGTATTCTTTACTTCAGTCGTGCCATTACAACTCGTGTGTTATGATCAACAATCGAAGGAAGAAATAGTTGTTTGGAAGAACCCCAGACCCTCGTCTCCACGATTTTGTAGACCGCTTAGACTACTGTTTCTACGCGAAGACACAGAGTCAACACTTAATGAAGTCCAAATTGTTGAAGAACAAATAAAGTCACTTCGTCCATTCGAAAGTGTAATAGATGGAAAAGAAATCTCCGTAATGTACAAGTTGTTGTTCACCATGATAGATGGTAAAGTTTGCAACGCTGTATCATTGACGAAATCTGCTCAACGGTGCTATTTGTGTGGAGCAACCAGCAAAGATTTTAATGCCATCGACACTGTATTGCAAAGGGAAATCATTGAAACAAATTTGAAGTTCGGATTGTCGACGCTGCATGCGTGGATACGGTGCTTCGAGTATTGCTTACACGTGTCTTACAAACTCGGCATTAAAAAATGGCAAGCTCGAAGTGCCGAAGAAAAAAAAATTACCCAGGAACGCAAGAGGGCCATTCAAGAAGGATTCAAGAAGCAATTGGGTCTAAATATCGATCGCCCAAAGCCTGGATACGGCAGCAGCAATGATGGCAACACAGCTCGGCGATTCTTTGAAAATTCGACGGTTTCCGCTGCGATAACGGGGGTCAACGAAGAAGTTATTAAACGCTTGTACGTAATCCTACAAGTTATATCGTGTGGCCACGAGATAAACCGTGAAAGATTTGAACAGTATGCTATTGAAACGGCAAGAAAGACCGTTGCATTATACCCTTGGTACTCCATGCCTACTTCGGTGCACAAACTATTAACTCATGGTCCAGTGATAATAACTCATGCTCTATTACCAATCGGCCAATTATCCGAAGATGCTCAGGAAGCTCGAAACAAAGACATCAAACGATATCGAGAAGATTTTGCGCGAAAAAGTTCCAGGGTTAAAACTCTGGAAGATGTTTTTCATCGGCTCTTAGTTACTTCTGATCCGTACATTTCAAGTGTCAGAAGACTACCACAGAAGAAGCTGAAGAGTTTGTCGCCGGAAGCTGTAGCGATGTTGATCGCTCCTAAAGTGACTGCTGCAGCAGAAGAATTTTGCGCCGAGATTGAAGCCGTGCCGGGAGTTGTAATAGATACAAACTCGGATAATGATTCTGACTCCGACTCCGACTCCGATTACGATTTTGATTAAGAATAAAATTTTCTATTTTTGAAACGTTCCGTATGTATTTTGGAAATAAAAATAATAATTGCGTAGAATACACTGTTCACGTTTTTTTTATTATGATGATTTTTTAAAATATATTAATTTATCTATTTAGCAGGATACTCAGCCATTTTGTTTATAACAATTTGCTGTAAGCTCTTTGTTGCAAGTTATAAACAATAGATATCGGATTGGTAATCAGCGACCTTGAAAACCCGTATATACCAATTTTTGTCAACATCTGGTAACTTTTTAACGTTCATGTCGGCCATATTGGATCGGCCATTTTTTTTACGATAATTTGGCTTGCGGATTCGTAATCAGCGACCTTGAAAACCCGTAAATACCAATTTTTGTCGACATCTGGCAACTTTTTAACATTCATGTCAGCCATATTGGATCGGCCATTTTGTTTACGATAATTTGGCTTTCAGATTCACAATCAGCGACCTTGAAAACTCCTGTAAGCCAATTTTCATTCCCGTCAAAGGTCATTTGAGGTTTTGGCCAGGTTTTTGGGCTTTTCTCCTACTGTGCAACGCAGAGACCCGGTTTTTCTTTGAAAAAAGGCAGAAACAATTTTGGCTGAAAAAGTCGGGGTCTTGACGTTTTAATCTGATCAGGAATTTTAATTGTTATTCCTGAAGCAGATTTCACAATGTTTTCAATATTAATTAAAGCTGAAGCTTGAAGTCTTTAAGCTGTTGTAAGAGCAAGTAGGGTTGCCAATTTTTCGGTAGCCTCTGATAACTTCAAATCAGATAAAGGATGCAATTGTTCGATAAAATTTAAAACCGGAGTTACATCCCAAGGGGAAGAATATTTAGGTTTCGATGGATATTGTTTAAATACCCCTCTCAAGAAACGAGATATTAAGAAATCTTCGTTGATATTCTGCATCGATATTAGAGAAATAGCGGGACGAGAAGTATTTAACGTTGTATAACTCGCACCTTTTTTAAATCGAAAATTTAAAAAATCGATAATCTCGGTTCATGTTGCATTAAAAATATCAACATTTCTCGAAAAGGCGAATTCCCACCAACATTTTAAGCTGGATTCGTATTGTTTTAGTGCAGAATCAGTTATAGATCTAACCATCCCATTTACAGCATCTTCCGAAAGTCCTCTTTTTACAAACGCTGCGACCTGACAATTTCCCGACCACCAATGAAAGGTGGGAGGGTAGAGGATGTACCTTGTTTCTGAAAGGAGACGATAGCAATGAACAATTAGGTTCAAAAGTAATAACCGGTCTGATCAAAAGCGAGGTAAAAAGAGGATACCAAGGCTGTGATGGCCAAAGGGGCACCACCGTAACCCCAACCACTTTATCATTAATAATCTTTCTCAATGTACGCAAAATAAGTGCGAAAGCAGGAAAGGCATAAAATAGTAAATTGTCCCACGGAACAGTAAAGGTATCTACAGCCAGAGCTTCAGGGTCAGGATACCTCGAGAAGAATTTTTTACATTTTGAATTTATTCGTGTTGCAAAAAGATCCACTGGAAAAGGGCCAAATCGTTTTTCAATTTGAATAAACACTGATTGATTAAGCTCCCATTCTGAATCAATATTTAGAATACGATAAGCCTTATCAGCCTCTGTATTTTCTGATGAAGGAATATAAGAAGCCCTTAACCAAATTTTTCTCCATTCGCACCATTCCCAAATTTTCCTTGGCAGTTCGCTAAAATGTGGAAAACTTACACCATCTGCCTTGTTTACATAAGAAACAGCCGTATTACTATCTAAACGAAGTAATACTTCGCAATTAGATAAATCTGATGCGAAACATTTCAATGCGAAAAAAGCCGCCACTAATTCCAGGTAATTTATATCGTTTTTTCTTTCCTCCTTATTCCAAAACCCAAAAGCTCTCTCATTATTGCAAAAGCAACCCCATCCCGAAAGAGAAGAATCCGAGAAAATTTCGCGTTTAAAATTAAGACACCTGATTGGGTTTGAACCAATTTGGGCATTAATTTTCCACCAATTGAGATCGTCTGATGAAGAATCATTAAGCCATACTTTTCCATTGTAATCACCGCCATTAAATTTTTATGGCAAAAATATTTGTCTCTCAAGGCGTTTACAGTGAAGAAAACCATATGCCACAGCCGGACAGCAGGAGGTTAAAACGCCTAAAAATTCTGCGAATGTTCTGATTTTATAAGGTTTTCCGATTTGGAAATATTGACAAGTTCAGTTATACGAACTCTCTTTTTATCGGTTAGATTTAAGGAAAAATCGACCGTGTCCAGAATAAAACCTAAAAATTTGCATTTTTGGTTTGCGGAGATAAAACTTTTGGCATAATTTACCAAGAAACCCAAATACTCCATCAGGCCGATTGTTTTTCTCAAATTACATTCAGATACCTTTTTAGATTTGTGAATAACAAGAAAATCGTCTAGATAAACAATAAGGAAAATCTGCTGAAGCCTTAAATGATAGATAACAGGCTTCATGATTTTAGTGAAAACATAGAGGCTTGAGCACAGGTCAAAAGGTAAGCACGTGAATTGATAAATTTTTCCATCAAATCTGAGTCTTTTAAATACTTGCTATGGGATTCGTGAATTGGGACAACAAAATAAGCGTCTTTAAGATCTATTGTTCCCAGAAAGGCTCCTTGAGAAATGAAGTTCATTGCAGAACGAATATCCTCTAACTTGAAATGAGGGGAATCGATAAACTCATTTAACTTTTTAAGGTTAAAAATAAAGCGTGAGGCGCCATCAGGTTTTGCAATAAGGAAGACAGAAGAGACAAATTGATCCTCGCATTCCTCACATTCCTCTAGAGCACCTTTGTTTATAAGCTCTTGAATCTCAAATTTAATTTTACTTGATTCTTTTATAGCAAAAATGTTTTCTTTAGGAGACATTTTTTGATAAGGCGTTACCGTGAAAGGGATCTTATATCCATTTACAAAGCCTTAAATGAATTTATCGGACGTAATCTCTTCCATCTTTCAATGAAGTGGCAAAGACGACCAGAAGGTTTAAGCACCTTTCCTTCTACGAGAAAGATTGGTTCGTCGTCTGGAAGGTTGACTTGGGAGGGTTCTGTGCGTTCTTGAAATGCTTTTTGAACCTCAGATGACGACGCTTCTGTTGTTGACCCACTGTCACGTCCTGAGGGGACGTGAGCATATGTTTTATCGCGGTTCCCTCTTTTTAGCCTACGCCTAGCGCAATAGCTCGGGATGAGGCTGAAAAAGGGAAAGGTGCATGCAAAGATGGGAATGACGCAGTGACTCGATTAAGAAATAAATTGATCTATGCAAATAATTAACAATTTGGGATTTATTGAAATTAACTAATTTAGTTAATTCCGTCAACATGAAAATACATAAAGGTTCGCTTACATTTATGATGCGCCGTGGATATGATAATCGGTTTACAGCGGTTGGGTTCGGGCCTCCGCAGATAGGTCGGACCCCTCGGTTGCGCACGCTCGGTGACAATGTTGAATTTACACGTTGATACAAATATTTACACATGCAAGTTTCACACATACACATTCAACGTAGACAGTTAAATGATTTCTTACAGTTCGCGTTTTTACGAGGAACAATTTCGAAGTTCAAGTTTCGCGTTTGCTGTCAGGAGACAGATGTTCTACTTATTCCGATGAAAGTTGTTGGGAGACTGTTCTCTACGAGTGGTGATGGAACACTCTGACTTGATGATTTTCTTCTTCTAGGATGTAGGAAAAATTGGGATGCTGAGGTGGTGGGAGACTGGCCCCCTGGGAGAGTGCACATTTGGGGGTGCATTCTTTTGGATTGGTGGAAAATATGTATAAGTTGAAATGAGAGTGGGAGCGAGGAGTAGGTTGCGATAGCCACAACCGTCGCTCTATTTCCGGGAATTGGAGCTGCGCTTCTTTATCTGGAGCGCGGAAAAATACAGAGGAAAAAGGGGCCTTGTCGGAGGATTTTCTTCTAGCGAGTGTATATTTAAAGGATTTTGACATTTTCCGCTCTTGGCTGGTCGTTATAATTCGGTATCGTTGCGTCGTTATGTATTTACGTCTTTACGAATATCATCACGCATTTCTTGCGTGTCGCATCACGTGTTCGTCATCCTTGTAACCCGAAGGTTTCCTTTGTGTATTTTTGGTCTTAAGGACACTCTGCGATGTACTCGGACTCTGTTCGGATTACAACGAGACTGTTCGAAATTTTTCCCGCTTGTATATTTGTTCTCGATATCGTTAAGACCGCTACGCTTTCGCGTGGGAAGGTACGAGAAACGCTTAGTTATATTATTATGGATAGGCTATGGATAGGCACCTGACGATAATTCGAAGGTGGATATTTGACGTTTCCCTGATCCCGTGATTGCAGAATAGATTTCGGAGTAACTTTCTCCTTGATGTCCGAACAGGCCTTTTCGATTTCTTTCAAATCCTGGACTTTTTCTTTCAAATTATCGCCGTAAAGCCGCATATCCGAAACCATTTTTTCCACTACTGGCTTAACATTTTTATTGAGCTGTGGAGTAATGAATGATTTCCTGGCAGCTGACTGTTGATAAAAAACATCAGTCAGCGTTTGTCCAGCATGGCTTATGTAGTCCGTAAGGATTGACTCGTCCGCTCCTTCGTCAGGAGAATTGAGAATTAAGGAGACTGCAGCACCCAGAGCAGCAATAGCAGTTTCCACACAATTTTGGGCGTCAATAAAATGCTGGTCTCTTTTGTTGGCGATATCCGAGAGAAGAGGTACAATTTCCAAATTTAATTTTGGGGCTTCAACGAAGAAAGAACCTTTCCTATTGTATGAGCCCAATATTTCTTTTTTGTTCTTCTCTGGAAGACCCTCGTTTTTTCATTTTAACCAAGTGTTGGTTAATTCAGAGTGACATTGAACCTCTTTGAAATTGCAATCGTTCGGATCTATTCCCAAAATCTTTAAAATCTCGTCCTTGGATGAAATATCAACAACAGGAGGCTCCGAATCTTTAAGAAAATGGGACTCTGTTATTGCTTCTGGAGGTGGAGGATTTTTCTCCACCATCTCTTCACAATCTGAAGAGAAAAGAAGCAAGGTCTGGGAAAACCACTTATTGTGAAAAAGAGTGACTAAATAAGTTCTTGTTTAACAAGTCACCAGTGAAAAAATTCCCGAAATGGTCGTGAGGACCCGACAAGCCGTGTGGGCATTGTCTCTCGAATCTCGTATGGAGAAAAGAGAATATATCACTTACCAATTGAATCATTATCAGGCATTTTTTCTGATAATGGGGCAGATTGACTGGGAATTTGCTGACAAATCTGTTCTTTTTGAACATTTATGAGCTTTTCCACAATCCTTGTCAAATTGTCAATCTGATGTTGGAAATCCGAAAATTTTTCGTCAAATTTTCGTTTTGAATGATGATTATCACGTGAGCGTGATCTTGAACGTTTCCTTTTCTTATGCTCAGGCATAATTCACGCAGAAGGAAAAACTTTTTCACAAACTGGGCGGAAAAAAAAATGTTACGTCTTGAAGCTTTGACACAACGAAACAATATGAAGGAGGACAGCCTCGATAGCGGATGAAGGCAGTTATTCTCTATTCTTTTATTTAATATTAGAGCTACGCTTTAAACGTTGTGAAGTTTTCGGCATGACAAGCATTACTACATTCTTATAATCGAGAACGAGACACGAAATATAATTGAATCTACAGTGTGTCGGTCGTACCTTAGGACCGGACCGTTCAAAAGCCGACCAAGGACTGACTGCTCCCTGGTAACTTCTCTTAGTTGTCGACTCTGATTATCGCAATTTGCGCTAGATCAAACATCATACGCTGCTTGGTCAGGACGTGTCGGAAAGTGTCTTTTTTTACGCTTGCATTATGGCGAAAGGGGATGCTTTCCCAAAGAGGATGGTAAAAGGTCCGGAATGCCGTTTCGCAAGCACTTTCTCCATCGATCGATCGTCTCATTGTATTGCGTGAATTTGCGAATACAACAACAAACACAATACAAAAAATCTAAAAAATGATGAATACTCCTGAATAGTTATAGAATGCAAAGCGATATGTATTGAAGCCCAAACGTTATTATTTTTATGCTATAAATAGCTATCTGAGCGAAAACGATCGAAAAAAGTGTTTTTGCTCAAATGTCAATAAAAACAAATCATGTCATAGGAAAAAAAATACCACAGACTATCGTCATGGACATCTTAATGTGTAAGAAAAATCGGGTTACGATAATTTCTGCCGAAAAATATAATTATTCAGTCACCTATAAATGGACGATTTCAAAAATTGACGATATTCATGAAAAACAAATGAATTGTCATTTTTTTGCAGAAAAATATTACTTTAATTTAAAGATATGTCAGCACGTGATCAGTTACATTGAGAAAAAAATTATATTCCCTCGATACATGGTGCGCAGACGCACAGGCGGTGCTCTTCACATATGGGTTGTTCACGTCGTGCACAACAATACGACGTTTTTCTATAGGTTGTAACATTATACTTTACTTCACAACAGAAAGTGACCTGTATAACAATATGTTTTATTGTATCTACCGAAATAGTCACGATGCCTCGACGGCGCTTTGACATAAAACCACTCTTAAACCACTCGCATTCATCATACAATGAGATTCACTTACATCAATAGGAAACCAACGTATATTCTTCGGCTAATGCACAGCGAGCGGTACCAGCAGCCGCGGTTAGCGTGACCGATGGTGGTATTTCGCGCCTATTTTTTCGCATAGTGCCAACTACAGTCAGGTCGCACTTTTTCTTCATTGTTTACACAAGATCGAGAGACATGACCCAATTATCAAATATTATGTTTCATTCCGTGTGATGAATTGATTCCGATAATTTTTGGACGTAGTAGCTTGGCACAGATTCATTGTTGACAGTTGTAACTCGTCCTACGTAGGGCTCCGCGCTCATCAAGTACGACGTTTGGACGTCGTTCATCGATACTATTTTATGCCATATTTGTCTGGTTTTACTGGATATTTAAACCTGGTTTTACTGGATATGTAAACCTTCGCACCTAATCGTCCTCGGAAATTTAGGAGCTGTTCGTCGATCGTGCAGTAGGTCGATGGAGTGCAGTTTGAAATGAATATATCCATATGATATATGATATTGAATATAATCCATGATCCGCACGTCATTCGACTCTGGTCGTTTTGCCGTGGAAACGGAGGCACGCCAACAAATAATGGAAACGATGTTTTTGTATAACGGCTCGGTAGACATTACTTCCAAATCGTGGCGGCCATAAATCCTCGCTGCACGTACGATTTTGCTTAGCTAATTAGGAAAAGTACAGTAATCCCAGCAAAGCTTTCTGTTCAACATTTGTCTCTTGATACTGGGTTTGATTGCGGTCATCACCTCTCCGTCGAATTTCTTCATTTGTATGTTGGACGACAATTTCCAATAAGTTGGGTGAAAAAAGAAGACTCCAAGCTTCTAACGGTGTTTTCACATTTTTCGCTTTACCATTTGCCGTGGGCAAATGGACTTTTAGTGACCGTTGCCCCCTGGTTTCCGGAGCGTTTACGGCCTTATCTGTCCTAACTTTGTTAATCGGGAGGGCCATGCCCTGCTCTTTTTCCGTTCGCGGTTTTTTTTGTTTTTTTTCCATTTCCGTTTCCGTTTACCTTCTTGGATTGGAGCACGCGTATTAAAAAATATATATTGTTGTTGGTGTTGGGGTAAATATATAACAGTGTTACCAGATGGTTCGCGTAACGTTTTCCTAAACCAATTTCATTTCCCCCTACAAATCCCCTAAATTGCCTCCACCCATGGAGAATAAATAAAGGAGGCCACAGTCGGTCCTTCAACTTGTTCCCAAAACGGTATCAAGTCAGATGGCGCTGGGGTGCTCCGGACCACATGTATAGATACGCAAACATGGGTCCGATCAGGGAGGGTAGCGTCCATGATATTACTATCCATAGGCCCCGCGGCACCTCAGCGGCATCTATGCTGGAGCCATTTTCGGGAACGCTTTTTCGGTGGCTTTGCACGGGAGTTTTCTCTCCTGGCATCTTGCCTCCATACCTCCACCAAGCAATACACCGGCCATTTTCATAGTATGGAGAGTTCTGCTTTTCTATTGTGTGAGTTGGTTGCCATGCAACGGAAGAATTCCCCTCGCAGTTTTGGCCAGCCCCCTGACACTGGCTTTTTAGTTCTTGAAACCGCCACTACTTTGCGTTGGCTGTTATTGGCTTTCGGCTTGGCCTTCGGCTCTAAATACTCCGATCAGGTGAACGATTCGATACTTTCGTGAAATATTCTAAGTTGATAATGCTAAGCTGAATAATTAAATGATGATTGAAATCCATTATGCACACGAATAATGGTTTTCATAAAATGATCTACAATAGACTGTTATTGGTGTAAAAGATTTGAAACACCGGTGCAACATACATACTATATTTGCATGCCTGTCACACGACTACTAGCGCCACAGTGTGGCAAGGACATTTTGCGAACAGCATTTATCTACCAGCGTCAGGGGGCTGGTTTTGACCATAACATTCATGAAACCCCAACGAGTGCATTTGTTCGGTACCTGCGTTCAAATTCATTATTCACATGGATTGTGAACTTTTTCTATTTATTCTTTATATGCACTTTCGTGTTGCGGCACGTTACACTCTCAAAATAGCCTTAAGGGATCGGGGAATCTGAACGATAAAGATAAGTGTCCGTTCACACGTTTTAATAATATAAACTACCCAAAAAGATATTACACATAAATACTATATTACACTATAAGTTATACTTATACTAACACTATATTCGAATATATAGAAAATCTCTCGATCTTGTACTTACCGGTGAGAGCCAAACCAAGAGATTTTTTTAGATACATAACTACAGTATTTTTGTGTAGTCGTATATTTGTGTAAGTAAGGAAAATAAGCCTCAAGGCAGCGTTATAGATAGTAAAGGTGATAAATACGAATTATGTGATTAAACAAATTTAACTCGCAAAATTGTACAAAAGAGGGCTTTGGGAGCATGATCCCATGCTCCCAATCCCATGCTCCCCGCGTGAAGCGTACGCTCATAACATATCCCTTAACAACTTTAGATATTAGTCACTCTACCTGGCCGGTAGAGCACTCCTCCGTAGCCTCTCACTTAAACCTAGATATATCTCACTTTACATGACTAGACATCATTAGCTTTAGGAACTGTCCGTATATATGACACATTGTGATACAGTGTACATATTTATGGCATCAGCAACCAATCCGGGTAAAGGAATACACCAGAAGTATGTGCACTGTGTCGCACTGTGTCGTAGTTGGAAAACGCACATTATGAGTTATGTGATTTGGGTGAAAACAAGCCACAACATCTACTGGCATTTCGCCTATACCACACTTACCGCCACCTTTTTAGTATACCCTGCTTACGAGGGGAATTTGTCGATATATGTTGGTTAAAGCCTTCACCGGATGAAGACTCCTGCAAAGCGTTTTGTTCGTTCTGCAACTCGGTTCTCGTCGCCCATAAAAAAAGTTTGACAGAACACTCTCAATCAAAAAACACGAGCAATGCATAAAAAATCGGAATATTATCTCTCAATTGCGGAAAATTGACAACTTCGCAAAAGTAACTCTGTCGCAAAAAAGAAACATCGCAAAGTTGAAGATTGCTGTCTATGTGGCTAAGCATTCTTCTATAACAGCTGTCGATAATCTTTCCGTCGTGATCAAAGACCTCGACAAGGATTCTGAAGTCCTGCAAGATATCAAATTGCACGGCACAAAATGCTCTGCTCTGACGAGGAATGTTTTATCACCGTGTATCGGGCAAGATTTTCTTGAGGACGTCGGCGACTCGCATTATTCTCTGATTATTGATGAATCTACAACTATAGATACAAAAAAGATCCTCTGTCTCATGATCCACTATGTTAGTCGGTTAAAGAAAAAAATAGTGACGACTTTTTATCGCTTAATCGAGATGACCGCAGCGACTTCCGAAACTATTGCGGAAGCGAGCGTGCAACACCTGAAGAAGGATAATCTCAAAACGGAGAAGCTGTTGGGTCTTGAGATTGACGAAGCGAGTGTGAACGTAGGCATACACCATTCGGTGACAACGATATTGCACGATATTAACCCGGAGCTTGTCGTGATAAAATGCATTTGTCACTCTTTGCATCTCGCTGCAGAGGAGGCTTGCTAAGTTGTACCAAGACATCTCGATTTTATGGTGCACGAAACCCGCTCGTGGTTTTCCGTTCCAAATGGAATATGCGGATGTTTATCGTACTCTCGAAGGTGGAGTACCTACAAAAATTGTGAAGCTTTCGAATACTCTGTGGCTAGTGAGGCTCCAAGCTGTTGATGCTATTCTTGAACAATAAGGGGCACTACAGTTGCATTTCAAAATTACGGAAAGTAATAACGAGCGGTGCCGTATCGCTTCTCAATGGCACCACATGTTTTCTACGCCCGAAAACAAAATGTGTTTGACTTTCCTCAGCTCGATGCTAAAAGGTATCGTGGGACTAAGCAGATTGTTCCAATGAGATTCTGTTGATCGGATGAAACTGTTTAGAAATTTGAACGATTCGATATATTCGCTCCTCCAAACGATTGTCGTTCCGGCGCAGCTGAAAAAAATATCGCAACATAATCTTGCGGGATTCAACTTTGAACTATGTCCACTTTGCATGTCCATCGACTGCATCAATTTTGGATATAATTTGAACGTTCTAACTGCTAACGTTCATCGGGATTCAATTGTGGAAGTCAAAGAGCGATGAAGAGATTTTATGATCGCCCACGCCTCTGAATTGCAGAAACGAATTCCGGATAACATCAAAATTCTAGACGAAATATCGACGGTCTCGCCGCAATTACGGTCATCGCAAGTAAAACCGGACATTACGGATATCGCGGCCAAATTCAAGTATAGCCTATGCAATGATATCGGTTTAACTGTGAGGGAGTAGAACATACTTCACACAGCTGAAGTCACCGATATCGTTAGCACTGAACGATTTTGGGCGGAGATTAACGAGCTCAGAGACGAGGGCGGAAACCAAAGATTCGGCAATGTATCGAAGCTCGTTCTCGGCCTACTTAGCGTCCCCTTTTCGAATGCGGTGGAAGAACGCGCGTTTTCTATCGAGAATATGGTTAAAGACAAGTGGCGAAATAAAATGTCGGTAGAGATGGTGGAAGCGATTATACATGTTCGGTGTACGCTCGACATTGAATGCTGCAAGTTCACATCTTCGGTAGCTATGCTGAAATGATTCAGTTCAGAAAAGATTTACACAATGGCGAGCGCCGGCGATTTCAATGTAGTTGATATTCTATCCAGCGAGTGAAAAATTACAACAAAAAACGAGACAGAAGCCACAAGACCTACATCGTTCAGGTCAAATTGTTTTTTTATTCCTTTGCTTTCTAATAGTTTATCTGTACATGAAAACTGTTGTGGAATGAATAATATTTATGTACCGAGTTTATTCACTAGTAATTGTGCAAGATTGGTTCGATTAATAAAGGTTGTTCAATGGTTATAATTGTTTCATTCTAGAAGTGTTTCATTTTATTCTAAATGAGTGCGCTTGCAAAAAACTTAACTTGGAAATAAACAGAAATTCGGCATTGGTTTCCCCTAAAAAATAACCTAAAAAATGTTTCCCCCTAATTGCCCCCTAACGCTACCAATAAACCCCTAAATCTTGGGGGAAATCCCTTGATCTGGCAACCCTGGTATATACATTGGTTCAGGGATTGTTTTGAAGTTCCAATTTCTTGATTTGCGGTCACTGGGAATTCAACATTTTGTAGATTGGGTATTGTTGAATAATGAGGGTATGAAGATGAACGGATACTGTTTCGTTCAGAGGATAATAAAGCGGCGATCACAGACCATGCAAAACGCACATTGTCATTGGACTAGACATTTACAATGGCACGCTTCATCATTATTGCCTTTGACAATTTTAGGTGGCACACGGCGCGCATTGGTTTCTTATTCACATTTATGCATTCACCCCGAACGCGGACCCATGGGAGGTTCAGGGCAAACAAAATTATTATTATTAGTTATTTTTATTTTTATTTTGTTGCCCTTACATCGAGGCACACACGTCCACCCCCACACATACTCACACGCTAGGGATTCGGAAGAGGGGTGCGGCGAGGAAAGAATCGGCGATCCGTACGGGGATGCAAGCGAGTCCTGTGGCCACGAGTTCGGGGGATGGGCGAGCTCGATCGCCCATTCGCTTAGCTATTACCGTGAACTCGTCAACATTACGAATCAATGGCTTTTGAGGTGCAGATAAGTCGCGCTCGAGACTGACAAGCTTCGCGTCAAGGCTCTTCATGAGGAGAATCGAAGTCTCCGACAGGCTTCCGTCATTATCCAAGCTATAGCGGAACAGGAGAAATGCCTTCTCGGCGAGATTTCACGCGCCGAAGATAAACCGTCCATGCTTCCCGGCTTAATCGTGACGTCGCTTGTCAAACGCGTCGAACTTGTCGTACTTAAACATGCGAACACACAATCACACTTGCGAACACACAGACACACACACACACACACATGCGGGCACACAGTCACACTTGCGAACACACGCACGCACACATGCGCACACTTGCGGCACCAACACACAAACGCTCAAACACACTTGCGACACACATACTCACGACACAATCACACTTGCGACCCAAACACACCGACACACATGCGAAACGCAGGCGGGTGGGGATGTCTCTCACCCCCGGAAGAAAATTGGAAAATGTATGGAAAGGGGCGGAGGGCCGTCGGCGAGCGAGAGAAGAAAGCGAGAATCGGGACTAAGCCACGGAGGGCCGAGCAAGACGGATCGCCAAATTGGGTAAAGAGGTTGCGGGAAAATTCCGGTGAGTTCCAGCCGGCGCATTACCGAATAAAAACTTCGGCGGTCCTTCGGGCACTTGCTCTTTCTTTTGAGTCTCGGCGGCGGCCTCTGCCCAGAGGCGAGCGTGCAACGCGTTTAATTTTTTTGTGTGACTTTTATTTTCGGGATCCACGATGTGCGCTGGAAAGAATGGGTTTGCGGTGCGGGGTTTAGTGGAGAGTCGCGTCGTAGGGCTACCCACGTGTGCGGTATACCCGTCGCGATATTTATGGTTTCACGTTTCGTGTATGGTGGTTAAGAATTGTAGTGCGACCCCGATGGAATGAGAGTGAGAATAGTATTTTGTTTGTTGTATGTCGCGGTAAAGAAAATACGGAAATATATGTTATCTCTCTCTCTCTCTCTCCACGACCTGAGGGTGGATCCATTTTCTATGCCACTAACCCCGCCCCTCTGCCCAGTGGGACGGAATGCTAAATCGACGGCCAAAAGTCTCACAAGTTTTCAATTCGTGTAAAAGTTTTTACTCGGGGGTTTTTGGGTTCGCTGATTACGAATCTGAGGTGAAAATTTTGAAAAACACAATGGCTGATCCAGTACGGCAAAAATGAATGAAAAACGAATCGAATCGAGGTGAAAGTCTGTATTTGGGGGTTTTTGGGGTTGCTGATTACGAGGCTGAAGTCAAAATTTTGGAATACAAATTAGCGGATTCAATATGTACGACTTGGGTAGAAAAGGCCTTATATTAGGTCGATAAAAAAGTGTCGCAAAAATGTTTAAAATGTTTTTTTACGTATTGACGCAATATGACATCGAGCTATGTCGAGAATATTCTAGAATGTTTTCTACTCTTCCGCGTGACAGGGTATAAAAGGACGAGCGCGAACTCAGGTGGACAGAAATGCCTTCAATCTCGCAGGAGCAACTTCGAGCGATCATACAGGGTGCGCCAGAGAAACTTACTTATTTGAAAAAATTCCCGCGCGGTGAGTTGGGCGGGTAGAGGGGCGAGAGGGGGCGCATCTGGAGGGGGAAGTTCCCAAGTTTGTTTCTCCCTCCAGTCAGTTGCCATCATGCTCTGGTCTAGAGAGCAGCGGGCCTTCGCAGTCGAGAGCTTCTTTTCTAACGGTCGCTCACTTGTTGCTACGTAACGTGCCTTCCACGTATCACTTTGAAATTCCTCCTCACAGACTCGTTTCTGGCCGTAATTCGATTCTGTCGTGGGTTAACTCATTTCGGGAGTGTGGAAGTGTCGCTAAACCCAGAAATGGACTTCAACGGACCATCAGAACTCCGGAAAATGTCGAAAGAGTGAGGAGGTCAGTTGTGCGTTCTCCCCGGCGTTCGGCTCGCAAACACGCAGCTGCTATGGGAATCTCTGACACCACTGTTCGACGAATTCTCCATGAGGACCTTCAATTTCATCCCTATAAATTGGCTGTTGTGCAAGAATTAACTGAACGCGATTTTGTTGCCCGTCAAAATGCATGTGAAATGCTGGTTGACAACCTGCCTGAAGATGCGGTCGTTTTTTTCAGTGACGAGGCTCACTTCCACATTTCCGGCTGCGTCAACAAGCAAAACATGCGTTATTGGTGTGGTGTAAATCCACGTGAGCTTCACCAGAAGCCACTTAATTGTGAGCGAGTTACTGTGTGGTGTGCGATGTCGGTAATGGGAATAAATGGTCCTTATTTTTTTGAAGAAAACGAACGCGCAGTTACCGTGAATGGAGCTCGTTACAGGAACATGATCGAGGAATTTTTTCTTCCAAGATTCGAAGAAATGAACGTTAGGAACGTGTGGTTTCAGTAAGATGGAGCCACAGCACACACAGCACGAGACTCAATGAATTTGTTGCGACAACATTTCCCCGACCGCCTCATCTCTCTCAGAGGCGATCTCCAATGGCCGGCACGCTCTCCAGATTTGACTCCATGCGATTTCTTTTTATGGGGTTATTTGAAATCTCTGGTTTATGTCGATCGACCACGGACCATAGCACACCTCAAGAACAACATTCGCGACGCCATTGCCAACATACCGATTGATATGCTGCAAAGAGTGGATACGAATTTCAAAAATCGACTTCATCAGTGTATGCGCAATGGGGGTCGCCATTTATCCGATGTCATTTTCAAGACTACATGAAAAAAAAATTGCACACAAAAGATTTTGTTGTGCTGTTTCTGGGACGCAAAGGGAATGCTGTTTCACAATCTTCTCCCTGTAGGCAAGACGATCTCCTCTACACGATACATCGAGAATCTCCAGGAATTGGCAAAAGCTATGAGAAAAACGGCCAAGACGCGCGACTCTGCACTTTCTCCACAACAACGCGAGACCCCATGTCGCAAAGGAAACCCACAAAACAATCACTGAGCTCCACTGAAATACCGTTCCTCATCCACCATACTCTCCCAACATCGCGCCATCTGACTACCATTTGTTCAGACATTTGAAGGCATATTTGAGGAACAAAACTTTTAAAAACGTCGACGATCTCGGAAGGGATGTTTCAAATTTCTTTGAGTCCCACCCGCCGCAGTTTTGAGCAAAGGGAATAAATGAGTTGCCAACTAGATGGTCGAGTGTCATAGGAACTGATGGCGAATATATTGTTGATTAGAAATGTTTTGTATAAGATGTATAAATAAATAAATTATATTGAAATTATTGCGACATAACTTTTTTATCGACCCAATATCACATTCACATGACACCACATTAACTAAACATTTTTTTTTCATAGATCGAACCAAAAATTCTTTTATAATACTAAATCTTCACACATCATATAGATCGCCAAAAAACGATAAATCTTTCAATCAATTGAAATTATTGGTCTGAATCAATCCTCTGATTCACCTCCATAAGACAGTATTGTACCAGCATCAATACTATCTATTTTAATCATCTTCCAAGCACAAACCAAAAGAATGGGAAATATAGACAATATTCTGGTTAGTCATTTGACATAATTCTTAACCTGAAAATCTATAATAGCTAATATCATACTTTCACACACCACTCTTTCACGCGATCAAAAGGATAAATCAACATATTACAATAAATTGCTCATACAATACTACTATTATTCAAATTAGAATAGAATTAACATATAATTTATACAAATCATTATAACACATAATAACTTATTTATAACACAAAGCACAATTATATAAAATCTTGTAAACTTCATCTATATAATATGTAATTCACAACTTATAGAATAAATAAATTTCTGAAGACGATCCGAATCAAGGATCGAAACCTAAAAGAGAAAAACTTTTATTTCCATCGAGCCCTTGGACACTTTCATTGGCCGAATCGAAGCCAAGTCCATAACAACAAGTCTTTTGTCAAGCCGTTGTCTCGTATGTTAGTCTGCGGTCCCGGAAGTAGTCCCCCAGCACTTGGAGAAGGTAGAAGGAAATCCGGAAAGTTGTTTCCAACGTGTCCAGGATAGTCCCCCACCTGACGAAGTTGAACGCGTTTTTAACATCGAGTAATGCCAGGAGGACGACCGGTCTCACTCCGTGGCAGGTCTCGTTCGTCCTGTTAAATGTCTCCGTCATTTCGTTTATGGCTCCTATTGTCGAGCGCCCTTTGCGAAAGCCATACTGCCGGTCCGAGCGATCTCCAGCGTCTCTTACCGCTTGTAGCAGTCTGGGTGTCAGTAGCAGTTCGTATAGTTTTCCAGTTATGTTGAGTAAGCTGAGGGGCCTGTAGGAAGACAGCAGCTCTGGGTCCCCCTTGCCTTTGCTAATGAGGACCAGTCGAGCGGTCTTTCACTGTTTGCTGAAAACCCCGGCTGCCAGGCATCCGTTGAATGTATCCAGGAGTGCTTCCAGTCGCTGCAGTGCAACTATCCGGAGAACCCCTCCCGGAACAACGTCGGGGTCCGGCGCTTTGTTGGGTTTCAGCCTCTTAACTGCCGCCTTCAGCTCGTCTTCCATGAAGGAGGGTCCTACGTCCTGTCCGTCTTTCCGGATGTGTTGGGAAGAGACCGTTAACGATTCTTCCATTCGTGTCAGCGTCGATTGTCGCCGGTGAGGCTCCGATCCCCAGCATTCGGGTCACTATCCTGTAACCCGCGCCCCAGGGGTCCGAGTCCACCTCGCCCGTGAGTCGTCTCCAGTTCAGTTTTTTGCTGTCATTGATCGCGAATTTCAGTCGCCCCCTGGCGCGCCGGTACTCCTCTGCACAAGCGCCCGCTTCCTCTCTGCTTCTGGCTCTCTTAGCCCTCCGCCTGAGAGTCAAGCAGCTTTTCCTGAGATCCGCAATCTCCGGCGTCCACCAGTACACCGTCCGTCTTTTAGGTCCGTGACGTTTCAGCGGCATAGACGCCTCGCAGAGCTGCTGGAGAAGGATGGTGGTCTTCTCGGCCAGCGTTTCCACGCCGATCCGGCCTGAGCCTCCCGACAATCATTGCGCAGGGCGCTCCGCAGTCATCAGTCGTATCGTCAGCACTTCTCCGTCCAGTCGGGCTACATCCCACCTTGGGGGGCGTTGACCCTTGTCTCTGTTTGTTCTCGTCTCGTTTGTTATGTCGAAGGCGATATACTGGTGGTCACTGGCAGAGTAATCTTCAGTCACTCTCCACGCCTTCACTTTGGTCAGTATGTGGTCCGAGGCCATCGTCACGTGAGGTAACGAGTTGCCGTATCCTGGTCCTCTGTACGTCGGCGTCGTTCCTTCGTTGACCACTGTCAGATCCAGCCGTGCGGCAAGCTCCAGCAGTGGTTGTCCCCATCGGTTCGTCGTTGGCATACCCCACTCGACTGCTCTTGCGTTGAAGTCCCCACCGACGACTGCATCCTCGGGAATATCCCTCAGCATGTCTTCGATGGCGTCCAGTTTTCCCGCATAGTCCCGTGCTGTGCAATTTGGGGTTATATAGACGCTGGCGTAAACCACTCCGCCTATTTATACCCGAACGCAGTCTTCACCACCCTCATGTATGGTGATTCGCACTACACTTTCCCCTCGAACCCATACGGCTGATAGGCCCGAGCTATTGACGAACCATCCTGTCTGAGTCATGTCTCTGTATTGTTCGCTAATTAACAGTACGTCTGCGTCAAATTTCGCCGCGATCTGAGGGAGCAGCGCGTGTGTCACGCTGCTCCGGTTCATGTTCCATTGGACAACTGTCGTGGTCATTTTGTAGTCCTGTTCTTCAGTTCGGCTAGCGCTGCCTTGAATGCTGCGCACAGGCCCGTACCAGGCACGTGGTCACGGTCCTGGTTGACGGTTCCCGCGCATAGAAAACATGCGGCGGAGGTTTTGCACTCCTTACTCGCGTGCCCTTTTTCGCCACAGTGCTAGCAACAGTCGCGTCTGTCCGGTCCGTTGCATTCTGTTTGCGTATGTCCATATCCAAGGCATCGATGGCATTTGGTCACGCGCAGCCGTTCCTTAAGGATGTTGAGTCCCAAATCGCAAATGATGATAAAATTCTGAAAATTTGGCATGATTTTGTATGAAGTATTTCAGAGGTCGTGTAAAAATTTCACGACAATTAGGAAGCTCGTTATTGAACAATTAACATTCACAAATTAAATTTTGTTTTATGAAAACTGATGTAACTTTGCAATAAGTTTTTTTTTTTTGACCTGTCAATTTTATAATATCTACAATATACTGAAAGCAACGGAAACGAAACGAAGTTTATTGATTAATTTTTTTTTTATTTCTTTTAAAAATTGTTCTTAACAAAATGTTAATTTTTTGATAACGAGCTTCCTAATCGTCGTGAAATTTTAACACGACCTCTTGAATACTTCATACAAAAACATACCAAATTTTCAGAATTTTCTTATCATTTTTTATTTCAACCCTTAAGGAGGTTGAAGTAATGATGATAGAATTCTGCAAATTTGGTGTGTTTTCACATGAAGTTTTCAGAAGGTCGTGTAAACATTTCATGACGATTAAGAAGCTATTTATTGAACAATTAACATTAACATGTTTCATAGGGGCTCAACATCCTTAATGCGGGAATTGATCCATCCGATCTTAATCCTACCCTTTTTTAGTAGGTCCTTGGCTTCGTGCTTATCGAACTCGCACAGGGCCAGCATTTGGCCCCGGCGGTTCATGCCAAAAAGATGAACTTTACGCTCCATGTCAGTACCTGTCTCCCGGTTAATTGCGCCCGTATCGTCGTCTTCCGTTGCGTCGCAGTCCAGGTTGAGGAATTCCAGTGTAACTTTGGGTGTCATGTCTTTGACCCGTCCCGTTTGTCCAATTGCTGTTCGCAAGGCCGTCTCGAAGTCCTTCCGGTCCTCCTCCTTCTCCAGTTGGAGGAGTACCGCGCCGTTTTTGGTCCTCCTAATTGTCCGTACCTCGTCTTTGTGCTTCATTCCGTCCATTTTCCGTTTCATGGTCTTTATGATGTCCGGGTACGTGTGCCGCTCCGCCGGCTTGATCAGAACCGCACCTCTCCTGGGTCGCAGACTGGATAATTCTGATTGCCGGTTTTGGAGTATTGTCTTCTTGCCCGGCCGTGTAGTGTGTTCCTGTCCAACCGTGTCCGTTCGTTCGTTCGTGCGCGTCTTCCGTTTCTTCTTTTTCGAGACTACCGTGCTTAGGTCTCGAGGCCCTGCTGCTCGGCAGCTACCGCTTCGGGGCTTGGGGTTTGGTGTCCCATTTTTGTTTGGTCTTAGCAGTCTCGTCCATCGTGTCCTGCTGTCTTGGTTTTGTGGTCGGTGTCTTTCGGAGCTCCTTCATTCGTTTCAGCTCAAACATTCCCACTTCCACCGCTTCCTGGATCTCGCATATTCCTGTCGTGACCACCCGACTAATATTTTTTTTGGACGCTTGCTGCGACCGTCATTCTATCTAAGATGGTACTGATCGTGGAAAGTTGCTCGTGCAGCTTGCCCTCCGCAGCGTCCCAGCTTCTTGGCAACGTTCCCCTGATTTCAAAAATTCCTGTCACGCTTTCCGCAACCCCGGCCAGGTTTCCTATTGGTGTCGTGGGGGGATAAGGTCCCCTTGGCTCTCCGGAGCCATTCGGTGCAGGTGGCGCTTGTGTACCTGCTTTTGTGCTTTTTGCTTTCATGATTTTTCTTGTCCTGCCTCTCCTTGTCCTTGGTCTGTAGAGAAAGTGTTAAGTGGCATGAGATCCTCACTGATTAACGGCGGTATTTACGGTCCGCCCTGAGCCTTGCCACTCGCCAAGCGCGCCGACAGTCCGGTGGCCTCGTCAGTTCCCCCCGCACCCCCGCAGCGGGGTCCCGTCCTATCGCCGGCTGCCACCAGTACGGGAAGCAGGATTTGGCGCATAGCGCTCTACCACTGTGTAGGGCTGGCTCCCAACTGGCTAGGTCGGGTTGGGGCCGCCTACTAGTGGCGGCCCAGGAGCGCCTTCATGGTTGTCCAACTGTACCCTCCAGAGTGGGCGCGCACACAGCGTCGGGAGAGGCCCCCTCTTGGCCGCTTCTACCTCCTGCCAGGGGGCTCTGCGTTGTTTCTTTGCATCGTTTATAGCGCCTCCTCCTTTCATGACCGGCTTGGAAAGAGATCCGTCTATAGGG
This sequence comes from Ophion costatus, assembly GCA_951751655.1. Lineage (NCBI taxonomy): Eukaryota > Metazoa > Arthropoda > Insecta > Hymenoptera > Ichneumonidae > Ophion > Ophion costatus. Next base: position 16,763,488 of record OX632356.1, on the reverse strand, counting down.
TTCCAGCTCTACCATGGGTGATACCCGTTTATAGGGCCCCCAGATCCATCAGCCACGGGGCCTTCGCCGAGGTGCTCGGAGGTGTCAGTGTCTTGTGCGTGAGTGGTTGTGCGGTAATTGCTTACCACTATATGCGGCCGCAGCCAGAGCTTCCATTTCCCGCCCCTATTCACGGAGACTTACTGTGTCACACACACCAGAACAGAACGGCGTTGCCGAGAGAAAGAATCGAACACTCCTCAAAATGGCGCGATATCTCTTGATACAGTCTTCACTACCGATCTACCTATGGGCTGGAGCAATAAATCCGGCAAATCACATTCGAAATCACTGTCCAACAAATCATCTCGCCGGGAGAACCCCTTACGAGTCGTGGAAAGGAAATATTCCCGATGTGAGCAATTTTCAAGAATTCGGACATGGCGTTCTAACGCTGAAGCGTGAGCCTGGAATAAGAAACTTCGAACCACGATCGCGAGAAGGATTCTTCGTTGGATACTCTGATACGTCTAAAGGGTATCGTGTATGGCTACCCAAGGATAGAAAGGTCGAAATAACAAGAGACCTAACTCTCAGAAACGTTATTACTTCGTAATAAATACAAGGAAGACGGAACTCTTGAGCGTAGCAAAGCACGCAAAGTAGCAAAAGGTTTCTCTCAACGCCACGGTATTGACTTCGACGATACCTTCGCACCAGTGGCGCGTATGGAATCCATTAGAGTCGTAACAGCTATCGCCACAGAATGAAAAATGATCGTCGAACAAATAGACGTAACAACAGCGTACCTAAACGGCACGCTCAATGAAAAAATCCTAATGGACGTACCCAAACACATTCAAAGGGGATCAGAGATTCTAGCGGAGACAAAATCAAAGCGGGACAATGTTCAACAAAAAGCTGTGCTGACCCTCAAGGAATTACAGAACGGCGACAAAGTCTGTCTTTTGAATAAAGCATTATACAGCCTACGACTAGCTGGTCGATGTTGGAACGAACGCTTGTGTAATATCTTGAATAAATTCGGAGCTACGAAATCCAATGCAGACCTTTGCGAGTAGTATAGATATGAGAGTTCTAACGCTGGTCTCTGAGGGGGGTGCGGGGCGGCAGGTTCACGCGGGGAGGGGGTTAACGTCACGCGCGGGAGGGGGAATCTGAGCGGTCAGTGACATCACTCGGAGAGTGGGAAATCCTTGGCGCTGGAGGGGCGCATCGATTGATTATTGATTGGAGGGGGGTATCGATTGATTATTAATAGGATATTTACTCTTTCTGTTTCTAATGTAATTTTTAATTTTATTATTATTTGATTTGTCTTTATGTCATATATTTGTGCGAGCCCTGTATAGCAGGTACGAATATCCGCACAAAGAGGAGAGGCCGAGAATACGGCTTCTCCATTGCGAGTCACTACGCGGGCATGGGACGGCACGCGGGGAGCGGGAAGTCGATGGAGCGGTCGGTTGAAGGTGGTTGACCCCTGTCGCTGAGAGATACGAAGCGATCGGATTACACGTATGTGTGAGAGACAGCGAGAATGAGACACGGAGCGGCCGCATTGCCACGAACGTCTTCGAACGTCTCAAGTACGTCTTACGAACGTCTCATGAACGTGTTCGAACGTGTTCGAACGTCTCACGTACGACTCACGTACGTCTCAGGAACGTCTTCGAACGTCTCACAAAGTCTTCGAACGTCTCACGTACGTCTCATGAGCGTCTTCGAACGTCTACGAACGCCTCGCGTATGTCATACGAACGTCTTCGAACGTCTCACGTACGTCTTATGAACGTCTTCGAACGTCTACGAACGTCTCGCGTACGTCTCACGAACGTCTCCGAACGTCTCACGAACGTGTTCGAACGTCTCACGAACGTCTCCGAACGTCTCACGAACGTGTTCGAACGTCTCACGAACGTCTTCGAACGTCTCACGTTCGTCTCACGTACGTCTCACGAACGTCTCCGAACGCCTCACGTACGTCTCTGCACGTCTCACGTACATCTCACGAACGTCTCCGAACGTCTCGCGTACGTCTCACGAACGTCGTCGAACGTCTCACGTACGTTTTACGAACGTCTCCGAACGTCTACCAACGGCTCGCGTACGTCTCACGAACGTCTTCGAACGTCTCACGTACGTCTCACGAACGTCTCCGAACGTCTCACGAACGTGTACGAACGTCTCAGGAACGTCTTCGAACGTCTCACTTACGTCTCACGTACGTCTCACGTACGTCTCACGAATGTCTCCGAACGTCTCACGTGCGTCTCCAAACGTCTCACGTACATCTCATGAACGTCTTCGGAAGTCTCGCGCACGTCTTACGAACGTCTCATGAACGTGTTCGAACATGTTTGAACGTCATACGTACGTCTCACGTACGTCTCACGAACGTCTCACGAACGTCTTCAAACGCCTCACATACGTCTCATGAACGTCTTCGAACGTCTCACGAACATCTTCGAACGTCTTCGAACGTCCGACGAACGTCTCTGGAACGCCTCACGAACATCTGCGAACGTCTCTTCAACATTTATCAAACATCTACCAATGAATGTCTTCGAACATCATCCAGCGACGGTGTGAATCGATTTCCCATCATTTTCAAAACGAATTTCTTTTACATTTGAGAGCAATATTTTATACAGTTCTGTAATCCGACAACAAATTATGTAACATAGGAAGGGGTGAGGAAAATAAAAAATCACATACTGTTACCTTCCATTTATTTGCACGAACATTTATAATTCAACCACCAATTAAACATTTTAAACACATTTTGTAAGGCACAATTTTTCTCATGCCTTTCGCAACGTAGAGTAGAGCTCACATCTAATTTACTTAAGGTATGCAGATCGCCAAATTCCACATCTAACGTTTCAATAACGAGATCATTTTTCATATTTACTATATCAGCTAGCCATACTCGTTTTTCATGGCCGTTAACATATACGATAGGATATATGTCATCTTCCGTTGGACCCATAACTGCAGCCGTTATTAAACTTTGAGCCATGCTGTATGAAACGTTTCCATAGGCCCACTTTAGGCCATGATGATTCCGAATCAGCCATGACGCTTCATATCTCTCAGATTTTGAGAGAAGTCTCCATGGTATGAGACTCGCGAAAATGTAATGAGAGAGTACACATTCCGCTCTCAGAATCGCTACTTCCTTCACGAAAAAATTTCTCCTAACAATGAATCCTTGTAGATCGACAAGCGTAGGTACGGCCATAACGAAGATGTATTGGCTCGATCAAGTCGATAGCAAGATACATTGACGACTGACGTAAACATTTAAGAAACACGTGTTTAAATTATTTATTCATTGAGCGGGGGAGGGGAGGTACTTGCTGATCTATACAATTTTACGAACCATGTTGGTCAATGGACAATATTCAACAACGCGATCGTGCAAGATCACATAATATGCAGTAGTATTTGGGGGCAGATGTTCTTTACATTCAAATTCTATTCGCACATCCACGGTAGCGTTTCTCACAGACTCGTTCTGGCGCGAGCAATCGATAACCGTCAGAGGACCATTTTATTGAAACTTTGCGATAGTGAGCAAGAATTATCACTATCACAACTGTAATAAGATTTACGAAATTGAGAGTACATATTTAACAAAACGGCGAATCTGTTTTTGTCAAAGTCCAAGTTCAAATCATCGTAAGGATAGGATTCGGAGTTGAGGTAAAGTTTAACATTGGCGAGTTTGCAGTCGTCGAATAATGTAATGTCCTTTGCCATAGAATTTTTTTACCAGTCTGCAGCGCAGATATTACATATCTTGGTTTCTCTAGCTGGGAAGCAGCTTTTACGGTCCATGAATGTTTCGTTGAGCTTTGAAGCAGTGGATACTCGTATTGATCCCAAGACCGAAAGCCCATATTCATGTATCGTTCACTTTCCAATGTTCGGAGTAATGACAGTTTAGTTATCTCATTTAATATTTCGTAGGGCATACGCCATTGTATCTTGAGCAATTCAACTTCTAACTCTACTAATGGATGATGACTGAATACGCAATGATTATCATTGCGTGAACGTATCAGAATTAGCTCATGGCGAGCATTGATAACTACGCGCTTGTAATCTTTGCAGAATCCTAGCAATACGTTGAGTGGTACACAGAAATTTATGTATTTCCCCCCATCATTATGTGCCACAGCCCACGCAGCATTTTTCAAAGTATGACTCCTCTCAGGGCTTAGAGAGATGTAGTTTTTAATCGTGGTTGTTATTCCAACGTTTCGATTGCGATCCATCTCCACACCATCGAGCTCATAACGAACTTCATCAATCATGAATGCAACGCAATTGTTTTCTAATCCTACTATTGCTTGATCATCAGGTTTTTAAAGGACCGTAAACTTCCCCTCAACGTAGAAAAAACTTTTAGATGGTAGGGTATACAAGTCTTGATGGTTGTGTAGGAATTCGTATTTCATCGCTGTGTCCAAACGTTGAGTTGGCATACGGATAAGTCGCAATTTTGAAGATACGATCGTCAGAGATTGGCTCCCCACTGATATTCAAGACATCGGTCATCCTTTTGCCTCAAGTACGTCGCGCAATAAATCCCAGGGATTCTAAAAATTCACGATTCCCTGCACTGAGTTTCTTTTTTGCAGCTAATTTAACACTCAATGTCGCTTGTCTTCTTGCAAGAGTATTATCACGTGCGATCGTATTATCTCGCGTAGAAATATTGTCTCTGGCGTATTCCGTGTCATACAGAATGAGCATCACAAGCGTCGTTTTCGTATGTGCAATCTCACCGTAATTTCTTCTCCTCGAAAATCCAGTAGTTTCCCCTTTTGATCCACGATACGTATCGATAAATCCGTAATGCTCCGCACAACCATCGGAAGATAAATGATTTGCGCAGGCGTTTCCAATAGCTTATATCCCGGTAGTACGCTTGGTGAAAATTCATGTATCGTGTGCACACGCTCGCCATTGCAGTATGCACCAGTGGTGACACTACATTCTATGCGGATAATGTTGACACTCATTATGTTTATCATTACGTCAGATTGCTGCCATTTCCAGGGATGCAGTATTCGATTTGATGAAAATCCCAACAGGGATCCTACGTTGTCGGGCTTACTGTAATTTAATCTGTACGCACATTTGATTTCGCTCCGTAGTGTATTATGATTAGCGCGTAGCACGATTGGGTATTCGCCATTTTCATCGAGGTCATCGTTATCGACCTTTCGAGCAACAATTTCATTTTCAGCATCATCACCGTTATCAGCCCCTTTGAGTAAAATTGCACGATTCAGATACGCATTTATGGCTCTCAGTTCATAGGATCCTTCAGGGATTATAATTTCCTTGTCATCATTGTCAAAGTAAAATTTGTCGTTTGATGAATTCACATTTGGGATTATGTAATAAGTTTCGAAATCCGTCAAACCGAGCTCATATCAGACATCATTGACGTCTATCGCGGGAAAGTAATTTGCGGATAGAACTCTTGCCGGTCAACGTAAGCGTCAGTGACATGTTTCCCTCGAATACTGAGCTGACCGACGCAATGTCACGGCTTAAAGAGATATTGATCATCGACGTTTTGAAGAAATTGCAAACACAATTGCCCGCAAATACTCTGATTATAATTCTGATAAGATGTTTGATTGCATTGTATTTTTGTGGTATTTGGTGCGAAATATCGCACCAACTCTTTGGGCGGTCGAAGATTTCCAAAACTATCAAAATATATTATATGACTCCCCCTCTTGGCATAGGCCGGCCAATGCGTACCGGGGCCATCGGCATCGTCCAAATTTACTATACCGCTCTTATCTAGTTGCACTCCACAATAAACTGGTAAATTATTGCGCATGAAAACTCCTCTGAAGAATGGTATGCGCATGCGTCTGACTAAGTATTCCAATTGCACATCAGTTCTTACACCCGTATGCATTTTCACCGTGTTTTGGCGTTTTTTTCTCAGTTGAACATCCTTGTCCACGCTTGTAGGCAGTAAGATACAGCCCACAGCCGTCAATAGCCCGATTATGACGTTGTATTTCTTCAAGTTGACGTTGCGCCGCCTTGCTATCATTCACAGCCTTTGCTATTCCAGCTGTCCCACCAGCCAGTGAACCAAGAACTGTCAGCAATGGTAACATTGGGAAAATTCCGCCACGCTTTGCTATCGGCAGCATTATCTTCTTAACGGACTTTTTTTCTTTGGCGATGAGTTCTTTGTCTTCATTCCCATGCCGAATTTCGTTTTGCTTCTATTGCTGCCCAAACAGCGGTAGCTTCGGTTTTCTCGCCAAAAGTCGAATCTGTCGCAGTAATATGTTTTCGTGCTGCTGTTGCAAGTATATTATCCGCAACGTGTCTGTCGCCGAAATGATTGCTTTGAGAATAGGCTATATCGTGGTCGCGACGAGCGGCATCCAATGGATTTATACCACGATCACCTCTTGCCAATCTCTACTCCAACTGAGTGCCTGGTCCACAAAATTGGTAGCCAGGAATATGTCATTCGATCGGAAGTGCATTTATTGCACGATTTAACAAACCGTCGCCTTTTGTTTTAGACATTCGGCACAATTATTTATAAACGGTGCTGGACCGTCAATGTGTGTTAGCTGTCTCGGTAAATTCCAATGGCGCGTGCATCAGCGATATTGCTGTACTTCCGAATCAGCCTTTATGTGTTCGGGAAGCCTCTCCCACAATATGTCAACGAAGTGATGAAAATTTTGGAACAAAACAATTTGTGGAATAAACTGTAATTGATGTGCCGTTAATCGGAGAATACTGCAGTCGTTCGACAGGTACAAAAACATTCTCGACACTGAGCGGAGTTGGCCTGGTGCACTCCTATAAATACTCCTCACACGACGCATTTTGGGCCAAAGTAGATTCGAGAGAGAAAACATGCGTTTCGTGCAACAAGCGACGGTGATTCAAGTGACCAATTTCGATGACCGAGTAATGGAGGGCCGACAAGTACGCAGGCATGGAGACATGCTGCAGCCAGTGATACGCAGCATTATTTGCGTCCCTTCAAATTGTGGCAAAATCAATGTTCTGTTAAGCTTAACGAGTAAGGCCACTGTAACGGCCCAAAAAAAAAGGTTTTTTCACTAATTTTTTGCTCCCGAAATTGAAGGTATTTGAAAAAAAACTTTTAATGGTGTTATCGGGCATACATTAAACTTTATTATAAAATTTTTTTACACTAAAAAAAAACAAAATGGCGGTTCCACAGCTATCTTCCCGGGACATGTTTTGCTTCCAGGGCTGCGCGGCACGCAGCACCACTGGTGCACTTTTGAATCTAGAACAAAAAAAAAAAAACCATTAATCTAGAGGGCTATAGCTAGAGAATGTCGATCGGATTTTAAAAAGTATCAATTTTTGTGGATTTGGCGTGCGTTTGAAAAAAAAATTGATTTTTGACGAAAAAAACGGCAAGTTTTTTGTTAATAAAAAATCAATAAATAAAGTTCTTGAAAATTCCGATCGACATTCTCAAGATTATGTAAATGTTCACATCTGATTAAAATTTCAAGTAAAAAAAATGAAAATTGTTCGAGTTATGCTGCGTGCCATTTTGAAAAACCATGTTTCGAGAAAAACGCGTTTAAAGTTTTGCGAATAGTTTTTTATTGGAAAAAATTAAAATAAGAAGTTAAAAAAATTTTTTACCGTTAGTCTGCAATCCCAGCACCATACATTTGTCCTTCGATAGCCAAATTTTTGTCTTCTTCGTCTTTCCTGGTTGATTTTTGGAGCGCGCGCGCACTTTTGGCCGCGTCGCTCAGAGATGTCTCCGCGTGCGTGATGCGTTTGGCGTCGGCTTCGAAGCAGAAATTATATAACTGTACACCAATTTCCACCTCCAACATCTTGAATATTTGCAAGACGTTGGTAAGGCCGCCATTGAATATGCAAACAGCGATATCCGTCGCAATATCTAGTACAGTTTTTCCGCTTGAGGATGATTTGGGGGCCAAACTCCAAACGGTAGCGTTGAAACTTTCGTTATTGTTTTGAGTATAGGCCCCCAAGCAACGCTCCAGCAACTCGTCCCGGGTCAATTCCATGTAGATGGGTTTGATGGCTTGATAAACCTCCTCACTCATTGGCTGATTGTGATGATACGCATCCAAGGCATTTTCTGCTTTCGCTTTCTTCCAACTGCACCAATTCTCCGAACATTTTTCGTGCTGAGGCTTTTCATCCGTTGACATTTTGTGAAAAAGGGTTGCCCAGATCTCATTTTTCATATTTTTGATGGAATCGGAATTTCGACGGATTGCTAAGCCGTAATAAATGCTTAGTTCGTCAATCAATTTGGCAGTGAGTTTTCCTCTTCCCCCGAGACCTTTTGTTCCTTTTTTTAAGTTTCTCAATCGAGTGCCCATTCTTTTTTGCACGTGATCTATGCACTCTTTTTTTTTAACATCAACATTTTCATAAGGCTTCGAATCCACGATGCCTTTAAAAGTTTTGGAATCGCCATCTCCGATATAATTGCAGTCGTTTCGGAGCAAGTTTTGACACGCTTGGCGGCGACCTTCATTTCCTAAGGACAACAAATTTTTTTTCGCACAGGACCTTTTTTTTCTTATTCTAGAGGGTTTAAACTATTTTTTAAGCCAATAAAAAAAATCGATTTTTCAACAAATTTACAGTGGCCTTACCCCTTAATAGAAAGTCCAAATGTCGTACGTTTTGAAAACCTATATGGTAAACCGTACACATTTTCCATCGGGTAATCGCTCGTATCAAATTTGTCAATGTTACGCTTTATATCATTGTAAACGTGATCAGACTCGGTGTGGTATATGAGACTATCGGTGTTGGTATACACGATCTTGCAGTTTTGCTGATACAGCGGAATCATGAATTCGTGGTGAAAGTCATATACACATGTTTTCGATATGTCGAGTATACGCATACCCACATAAATCGGCTTGTTAAATTTTACCTCCACATTTCGCAATTCAATCGCAATAAGATTTTCCGAAAAGACACTTCGACTGTGAAACTTTGGTTTAGCGATCATTGCGTCTGCCCCAAATCGTTCCTCCCACTTTGTTACAAGCATCACATCTACCCGGTTTCGCACGTTTTCCATCGTTTTGCCGAATACTGCATTATTCATTAATTTATACAAATTTTTCTCGAAACCATTTGTAGCACGTGTGCGAAACTGCGTATTCAATTCGATGTATGAACGCTACCAGGGGGATTGAGTGAATTTCAAAATTCTGTGTATTTTCGTTACTTGAAGTCCTTGACGCAAATACTGCGGCAAATTACGATAGTGTACCACGTAACGCTTCTTATTACATGCGGTTGCGAGAAATTTCTCTTCGCGCTTGCCAGGTGGTTTGTCGCGTGTCGGACAAAACGGAAGATCACTGTGCGAATCAAGGTTTTTGAAAATGGTGACGACGAGGCAGGTTATAGGGAGACGTCGCTGACGTCATCGGTGGCGCGGTGCATACGTGCTGTCTCGCGACTCAGACCGTCTCAGTGGGCCTTTATGGGAAATTGGTGGTGGGGGGCTCCGCTTTGGGCAAAAAGTGGTGGGGGATAGCGGCGGGGGAGCGCGTGTGCGCCGGCACGCGCGCATGTGCGTATGTATGTGTGTGTGTATGTGTGCTCGCACGTAGGTTTTTAAAAATGTTGGCGCCGAGAGAGTCATTCTGAAACAAACCAATATACACGGCTGTTGCATTATTCTATATGGGCGAATATTCTTTTTAGAGTGATGCTAAAATTCAATAATAATACTTGCCATTAGCTGAGTGTCCGACAGGTTAAACATATGCTGCATTCAACGACTTGGTACAGAGGATCCCGACAATGGCTGGAGAATATCCCCTTCATCGCAGCGTACCGTTCTCGATAATGCCCGACGATTGCCATTGCTACCGCAAAATTGTGTCTATCTTCCAGAAAACATGTTGTGCAAAATTTCGTTCGGTCGTTTGCAGAAACGTAGAAATAGTTAACGCAGAATATATTTAGAGAATTGAGTTCACGATGACAATGTCGCACACCAGATAAGTCTTTTTGCACGTCACGATTTTCACCTCTTTCTTATCCCGAATCCGCGAACTCGAGATCATCGTTCAGAATATCGATGTCCATAATTTCCTCTTCGTCATTGTCATCGTCACCGGCGTCGCCGTCGTCATCGCCATCATCGTAGTGGATCATGCCATTGTCGTCGTCGTCGTCGTCGTTTTCCATTTGCTCATTGAAGCCGTCAACGATATTATCTTGTTGCACGTCATGGGCTTGATGAGTTATAGGCGGCAACACGTTAGATCAGGCTGAACAGGCGCCCCTTAAAACGACATGATGTAGCGAGTGTTGACAGTTGTTGCAGAACTGCCTCCTCATTTCACCATAACAATCTCGGTAGTGTTTATACACTCGGGTCACAGCTCCGAACATGCCATCCATTTCGAGCATGCACGAAATGCAATACATCACCCCAGCATATGGACTATAGTATAAAACCGTAATGCACAGAACCGTTCCACAATTGAAGTTGTAAAGAACTTGCACATCCAATTCAAATCTTCGCTGATCGTGGTTTGCGTCATCTGAGTTGCTATGGTATCCGCATTCATAACTATCACGGTCCAATTAATCTAAATCCATTTCCTCGTTATCATCATCGTCGGTGCCGTTGTCGTCGTCATCGCTTTCATCGCTGGCGATGTCAATCACCTCGAATTCATTATCGTTGACGATTTCAATGCCCACTTCATCGACGATGATTTCAAGCGTTTCGCCATCATTGCTTATTGCAATCGCTTCGTCGTTGATTATTTCAATCACTTCACCACGGATTTGGTCAGCCATTATTACACACTTTTAGTACATTTTCCTGCTTTCGTAAGCACACAGCGGTGGATGGAAAACTGGAATGGTAAAAACTGTCATCCGAAGCCTTTTTTAATGTTTCTATTGGATTGCAGTATAGTGGGGGGTGATCGGTAGAAAGGGAAAACGAGTTTTTCATTATCTGTCGGGACGTGTAGAAAAAACCGATGCGCGAAGGTTTGTTTTCACTATTACTCGAAAATACGTGTATCTCCGGTTCCCGCTTTCTACGATGGCTTTAAGACTGGTGTATTGTATAAAGATCAAAGAAAGATCAGGACCTGAGTCACTGCAGGTGTATGTATATTTTCGAGCGATGCGCTTTATATGATTTCATGATGACGAAACAAAATATTCCCGCTTTGCGTGGATTTGTACAGACGCATGCATGACTCTCGCTCCAGGTTGTAAACCCCCGCGATGGTTTTTACGGTGGACGTACGGGAAACACAGTCACTGCGGATGACGCTGCTCCGAACGAGAAGATCTCATACATAGTGATCTGCTCGTTGTTCCTGTATATATGCAAAACAGGATGATTTGCCGTAGGAGACCCCGAGATATATACTGGCAGCGAGCGTGACGGGTTCTTCCACAATTGGACACCCGGTGAGCTACTCGGAGCAGGTATCCACGGCATGATAAAATGTACTATCCTGCACCCCGCAAAACCTTTTCCTCCCAGTTTTGCCAGTTCGTTTGCGTGGAAAAATTTTCTCGCACTCTGTCGAAGGTGCGCAGCAAAAATGGCCCAACAACAATGCGACCACGAAGAGGTCGAGGCTCAAGCGTTCACGGTAACCTGGGTGATTGAGGAGGATAGGAAGTTCCTGGATATGGGTTATATTGTGATGAAAATCTATGTAATTTGGTCGTATCGGATAACCAAATACGACGAGGCTACTAGGGAGGGGCGGGGTCTCTTTGCAGGTTATGTGGACAGATTTTTTAAAATTTAGTAGGAGGCAAGCGGTTTGCCAGTGTATTGTGTAGATAAAATCGAGCGCAATCTAACAGTCGAAAACTTTCAACGAAAAGAGCAACTTCCATTTCTGATTTACGCTGATCGCAAGTGCGTTTTGGCAAAGGTTGTCAACATAAGTATACAGCAACAGCATGAAGTGTTTAACATCGCGTACTAAGAACATTGTGCGACTTACCTCCTCTATCGGAATACTACTCGCATCGTGATGCTGATTGCATCCCATTGTTGGTCGAGAACTTTAAGCATTTAGCTTTGCGCATCAACGATTTTTTATCGGATAGTGTTCCCGTGGTATTTCTAACTTCGGATGAGTGTGCAGAATTTCGAAGCGCTGCTCAGTGCCATAGATGGGAGACACCATTTGCCGAAGTCGACATACGTGGTCGTGATCATTGCCATCTGGCCGGACGTCTGGCCGGATATTATAGAGCTAGAGTGTTTTCATGCGCGTAGTTTTTCATAATTTGTCCGGCTATAGTGTATAGTTCATCATCAAGGAACTAGCCACAGTATTCGAAGGTGAAACCACCGTGGTGCCCATAACCACGAAGAAATACATTTCTTTAACAAAAACAATTCGAACGGCAGACAATTCACATTAGATTCAATTACGGTTCATCGATTCATACGAATTTCTCAATGCAAGTCGGGATAAACAGGCCTCATTCTTGACAATGGAAAAGTTGAAAATTATACGCTCACCATTTCATGGCATACCTACCGACAATTTCATCCTATTAACTCGAAAAGGTGTCTTCCTCAATGAGTATATCGATAGGTTAACCAGATTGGCGGACTATCACCTACCGTCACGAGACGCATTTTCCAATACTTTGACTGGTGACATTGTAAGCGATACCGAATACGCTCACGCTGGGAATGTAGGGGAACTGTTTTCGATTCAAACGTTAGGTGAGTATAGTGACTTGTACTTGAAGACTGATGTTTTGATACTGGTCGACGTTTTTGAGAACCTTTGCAATAGCCGTATGGAGAGTTACAGGCTCGGCCCCGCTCATAACTACACTCTCCCCGCATGCACGTGGGATGCATTGTTGAAAGATACATGCGTTAACTTCGAATTGTTCACAGACGTTGACATGGTATTATTTTATTTTAGTTTTAAGGCTTTCACGGCTCTTTATGTAATGTGAAGAGTATGTGGCTTCCGGATGGAGGCCGTGTTGAGAATCAGCGTTGTGCCGACGTTTCGCAAACGTTACAATCTGCATCATCAGGGCTGAGAGCTCCGATACTGAAGCTCCTGTGTCTCAGGCATTCCTTATATAGTTGCAGTCATCGATCCAGATCACTGAACCAGCCAATCAGATGTTTTAGTTGATCGGCCGGTCAATTAAAAAACCGGGAGGACAGTGTGCCAAATGGGATTGACGTGATATCCACCATCCCTGTTTAGATTGTCCGGATGTTTTCGGATTTCCAAGCGTTCTCGGTGTTTCCTAGAAAAATAGCTGTTCGATGGGGCCAGACTTTGGGCTTTATCGAACTGAATGGCATGACCAGTCTCCATCCAATGCTCGGCCAGGGCTGATTGTCCAATGTGGCCATATTTGAGACACGGGAGCTTCAGTATCGGAGCTCTCAGCCCTGATGATGCAGACTGTAACGTTTGCGAAACGTCGGCACAACGCTGATTCTCAACACGGCCTCCATGGTATTATTTGTTGAACGGGGTGCGCGCGGTGGTCTGAGTCAGTGCTCAAATAGGTATGCGTGCGCTAATAACAAATACAACGCAGTGCTCGATCCATCAAGGTCCTCCTCGTACTTGATGTATTTCGATGTAAGTAATTCGTATGGATGGGCATTGTGGCAACCATTGCCCTATGCTGCTTTTCAATGAGTCAATGATTTGTCGACATTCGATTTATCATTGATCGCGCTAGATTTACCAACTGGTTACATTCTTGAGGTTGAGTTAGAGTACCCGGAATGTCCTACGCGATGCACACACGGACTTGCCATTGTGTTCAACACAAGGTAAACTACCTGGAGCGTAGTCCAAAAACCGCTCGCAACCGTGCGCAACAATGAACGGTATGTTAATCATTATCGTAATCTACAGCAGTGTGTACGCCATAGTCACAAAGTTATTAAAAATCACAGAATACTACTACAATTCTCGCAATCAGTCTGGCTACGAACATATATCGAGCTCAATACACAGTTCCGGACCGAAGTAAAGAATAACCTTGAAAAAATCTCTATAAAATGATGCGTCATTTGGGAAAACTATGGAAAATGTACGCAATCATGTAGACGTTAAGCTTTTAACACGTAGGGAGGGCAGGTACGGTGCAGAGGACATGATTTCTAAGCCAAGCTTTCATAGCCGGAGCGTTTCTTTCAGAAAACCTTATTGCTGTTTAATTACGCAAACTCGAGGTGAAATTCAATAAACCAATCTATGTGGGTATGTGCATACTCGACATATCGAAGACATGCCTTTCATTATGAGTACATGGTGCCGCTGTATGACATGAAGCGTAATACGCATCGTTCCGATACGAGAGGGTATCCGTGGAGCAATGGGTATGATATGCCACTTGTCGACGAAAAAGTTCTCGGACTTTTGAAAGGCGAAAATAATGGTCGGTTAGTGACGAAATTCGTAGGGCTTAGAGCAAAAATGTATGCAGTGCGAGCCAGTAGAAAATAAGTTACGAAGAAAGTACAGCGCGTTCAAAGTACATCGGGGCGTGAACGATCTCCTTCGAGGATTGTATAAAATGCTTATATGATCAGATCGAAATGACTGGCCTGCAATCATGCATACGATCGAATCGATAGATGTGTGCACCATCTACGAGACCAAATTGGTCTAAGACCGCACGATGAAAAATTGTATATCGTACCCGGAACCACGGAAACGCTGCCATGGGGGCATTATAGAATACGATCGCCGTATGTATTCGTGTAAAGTATAAATAATCTTGTAAAATAATTATAAAAAATCTTGTTCTGTAAATGTCAGCCCCTGTAAATGAGGGCATTTGTAAGTAACCGTGTCTGTCTGTTTTGTGTAATAGATTGGTTTATAGATTTTTCACCAGAGAATGTAAAGAGGAGCCCAATGTAGTTTGGTGAACTGCCCAATTCTTTCTACATATTTCCGACACTGTTCTACCTGAGAGGGGGCGAAAGAGAGGGAGAGAGAGAGAGAGAGAGAGAGAGAGAGAGAGAGAGAGAGGGAGAGAGAGAGAGCTAGAGAGATAAAGAGTGATAGAGAGAGGGCTTGAATGATGAGAAGCAAAAGAGAAACCAACCTAAACGGGTAAACACTTGCTGCGGCGAAAAGAATGGTGGACGCTTTGCGAGAGGACGACCAACCCTTGTCATCTGGTAGGGGCAGAGAGAAGGAGGGCGAGAGAAGAGTTATAGAATATTAAACAATCACATCGTTCGCTATAAATCAGCTTTGCCTATACAGCTAATGCGAGTATTATCAAAACCCAACCGTATTAAAAACATTAGATTACCACTCTGCTCCAATACTTTTCCCATGAGATAAAGATTCACTCGTTGATACGAACGATTAAGCGCAGGTACGATCGATCTACTTGTCGAAACGAACGGTTACGGACGATTTTTCTGTGGAACAATCAATATACTCGTCGATACGAGCGGTTACAGACGATTTCTACAACAATTGCTCGGTGGAGCAAATGATATACTCGTCGATACGAACGGGCACAAAAGATGGTTCGGTGTTACAAACGATATACTCGTCGATACGACGGCACAAACGATTGCTCGGTGGTCAAACCATATACTCGTCGATACGTACGGCCCAAACGATTACACACGGGAACAAGCGATGACTTGATGGTACAAACGACTAATCGCAGATAGAAACGATTTACTTGCCTATACGAACGGGTACAAACGGTTCGTTGGTGAAACAAACGATGTAATTGTCAATACGAACGGGTACAAACGATATCTCTGTGGAACAAGCGACATACGCGTCGGTACCCACGGCCCAACCGATTCCACACGGGTACAAATGATGACATGATAGTACAAACGACTAATCGTAGATACAAACGATGGACTTGCCGATACGAACGGGTACTAACGATTGCGCGGTGGTCAAACCATATTCTCGTCGATACGCACCGCCCAAACGATTACACTTCGGTGCAAACGATGGCATGATGGTACGAACGATTAATCGCAGATAGAAACGATGTACTTGCCGATACGAACGGGTATAAGCGATTCCTCGGTGGAACAAACGATGTAATTGTCGATACGAACGGGTACAAACGATTGCGCGGTGGAGCAAACGATATACTCGTCGATACGCACGGCCCGAACGATCACACACGGGTACAAACGATGACATGATGGTACAAATGATTAATCGCACATACAAGCGATGTACTTGCCGATACGATCGGGTACAAACGATTGCTCGGTGGGGCAAACGATATACTCGTCGATACAAACGGGCACAAAAGATGGTTCGGTGTGACAAACGATATACTCGTCGATACGCACGGCACAAACGATTGCTCGGTGGTCAAGCCATATACTCGTCGATACGCACGGCCCAAGACATTACACACGGGTAAAAACGATGACATGATGGTACAAACGATTAATCGCAGATACAAACAATGTACTTGCCGATACGAACGGGTACAAACGATTCCTCGGTGGGACAAACGATGTAATTGTCGATACGAACGGGTACAAACGATTGCTCGTTGGAGCAAACGATATACTCGTCGATACGAACGGGCACAAAATATGGTTCGGTGTTACAAACGATATACTCGACTATTCGAACGGCACAAACAATTTCTCGGTGGTGCAAACGCTTACTCCTCGGTATAAGCAATGCGGCGATACGAACGGGAACAATAGATTATTCGCAGGTACAAAAGATCTGCTTGTCGATACAAAGGGGTATAAACGATTGCCTGGCGAGAAAGAGGGCGAAAGAAGAGTTATAAAATTTAAAACATCCATATCGAACGCTATAAATCAGATTTCCTTATACAGCTATTGCGAGTATTATCAAATCCCAACCGTATTGCAAACATTAGATTACCAAGCTGCTCCAATTCTTTTCCCATGAGATAAAGATTCACTCGTCGATACGAACGTTTAATCGCAGGTGCCATCGATCAACTTGGCGATACGAGCGGTTACAGACGATTTCTCGGTGGAACAAGAGATATACTAGTCGATACGAACGGTTACAGACGATTTCTCGGTGGAACAAATGATATACTCGTCGATACGAACGGTTACAAACGATTGCTCGGTGGTACAAACGATATTCGCATGCGTACGGACGGGCGCAAAAGACTGCGCGGTGGTGCAAGCGATACACTCGCCGATACGAACGGGTACAAAAGATGGTTCGGTGGTCTGTATCGTCTGTAACCGTTCGTATCGACAAGTATATCGTTTGTTCCACCGAGAAATCGTCCGTAACCGTTCGTATCGACAAGTAGATCGTTTGAACCTGCGCTTAACCGTTCGTATCGACGAGTGAATCTTTATCTCATGGGAAACGTATTGAAGCAGAGTGGTAATCTAATGTTTTTAATACGGTTGGGTTTTGATAATACTCGCATTAGCTGTATAGGCAAAGCTGATTTATAGCGAACGATATGATTGTTTTATATTATATAACTCTTCTCTCGCCCTCCTTCTCTCTGCCCCTACCAGATGACAAGGGTTGGTCGTCCTCTCGTAAAGCGTCCACCATTCTTTTCGCCGCAGCAAGTGTTTACCCGCTTAGGTTGGTTTCTTTTTTGCTTCTCATCATTCAAGCCCTCTCTCTATCACTCTTTATCTCTCTAGCTCTCTCGCTCCCTCTCTTTCGCCCCCTCACAGGTAGAACAGTGTCGGAAATATGTAGAAAGAATTGGGCAGTTCACCAAACTACATTGGGCTCCTCTTTACATTCTCTGTTGAAAAATCTATAAACCAATCTATTACACAAAACAGACAGACACGGTTACTTACAAATGCCCTCATTTACAGGGGCTGATATTTACAGAACAAGATTTTTTATAATTATTTTACAAGATTATTTATACTTTACACGGATACATACTACGATCGTATTCTATAATGCCTCCATGGTAGCGTTTCCGTGGTTCCGGGTACGATATACCGTTTTTCATCGTGCAGTCTTACACGGAACATCCCTCAGGTGTCCGCCTCCGATTTTGTTGAAACTCATATATGTGATAGAGCATTAAAAATTTTGAGACATGTATTTTTTTTTATCGGCGGAAAAACGGTTTTGAGGGGTGAAACGCACCCTCGAAAATGGGGATGTTTTTTCGTTTTTCGTCGATAACGTTTTAACGGTATGAGATATAAAAAAAATTCAAGTTGCAACAATGTTTATTTTTTCATGTACTATACATTGGAGATGAGAACGATACCATTATCGACGAAAAACGAAAAACAACCCTATTTTCGAGGGCGCGTTTCACCCCTTAAAACCGTTTTTCCGCCGATAAAAAAAAATACGTATCGCTTACTTTTCGGTGCTTTATAACATATCCAAATTTCAACAAAATCGAAGGGTGTCACCTGAGGGATGTTCCTTGTTAGACCAATTTGGTCTCATTGATGGTGCACACATCTATCGATTCGATCGTATGCATGATTGCAGGCCAGTCATTTCGATCTGGTCATATAAGCATTTTGTATAATCCTCGAAGGAGATCGTTCACGCCCCGATGGACTTTTAACGCGCTGTACTTTCTTCGTAACGTATTTTCTACTGGCTTGCACTCCATACATTTTTGCTCTAAGCCCGACGAATTCCATCATTAACCGACTATTATTTTCGCCTTTCAAAAGTCCGAGAAGTTTTTCATCGACAAGTGGCATATCATACCCATCGCTCCACGGATACCCCCTCGTATCGAAACGATGCGTATTGCGCTTCATGTCATACAGCGGCACCATGTACGCACAATGAAAGGCATATAAACATGTCTTCGATATGTCGAGTATGCACATACCCACATACATTGGCTTATTGAATTTCACCTCGAGTTTGCGTAATTAAACAGCAATAAGGTTTTCTGAAAGAAACGCTCCGGCTATGAAAATTTGGTTTAGAAATCATGTCCTCTGCACCGTACCTGCCCTCCCACCGTGTTAAAAGCTTAACGTCTACATGTTTGCGTACATTTTCCATAGTTTTCCCAAACGACGCAACATCATTTTATAGAGATTTTTTCAAGGTTATTCTTTGTTTCGGTCTGGAACTGTGTATTGAGCTCGATATATGTTCGTAGCCAGACTGATTGCGAGAATTGTAGCAGTATTCTGTGGTTTTTAATAACTTTGTGACTATGGCGTACACACTGCTGTAGATTACGATAATGAATAACATACCGTTCCTTGTTGCGCACGGTTGCGAGCAGTTTTTTGTACTACTCTCCAGGTAGTTAACCTTGTGTTGAACAAAATGGCAAGTCCGTGTGCGCATCGCGTAGACATTCCGAGTACTCTAACTCAACCTAAAGAATGTAACCAGTTAGTAAATCTAGCGCGATCAATGATAAATCGAAAGTCGACAAATCATTGACTCATTGAAAAGCAGCATAGGGCAATGATTGACACAATGCCCATCCATACGAATTACTTACATCGAAATACATCAAGTACGAGGAGGACCTTGATGGATCGAGCGCTGCCACGTATTTGTTATTAGCGCACGCATACCTATTTGAGCACCGACTCAGACCACCGCGCGTACCCCGTTCAACAAATAATACCATGTCAACGTCTGTGAACAATTCGAAGTTAACGTATGTATGTTTCAACATTGCATCCTATGTGCATGCGGGGAGTGTAGTAATGAGCGGGGCCGAGCCTGTAACTCTCCATACGGCTATTGCGAAGGTTCTCAAAACCGTCGACCAGTATCAAAACATCAGTCTTCAAGTACAAGTCACTATACTCACCTAACGTTTGAATCGAAAACCGTTCCCATACATTCCCGGCGTGAGCGTATTCGTTATCGCTTACAATGTCACCAGTCAAGGTATTGGAAAATGCGTCTCGTGACGGTAGGTGATAGTCCGCCAGTCTGGTTAACCTATCGATTTACTCATTGAGGAAGACACCTTTTCGAGTTAATAGGATGAAATTGTTGGTAGGTATGCCATAAAAGTGTGAGCGTATAATTTTCAACTTTTCCATTGTCAAGAATGAGGCCTGTTTTTCCCGACTTGCATTGAGAAGTTCGTATGAATCGATGAAGC
Source organism: Ophion costatus (assembly GCA_951751655.1). Classification (NCBI taxonomy): domain Eukaryota; kingdom Metazoa; phylum Arthropoda; class Insecta; order Hymenoptera; family Ichneumonidae; genus Ophion; species Ophion costatus. Next base: position 16,743,334 of record OX632356.1, on the reverse strand, counting down.
GTAATCGAATCTAATGTGAATTGTCTGCCGTTCGAACTGTTTTTGTTAAAGAAATGTATTCCTTCTTGGTTATGGGCACCACGGTGGTTTTACCTTCGAATGCTGTGGCTAGTTCCTTCATGATGATCTGTGCAGTATAGCCGGACAAATTATGAAAAACTACGGGCATGAAAAAACTCGAGCTCTATAGCGTCCGGCCAGACGTCCGGCCAGATGGCAGTGATCACGAACACGTTTGTCGACTTCGGCAAATGGTGTCCCCCATCTATGGCACTGAGCAGCGCTTCGAAATTTTGCACACTCATCCGAAGTTAGAAGTACCATGGGAACACTATCCGATAAAAAATCGTTGATGCGCAAAGTTTAATGCTTAAAGTTCTCGACAAACAATGGGATGCAGTCAGCATCACGATGCGAGTAGTATTCCGATAGAGGAGGTCAGTCGCACAATGTACACAGTACGCGATGTTAAACACTTCATGCTGTTGCTGTATACTTATGTTGATAACCTTTGCCAAAACGCACTCGCGATCAGCGTAAATGAAAAATGGACGTTGCTCTTTTCGTTGAAAGTTTTCGACTGTTAGATTGCGCGCCTTCATCTACACAATACACTGGCGAACCGCTTGCCTCCTGCTTAATTTAAAAAAATCTGTCCACATAACCTGCAAAGAGACCCCGCCCCTCCCTAGTAGCCTCGTCGGATTTGGTTATTCTATACGACCAAATTACATGGATTTTCATCGCAATATATCCCATATCCAGGAACTTTTCAACCGCCTCAATCACCCAGGTTACCGTGAACGTTTGGGCCTTGACCTCTTCGTGGTCGCATTGCTGTCGGGCCATTTCTTCTGCGCACCTTCAATAGAGTGCGAGAAAAAGTTTTCCACGCAAACGAACTGGCAAAACTGGGTGGAAAAGATTTTGCTGGGTGCAGGATGGTGCATTTTATCATGCCGTGGATACCTGCTCCGAGTAGCTCGGCGGGTGTCGAATTTTGGAACAACCCGTCATACTCGCTGCCAGTATATATCTCGGGGTGTCCTACGGCAAAGCATCCTGTTTTACATATATACAGGAACAACGAGCAGATGTCTATGTATCAGATCTTCTCGTTCGGGGCAGCGTCATCCGCAGTGACTGTTTCCCGTACGTCCACCGTAAAAACCATCGCGGGGGCTTAAAACCTGGAGCGAGAGTCGTGCATGCGTCTTTACAAATTCACGCGAAGCGGGACTATTTTGTTTCATCATTGTGAAATCATATAAAGCGCATCGCTCGAAAATATACTTACACCTGCAGTGACTCAAGTCCCGATCTTTCTTTGTTCTTTATACAATACACCAGTTTTAATGCCATCGTAGAAAGCGGGAACCGGAGATACACGTATTTTCGAGTAATATTGAAAACAAACCTTCGCGCATCGGTTTTTTCTACACATCCCGACAGATAATGAAAAACTCGTTTTCCCTTTCTACCGATCACCCCCCACTATACTGCAATCCAATAGAAACATTAAAAAGGCCTTCGGATGACATTGTTTACCATTCCAGTTTTCCATCCACCGCTGTGTGCTTACGAAAGCAGGAAAATGTACTAAATGTGTGAAAGAATGGCTGACCAAATCCATGAAGTAATTGATATAATCATCGACGAAGCGATTGCAATAAGTAATGATGGCGAAACGCTTGGAATCATCGTCGATGAAGTGGGCATTGAAATCGTCAACGATAATGAATTCGAGGTGATTGACATCGCCAGCGATGATAGCGATGACGACGACAACGGCACCGACGATGATGATACCGAGGAAATGCATTTAGATTAATTGGACCGTGATAGTTATGAATGCGGATATCCTAGCGACTCAGATGACGCAAACCACGATTAGCGAAGATTTTGATTGAATGTGCAAATTCTTTACAACTTCAATTGTGGAACGGTGCTGTGCATTACGGTTTTATACTATAGTCCATATGCTGGGGTGATGTATTGCGTTTCGTGCATGCTCGAAATGGATGGCATGTTCGGAGCTGTGACCCGAGTGTATAAACACTACCGAGATTGTTATGGTGAAATGAGGAGGCAGTTCTGCAACAACTGTCAACACTCGCTACATCATGTCGTTTTAAGGGGCGCCTGTTCAGCCTGATTTAACGTGTTGCCGCCTATAACTCATCAAGCCCATGACGTGCAACAAGATAATATCGTTGACGGCTTCAATGAGCAAATGGAAAACGACGACGACGACGACGACAATGGCATGATCCACTACGATGATGGCGATAACGACGGCGACGCCGGTGACGATGACAATGACGAAGATGAAGTTATGGACATCGATATTCTGAACGATGATCTCGAGTTCGTGGATTCGGGATAAGAAAGTGGTGAAAATGGTGATGTGCAAAAAGACTTATCTGGTGTGCGACATTGTCATCGTGTACTCAATTCTCTAAATATATTCTGCGGTAACTATTTCTACGTTACTGCAAACGACCGAACGAAATTTTGCACAACATGTTTTCGGTAGCAATGGCAATCGTCGGGCATTATCGAGAACGGTACGCTGCGATGAGGGGGATATTCTCCAGCCACTGTCGGGATCCTCTGTACCAAGTCGTTGACCGCAGCATATGTTTGACCTGTCGGATACTCAGCTAATGGCAAGTATTATTATTGAATTTTAGCATCACTCTAAAAAGAATATTTCCCCATATAGAATAATGCAAAGACCGTGTATATTGTTTTGTTTCAGAATATCTGCCTCGGCGTCAACATTTTCGAAAACCTACGTGCGAGCACACACACACACACACACACACACGCGCGCGGGCGCACACGCGCTCCCCCGCCGCTACCACCCACCGCTGGTTCCCCAAAGCGGGGCCCCCCACCACCAATTCCCCATAAAGGGCCACCGAAACGGTCCGACTCGCGAGACAGCACGTATGCACCGCGCAACCGATGACTTCAGCGACGTCTCCCCATAACCTGCCTCGTCGTCAACATTTTCAAAAACCTACGTGCCTGCATACACACACACACACACACACACACACACACACACACACACACACACAAACGCACACACACACACGCGCGTACGCACGCACTCACCCGCCGCTATCCCCCACCACCGGTTCCACAAGGTGTGACCCCCCACCGCCAATTCCCCATAAAGGCCCACCGAGACGGTCTGGCTCGCGAGACAGCACGTATGCACAGCGACACCGATGACGTCAGCGACGTCTCCCCATAAGCGTATTTGACTACGTCCATCGATGTTTTGCTGCGGATCTTCCACGTAGAGCAAATTGACGTGATTTTCTCTCTTTCGCTCACTTACGCGAATTGGAAGAGTACTATCGTTCTCAATGGTATATGCATTGATTGAAATGTCATTATGAATTTCAAATTTTTTTATTTGTTTCAGAGTCACTGGAAACTCAATGTCTTGACGATTTAGCACTTTCGAGTAGTGTGGGTTTGAAGATTCACGCTCACTGTCACTTTCGGTTGGGTGAAGAGCAGCTACTACTGATCATGCGAAACATGCTTGATCGCGCGATTTCACATTAACAACCGCTCTTTTTAGCATTACTGACCGCGATGGAAGTATGTGGCATACCGCGCGTATTGTGTCATATTTATTTATATTTATAGTCAAGTTTTATATTCGCGTCAATGCCCACCCGCTGTCGCGTTCCTGAAACTCTTTGAGTGATGTCTAAGTGGGCTCAATAACTATTTGGTCGTACCACTTGCGTAAATCAGATGTGTTAAAAAGTTCATAGTTTTTCGTATTAATGCTTTCATTTGGACGCTTGTCACCCGTCACAAATTCGCCGTTGGAAACGGTATTAATTTTCACACTACCGTAATCGTCGATAATGGTTTGCACGCGTGAAAGTACGATATCACTAGCGTCTTTGAGGAATTGTTCAGGTTCGATGTGATCGCGATTTACCACTACACCAGTCAAGATACGACTCTCGAATGCCGTATCAATTTCGCGCCATATAAATCCATGATTGTCATGTCCAGCACCCGTGTGTATGAAATGCCGGAGCACTGAATTCTTGAAGCCTTCAAGTCGTGCAATTTGAGCCACCATCGATTGACGATTTCCGATCGATAATCGTGGTTGTTTAATTCGACTTTGTTCTTCTAACGACTCAATATACTCGTCACATCGTTGTTCCCACACACTATACTCGTCTACCGTACTGATTTGAGCTCCTTGTTCGCAACGATTTTTTTCCATGTTGTCTGCCATGTCTCTTCGCGAGGCACTCTGCGATCTCGGAAATTCAAACATTGAAAGTGTCTACCTCTCAATCACGATTTATATTCCATTTCTATAACGACTGCATCCTTGGTGCCGTGTGCATTTTTTCGTTACATTTTTCTACAGACTTTGCGATTTTGCTGACATCAACTTTTTCGACAGGATCCACGAAGCGCTCGCAATATCTTTCGCTTAATTTTATTCTTTCGCGAGTGTGCTAGGCATTTTGGTCTTGAGATGACACATGATGCTGAATCGACATTTTTACAATGCCTTTTACCTATATATGTTGGTATAATGGTTTTTACCAATGTGCAGAATGTGTTCTAAAACTTTCGAATTATTTTCACATCTTCAGCATAAAATATTACATTATAGTCGTGAACCGTTCGGAGACGCTGGTGAACAGTTCAAGAGACGTTCAAGAAACATTTTGAAAACGTTCGTGAGACGTTCGAAGCCATTCGTGAAATATTCGAACGCGTTCAATAGATATTCGAACGCGTTCAATAGATATTCGAAGACATTCAATAGATATTCGAGGATGTTCGTGGCGGTTGGGGTTGTTTGGAATTTCACCGAAACAACCCCAACCGCTCTAATCGTCGAATGGCTAAAGCTAAATGTATATGTCTTTATGTATGCAGAAGAGTCGCTCTATTTCACATGCATGCGATCCGATCGCTCATTCTCGATCTCTCTCATGCCGAGAGAGATGTGTAATCCGATCGCTTCGTATCTCTCAGCGACAGGGGTCAACCAACTTAATCCCACCGCTCCAACGACTTCCCGCTCCCCTCGTGCCGTCCCATGCCCGTGTAGTGACTCGCAATGGAAACGCCGTATTCTCGGCCTCTCCTCTTTGTGCGGATATTCGTACCTGCTATACAGCGCTCACACAAATTTATAACATAAAAATAAATTAAATAATAATAAAATTAAAAATTAAATTAAACAGAGAAAAATAAATAACGTATCAATAGTCAATCAATAATCAATCGGTACCGCCCGCCAATCAATAATCAATCTATACCCCCCTCCAGCGCCAACGATTTCCCCCTCTCCGCGTGACGTCACCGCCCCCTCCGATTCCCCCTCCCGCGCGTGACGTCATCCGCCACCCCGCGTGAACCCCCGCACCCCTCTCAGAGGACCTGCGTTAGAACTCTCATACCTATACTACTTTTGCGTCTTCTGTAAGAATCAGGGACGTGAAACTAAAGAAATTTCTATGGACAAAATTGGAATCATCTCGGAATTGAGTTTCATCAAGACGACTCCGGCATCTTCATGAAACAAGCCAAATATATCCAAGACATCCTCAAGAGATTCGGCATGACCGAAGCAAACCCAGTTTCAACTCCATTGGATCCGAACGTCAAGTAGGAACCAACCAACAAAACCGAAAACGAATAAAAAGAATTCCCGTATCACGACCTCATTGGCGCTCTGATGTACGTCGCCTCATGCTCGAGACCAGGCATATCATTCGCTGTAAGCTATCTCAGCCGATTCGGGACTTGCTACGACGTGACACATTGGACATAGGCAAAACACGTGGTTCGCTACTCGAAAGGATCGGCCGATTTATGATTAAAATATCAAAGTAGTGGAAATACCGTACAAGGCTACGGTGACTCAGACTGGGCTAACTGCACAATTGATAGAAAATCATATACAGGATACGTGTTTATCCTTGGAGACAATCCTGTAGCTGGGGAATCGCGAAAGCAGCGATCTGTGGCGTTATCGTCTACGGACGCTGAATACATGGCGCTAAAAGAGGCAGCATAACAGGCCATATATTTGCAAAGTTTCCTAAACGATCTAAGAGAATCTGGACCGGATGAAATTACGAAATTTTGCGACAACAACGGTGCATGGAAGATAGCTGAAAATCCCGTCTTCCATACTAGCTCCAAACATATTGATATTCGTCACCATTATGTACGAGAAGTAGTGAATCGCGGAAATATCAAGATTGAATACGTATCAACCGACATGCTTACACCTTTTAGGACTGATTGAGTGAAAAAGAAGGAGCGAAACTGGATGTCGGATCGAAGGGGAGTGGTCATATTTAAATCGGTCCAACAACCATCTTCATTCAGATAAAGCGAAAGCATCCCCTATATATATACCTTTGAACTTTCAACAAATGTGATCCATCGGAGCATCGACACATTCATATGTCCTTTTTCTCGTTTCCCCTAGCAGCTCCCGTGACTGGTGTCATTTTTTTCATCGCCTTCATTCGTTGTTTAACTATGCACTAATAAAGACGCTCATTTTCAATCGACCTATGTGTTCGCGATCTCGCGTTGCTTCCTCGTCCCGACACGGAACCTCGAACAAAAGATAACAAAAGAAATTATTAGTAGTCGGCCATTTTGTACATCGAGAAAAAAATCTAACAGCTTGATATTCATACTAAGTAGATGTGTAATTAATTTTATGAGTGAATCACTTGTTCATACGAAAAAAAATGTTGAATTCGCACATGATTTTATACCCGTTATTGTGGCCTAACGCCTTGAGCATTCATTGAACTTATTTCTTGTAAATTATTTTAAATAAAAAGTTACACGAAAAAAAAACAAAATAATTTTTTTATCAAATAAAAATCAAAATAAATAATGTTCTCAAATAATCATATTTTTAAATCGGCACGCGGCAGAACTCGAACAATTTTCGTCCAATCCACTGAAAATATTGACTGTAGCTGCTTAGATTGCTTCAACAGCCAAGTTCGAACACTTTTTTCGGTTAATTCAAAAAGTAAAGTTGAAAGACTGGCAATTGGATTGGATAATCATGAAAAATTAGATGATTATTTTTTAAGGTATTGCAAGAGGTTGATATTTTTAATGTTAACATGAACGTGTAATTGAAGCATAATATTTTATGTGTGTGACGTGATTGTCGACATTGTAAATGTTATTTAACAAACAACGATTGTGAACGAATGTGCACTTTTTAACGTTAACATGAATGACTGATTGAGGCTGCATATTTTAATATTTTATATCTTTTACGTGATTATCGGAGTAACGAGTATGTACATTTTATTTTTAATAAAAGATTGTCAACGAAATGGTTTTTTTGTCCGGCTGGCTCTAGTTTTAATTTACTGTAAAACAACCTTAGATTTTTTAAAATTGAAATCTTAAAACAGAGTATAAACGTATGAAAATAATATCTCTAATTACTATTGTGCCAAATGAAATACGGTTAATGAAACTGAATTGATTAAATTTATGAAATATTTAAAACGTTGAGCGCCTTAAACTTGGATTCTTAGTCACATATAGGTGCCTTGAAAAAAAATTATTTAACACTTTTAGTACATTAAATAAAAGCTTGTTTTAAAAAAAGTTTATTTTTACTTATAAATTTTCCGTCTTAATCTGTCATAAATGAAAAAAAAAAATAGAAAAACCGTGGTCCGAAAATGTATGGTTCTGCACTTTAAGGTATTTCTTTCATGAACACAAATATTTAGCTTTAAATATTTAATTTAAGCCGATTATTTACTTCAAATATTTAATTTTATGTGATCTAAATCACTATCTTAGCCTTGCTCGAGTTAAAAATAAAATAAAGCAGTCTTAAACATCTGGTAGAAAGCTTGTGTCATTTACCAGGTGTTTAAGACTACCTTATTTTATAACGAAATAAAACGTTATTTTTAACGGTATAACGTAAATACTTTCATACAGACAAACATGTATATTACGAAATAAATAAGTGGCTTATATTTTATTATCTAAAAACGTTTTTACCAGCTTTTATTTGGTGTGTGAACTGGGAACCCCACTTCTGTGAAAATAAAATAAAAATTGTTTTCTATATTATTAGCGACGAACTTAAATGTAGCAGTACTCATTTTATTTGTGGTTCGCAAATAACATAAGTTTCGACACTAATTTCATTTTCGCCATGAGGAAATTTGCATTCGGTGACCTTGGATCGGCCAAAATATTGTTCCATTTGAAACTGCTTCGACACTTATTAGAAATGTATTCTAATGCAGTAAACGCATTTATTTGTAGTTGGCCTATAAGATGAGATCCGATCAAATCATTTTAAACAAACTAGAGTTGTATCAATGGAAGTTCAGCTGGAACAATATTTCCAATTTTGAAATTGTATTCATGCATTTCTAGACATAATAAGTGTGACAAAAAAATACGCAAAAATCGATAATTCAAAAACACCTAAGCCTAAGAGGATTTCGTTGACGACTAACAAATAAAAAAAGATATACGGAAAGGTGGTAAGTGTAAAGGCAACGTATGAAAAATATAAGAGACTAAGTATCCTGGAGCATCTGAGTCCAAGATATCTTTTTCGATTTTTTTTTGCTAAGCACTACATTTGTGATGGAGGCATCTAGTACTTCAATATCCGTATAAAATATCCGAACTGGACAGATTTTCAATAAAAACGCTCATTTATGTATTCTCGAGCATTCGGTTTTATCTGTTTTTACGTGGGAAAAAAGATGGCAATTATGAGAACAAAACAATAGTGTTTCGATATGGTTTCACAAAGGGTACAAACACTCGGTCAAGTACCTTCTGTGTCCGGAGCACTGACTAGAGTCCTAATTTCATTACAATTAACGGCATTGAATGCAGTTACACATGAAACTGTGTTTCAGGTGGTTATGGGTCGCTCAATGCGAATTTCATCCCTATAATGATGAATTTGGTGCTGAAACTAATCATAATTAGAATAATAAACAGAATAAGTGCAACTTTACGAAACTACATGTCCAACAATAGAAAAAATGCCTAGCATTCGTTCCTTCCAAAGAGAAGGCAAAACAAGGATGGGATTCCCTGCGTGCCGGAAACTCTTGCCTGCCTGTACATCACGCCTAGTATTCCACTTCCATAAAAACGTAATCCATACTTTTTTTCTTCATCCGAATTCGCTACATCAAATAAAGTTATCGTTTGCACGACAGAATCGAGATTTAAAAATTGTATTGAAATTTTTATCACGAATCGACAGTACTGGATACGGATCTCCTTCACATAGAATAAGCCGACCGAAATATAAATTGGACAACAATTGACTACATCGAATGTAGTTACACCTGGAACAATGTTTCAAGCGGTTCAAGGTTTCGCAATACGAATTTCATCCCCTAACAAAGGGATCGAAATCTGAATTTCCTCGTAATTCCGAACTACAAATATAGTGAGGTCCATCCCACAAAACTACATCACCACCAATGAAGGGAACACGTGTCAATTTTTCTTCATTCGACGCGCTACATCAAATGTAATTATCGTTTCCACGATGTTGCATCCAGAAGGGACGATTTAGTTTATTTTCGGGTTCCTTTGTCGTTATGTAAATTGTTATTACTGTTCAAGGATAGCCGCACGTCCCATACGGGCCCGGCAACTCTCCAGTGGAAATTGGAGGGATTAATAGGGGAAAGTAACTCTGACTCGTTATTAATGGGGTACAAATGGATTAAAATATATTTATTCTCCCTTACTCACTCTTACTCACTCACACGGCGTTTTATCAGGTCGACCGCAGCCGCACCGTTGCGCCGGTACAGGCCCGCCGCGCTTCTCGCTCTCGCTTTTTCGCGGGGACAAATCCCCCGCGAGTCCCTCCCGCACACCGCGCGCCGCACTTAGTTGTCCTCTAATCGGATCGGGGCCGTATAGTGTGCCCCACCCCGGTCACTGATGGTTATTTTATATAATTAAATTGTGTAAATAATGTGCTGAATAACACTGGTGACTCTGTGCGGGTCCGCCGGGTGGTTAGCCGGGACTTAGTACACCGCCGCGAACTCTGCTCTATTAGGAGTTTCCTCCGACTCCAGGAGCGAACCGTGGACAAGTCGGAACTAATCGATGTTTTGTTGCCACCGGACCGACATCGGCTCGGTGGCTATCACCCCGGTGGGGATTTTTGTCCACGTTGATGGAAACTTGCCCGCTCCCGGAGTTTCACGGTCGAATTCTGGGGATCAGGCGATGTCCGATCAGCAGAATTCGACCGGGCACATCCGGTCTCGCTTAGGCGATTTCTACCTGACACGGCACAGAGACACGAGGCGACGGAGCCGCCAGAAAGCAAAAAAAAAAAAATTATGGGACGTGACAATTCACCCCCCCCCCCCCTTTGGGCACTCGACTTCATCGTCGAGCTGGGTTGTCGCGAGGGTTGGCACCTTAAGAGTCCTCGCGCAGCATGACGTTGGCGAGGGCAGCTACCAGCTGTCCGAGTTGCTCGCTCTGGTCTCCCATCCCTGCTTGAGAGGCGGCTGTTTGGACCAGCTCCCCGAAATTATCCAACCTCTGCTAGCGAGAGAGTTGTCCTCCGGCGATGTTTGGGTCGCGCCGATGGTCGCGACGCTCCTGGTTCCGGGTTCCTCGTTTCGGGGCGCTCTTGGACGCTTGGGACGCTTCCTGCTTCCCTGGATCGGCCGTGGCCCGAGTTGTTGCTGACGGATCACGAGGACGCGACTTATTTGTCGGCGCTCGTGTCAATGGTCGTGCGTTCGGGGTGAGCAGGGCGACAGCCTCGCGGGGGGCCCGCGTGGGGGTGTGCGCCTCCCAGCGCGACAGGCAGCCGCCCGCGTGGACTGCGAATTGCGCCCCCGGGATCGTAAGGCCGCAAAGGGGGCAGGCTACCTTCCCTTTTCGGCGGGAGCTTTCGTCCATGAGCCTTTCCATGCAAGCTCCTATTCCCGGGCAGTCATTGCGCTTTCCGCAGATTAGGCATGGGTCGCGGGAGCGGGCAACGATGGTGTTCTCGATCGCCCGACCTTGTAGGACATTCCCGGCCGATGCATCCCGCTTGAAGGCTGGCAATGTGGTTGGCGAGGGAACGTCACCCGTCCTGCGAGTAGCCCCGACCGTGACTCCGAGGTGACGCTCTACCCCCAGACTTAGCGGGTGTGCGCACACCGACTTCCGAAACTGTAGGTAACATTCATAGAGGTGGGAAGAGGAATTGCAGTCTTCCTTCTTCTCCTCGATCGGCACTTCGCACACGGGGCACCACGGTGGCAAGTCGTTCGCGGCTCGTGCCCGGGCAAAATTGTTGACGCACACTATAAGTCCGCACACTGCCGAAAGTCTTTCGCGCACGACGGGCATTCCTCGCGGCGGAGATACCGAGACATCGTACGTTCCACAACTTCTTCGTTTAATATGAGAGTTTTAAGGACAGGTTACTGCTACGGTCTGCAGAAGACTGATGAGCGTTCCTTACTGTGGGAGCCCTCCCTCAGCTCGTCTCCCCTCCCTTCCCCGTCGTTGTTCGTTAGGCGACGAGTAGTTCCCGACGAGGGACGGGGCGAGGAAGAGGGTCCTCTCTCGCCGGACTTGAGGCACTTATCGGCAAGCTAGGTGTCAAGTTGCCTTCTCGAGAATTTCCTTGGGCCGAATGCTCGTTCGAGCTCCCTTCGACTGGCCGAGAGTTCTTTCTTCGTGAGCATAACCAATTCCAAATGCATGAGAGAGAGAGAGAGATATATGCAAGCCCTCAAGGTGATTAGAAATTAGAATATTAGAATATTAATATAGAAATAAGAATATTATTTTCGCTTGGCTGGCGAAGCTGGCCAGTGTGAGGAAGTGTTGTTTCTCTCTCTCTCTCTCTCTCTCTCTCTTATGTTCGCCTATGGCGTGAATTTTTTTCTCCACAGCGAGCAGCGATTCCCCGTCCTGGAATATCAGACTCGGGTTTCAGCTCGCTGGCTGGTTGTGTGTGCGAGTGAATAATTCGTCGAAATCCGATGCGACATCGTTATCAACCAAGGTGGGAGCCGCGACGGACACGTTAAGCGTTATTCCCGGTTCGTAGAAGAATGTTTCCTTACCCGTATATGCCCGGAGACTGGACAAGGTGGTAGTACGGGTTGCTCCAACGCAGTTAGCCTCCAACTGTAGAATCCCCATGCCTCGAAGCGTTATATCAATTACCGGTGCATTTAGACATGTCACCCGCAACTTCGTGGACTCGGCAAGGGAGAAAAGCCAGCCGCCGTGTTTGGGCACGTATTCCCAGAAATCTTCGGGGTGCGGATGCAGGCGTATGTTGCACCGACGCATGGCTTCTTGGGATGGCCTCGTAAGCATGTGCAACTCGCAGACGTCCGCATTTGTGTCCCGAACTGGAACGCTTCCTCAGCAGATCAGTCGTCGATCGGCCTCCTTACATTGATTTTTGTAAGCTTCGCTAACCAGAAAGAAGGCTTGACGGTTTCTTCTCAAAGCGATGTAAGGGAAAGCGAGCACAATGCTTGCTGACCCGGTGCCGTTCCTGAGTTGTTGAGGGACAGGCCAGGCGATTATCCGGTATAGGTCGTAAATTGTTGGATCCACGAGCGGTATGTGCACGATGATCAATAACCGTCCATCACGTGACGTTACATCTGTCCGAACGAGGGTCTCGAGGTACTCTGGGTGTACGTATTTCAGGGGGTAGGGAAATTCTAGCCCCCCGCGTGATTCTGTGCTTCTTCCGCTACGATTTGCAATTGCTTCGGTGATATGGTCGCGGGATCGAATTTTCCATTGATCGCAGAGCTAATCGCAGAAATGTATTTTTCACAGACCCGTATGAAATTGTCGATTTTGTTTGCGACCTTATTACCATAGTTAGCGAGCGTGAAATTGTAATAGGCCACGGCGCATGTGTTAGCGATCATGCTAAGGTCGATGTGCATGTGCGATACAATTTTATACATGGCTTCCACTCGCTTTGGTTCCTCCACGTGCTCGTTGTGTATCGTTTGCAATCTCGAGCTTAAAATATGCATTTGTTGTTCCTGGAGGTGAGTCAGTTCCTGTATAGGTCCCGAAGTCCCGAATAGGGATTTATCGATGCTCCCCATGAAGCCGAAGGATACTGAACGCCTCTTCATAGTCGTTAAGGGCGACTTTGTTTTGAAATCCTTGCGGTTTCCGATCCCCCATAGATCACTGGTCAGCTCGTGGCCGCGACGTAGCCTTGATATTATATAAGGTCTACGCAGCAGCTCCTCACAACCCGCCTCCGAGTTATATTTGAGGCATTCGGTCTGAATTTTCGATAAGTTTGCGCCGTCCTTCGGGAAGGACGCGATGAATTCGGCAAGGTTGATGAATAGCGTTACTCTCCAGTCGGCGCGTTGTAGTTGCACTGGCGTCTGTAGCTCGTAGAAGATTCCCGCGTTATCTTCCAGCTTGTTGACGACGTAGGAACTCTCAGGTGTTGCAGTGGTCATTCCTCGGCCCATGAGGGCAATGACACCGATAATCGTGTCGGATAATCGCATTTTGCTGTTGGTACACATACACAGTTGAACTAACTAGAGGTAAGCTAACTTGATTTTATCGACATGCTTAGTGAATCGTTCGCCATTTACCGTCTCGAGGACGACGTTATTCCTATGGGTAATTGATCTTATTTTATAGGGACCGTGACATTGAGTGTCAAATTTTCCTTTGCGGGGTTCTTTTAAAACGTATACCTGATCCCCGACTTTTCCGTCGAAGGGCCGGCATTTACGGTCGTAGTATAGTTTAGAGCGTTCTTTTGCTTGATTCAGGGATTCCCCGGCCATTTCTCGAATTTCATTTTGCCGCTTTATGAGCTCAACGAGGAACGAACTACTCGTAGCCAGACGATCCTCGGTTGGAAATTCGCTAGGCTGTCGGGCGGGTTTTCCATACACAACCTCGTGAGGCGTGAAATTCGTTGCCTCGTGAACGCTTGTATTGTAGGAAAACTCGACAAAGGGTAGTAACCGGTCCCAATCGTCGTATTTATCTGCGTAGTGCTTGATATACTCCGTTAGAACGATATGACTTCGTTCCCACGCGCCGTTACTTTGGGGACGGTACCCAGATGTTGTTGAATGATTTTTCTTGTAGATTTTTTAGATTTCCCGCAATAACCCGTTCGTGAATGAGGTTCCACGGTCAGTTAGAATTGCCCGTGGAGCTCCGAACTGGCTGTACAGCCGACGCACTATTGCCTCTGCAACGGTGGTCGCCCTTAGATCGGGGATCGGCTCAGCAAGACAGTATTTTGATAGATTATCTTGCATCGTTAGTATATGCTTATTCCCGTGGGGAGTAATAGGCAACGGACCAACGGTATCAAGAGATACTTTATCAAAAGTGTCTGCCGGGGTATCAGTCAAGAGCATGGGTACGCGAGTCTTTGCACGAACGAGTTTCTGCTCTTGGCAACCTTTACAACAACGGATGTAATTTTGGACGTCGTTTTTGAGGGTAGGCCAATAAAAACGCTCTCGAATTCGTCTATAGGTCTGAGTAACGCCTTTATGGCCGCCAATAAGGCTCAAGTGCATCTCTTTAATTATGGCCTCCCTTAATTCCGGAGAAGGTACCTGAGTCCTGCCATAACAAACCACCACATATATCCCCTTGTTCTCGAATAGGGAGTGGCTCGTATGTATAAATTTTTTGTCAGGGCCCAGGTACCCAGATGTTGTTGAATGATTTTTCTTGTAGATTTTTTAGATATCCCGCAATAACCCGTTCGTGAATGAGGTTCCACGGTCAGTTAGAATTGCCCGTGGAGCTCCGAACTGGCTGTACAGCCGACGCACTATTGCCTCTGCAACGGTGGTCGCCCTTAGATCGGGGATCGGCTCAGCAAGACAGTATTTTGATAGATTATCTTGCATCGTTAGTATATGCTTATTCCCGTGGGGAGTAATAGGCAACGGACCAACGGTATCAAGAGATACTTTATCAAAAGTGTCTGCCGGGGTATCAGTCAAGAGCATGGGTTCGCGAGTCTCTGCACGAACGAGTTTCTGCTCTTGGCAACCTTTACAGCAACGGATGTAATTTTGGACGTCGTTTTTGAGGGTAGGCCAATAAAAACGCTCTCGAATTCGTCTATAGGTCTGAGTAACGCCTTTATGGCCGCCAATAAGGCTCAAGTGCATCTCTTTAATTATGGCCTCCCTTAATTCCGGAGAAGGTACCTGAGTCCTGCCATAACAAACCACCACATATATCCCCTTGTTCTCGAATAGGGAGTGGCTCGTATGTATAAATTTGTCAGGGCCAAACTCGTCGGTAAAATCGCCATGACGGGATATGCGAAATGATCTTAGCTTCAATCGACCCATCTCTTGTTCAAGGGCCCTCAATCCACTCTGGATCTCTTGGTGGGTCGTGTCAGCATAATACCGGTTCTTTATTACGACACTAAAAATTCGGTGTTATCCGGACCGCGTCGTGGCGATCTGTCCGACAGCCAAATTTTTATCTCGTAGAGACAACGAATCGATCAGTCCCAGGTCAGATAATAATTTCCCTACCGGGGTAACCAGTTCGCCGTCGGCTGAGACAAAATGTACGTAATTATCCCTCCTGTATGTAAGGTTCTCCCGATCCCCAATAATTGTCGACTTGGGTTTGTTGGAGTTGGGAATGAAATCCTGATCTACGTGAATTTTGGGCGTCGGAACGCCATATAGATCCAACTTAGTTTCATAATAGGGTCCGCCGGGCTCGTCGCTGGGCAACGGCCGGGCGCGTGAAGTTATGACGTGGGGGGGCGAGCGACTTCGTTTTGAAGTCTCATCTGTGCTTCCCTTTTCTTCCCGCGCGAGGGAACGCGGTAGCCTTCCGTCCTTGATTATCCTATGGCCGGTTGGCTGAAGCACAGTGCGTCGCCCCGAAGACCTTACGTCACCGCGTCCAGCGCCCGGCGGTGTTGGCGGTGCAGGGGGTGAATGGAGTGAGGGGCCCGAG
This sequence comes from Ophion costatus, assembly GCA_951751655.1. Lineage (NCBI taxonomy): Eukaryota > Metazoa > Arthropoda > Insecta > Hymenoptera > Ichneumonidae > Ophion > Ophion costatus. The sequence goes on along the minus strand of OX632356.1, from coordinate 16,727,278 downwards.
CGGGGCTCACCGGTCTCGCTGCCTGACTCTTGCAGTAGCGTAGAAGCTGCTGCTGGCGCCCCGCGCACCTCGCCCTCGTCATCAGCATCACTGCCTTGATTGCTCCTACGCGAACAACGGAGCCCCATAAGGCTAGTTCTCCGTAGGAGCTCCTCCTCAGTAAGCCGTTAGGATCTCTTCGACAATTACTCTAATCGTTCGTTCAATACGTGGTCGTCTCTTTCGATGATAGGATCTAGATCGTTGAGGACTTCCTGGACCGTCTCGTCGACTTCCTCGCCATCATAAAAACGCTTGGACAATGATACCTCGACCGTAACAGCTGTTCGTTCGTGCCCTTCGCAAAATGTCTGCTCGAGTTGTTTGAGTGACTCGTCGAAGTTTTCGAAGATACGAAGCCTCGTGGACCGATTTATTTTCGTCAAAAATAAAATCTTCCACGGGAGTACTGTCCTCCGTGTCGCTAGGAGGGGCTTCGACAGAAACGATAGGTTCGTTAGGGTTAGCAGGGCTGGGGCCCCCGGCGTCTATGGCCACGGGTGGTGGACACAGCGTTTTATCGGCGAGCTGTGGCGGGCGTTTGAGAATACGTCGTTTCGGGGGAAGGAGTGGAGTAGGGAGCATGCTGCGATTTAACCGTTGTATCGGTCGGGCTTCCTCTCCTGAGCTTGTCCCCGAAGACTTTACATAGTTGGGTCCTCCGCGCGCTGCAACCGAATCAGCTGTTCGGCCACGCGTACGCTGAGCAATAGGGCTCCGAGCGTTGGGATCGGGGCGCCTCGGATTCCTTGACCCCACGCGACGTTCATTCGGGATTGAATGCAGCCGGGGTCTCCCGGTCTCTATAAGGAGTACTATTTTTGGTCGGTCCGAATCATCCGATTCGCTTGATTCTGATGAGAGTGGGTTTATCGGGTTACGGGAAAGAGCGTCCGCGTTGATATTTTGCTTTCCTGGTTTGTAGACAAACTCGTAGTTGTAATTTTGAAGGCTCCGTCTCCAGCGTACCAGCCTCTACCCTGGATCACTCATAGAGCCGATCCATTTAAGAGGCTCGTGATCGGAGACGAGTTTAAATCTTCGGCCATATAAATACGGCTGAAAATGCTCCAAAGCTTTTATGACGGCGAGGCATTCCTTCTCCGTGGTACCATAATTTACCTCGGCGGGGAGAAGTATTCGAGAGAAGTAGGCTATTGGGAAGTCAAAGCCGTCGTGCTCTTGGCTTAGCACTGCCCCGGCCGCGTAATCTGACGCGTCCGTGGTAAGCATAAATGATCGATTGAAGTCAGGGAATTTGAGTATGGGTTCTGTGCAAAGGGCTTTACGCAAGTCTCGGAAACTTCGTCGCTGAGTGCTTTCCCACTCGAACGTCCCACCCTTTTTTAAGAGGTCCGATAACGGCTTGGCACGACTGGAAAAATTCATAATGAATCTCCGATAATATCCAGCGAGTCCGAGGAACTGCCGGACATTTTTCGCCGTTTTCGGGGTCGGGAAGCGCTTCACAGCCTCAAGTTTACGGGGATCGGGCCATAAACCATCTCGCCCAATTATGCGGCCGAGATAGGACACTTTCCTTCTCAGAAATTCACACTTATCGGGTTCAAGTACGAGATTTGTGCGCCGCAACCGAGCCATTAATCGACGAACTTTTACACCATGTTCCGCTAACGATCGAGCGAATACAACGATATCGTCAAGGTAAACGAACAACTCGGCCCCTTGGAGACCTCGATCATAATGGCCGTTCGGTGTTGAGAATGCGGTCTTAGCGCTATCGCGCGGATCCATGGGAATTTGCTGAAAACCACTCGCCAGATCGAAGGTTGCAAAATACTGAGCCTCGCCCAACTGGTCCAATATATCGAATATATTCGGTAGTGGATAGGAGTCAGAGATAGTTTTTTCATTCAGTTTCCTGAAATCTATCACCATTCGCATCCTCGGTCGGCCTGGAAAGTCGGGTTTCTTCGGTACAATCCATACCGCAGAAATATACGGGGACTGCGATGGTACGATTACTCCATTCTCGAGTTTTTTTCCGATTTGTGTTTCGACTTCATCTCGATGAATGGAAGGAAATCTGTACTGGCGAGTGTTCACTGGCAAATCATTTTCTGTTGGTATGCGGTGCGGAACGAGACTCGTACCGGGTAGCTTGTCACCAGGCAATTTGAATCTCATAGGGCCTTCTTCCACAATTCGACGGACGTGAGAACGTTCGACATCGTTCAACTCGTCCAGGCGTAAAGCCTCTAGCACCGCTGCAATGCGATCCGGCGGCGGCAATGATTCGTTGTCCGACGAATCACTGTCCTCGCTTGGACCAGCCTGGTAGTATTCGAACGGCAAGATTTCCTGCGGCGCACAGTAGGAGAAAAGCCCAAAAACCTGGCCAAAACCCCAAAAAATAAATTTTCGAAATAGGGTCAGTTGAGTAGTCATTCAGGTAGAGGACTAGTAACTGCATTCTATTGTGGAAGGGAAAGCCCTTTAAGTGTATACCTGCGCCGCAGCGTCAGTTGGCAGTTAGTGTTCGTGAAGAGTGTACGTGTCACGCGCTGAACAGACGAAAATAACGCTCACTTCAAAAACCCATAACTTTAAAGTGACGGGTTTAATTTCAATTCTGCAACATGGATACGACTTCTGGAGGTATGTAGAACATGTTTTTACATCGGTTGAATCTAAAGTTTATGTATAAATGATTGAAATGTAGTATAGCCTTCGGCATAAATAAAATTGAATAATTTTGAAAACTTATATTTTCAACGGTCCGAAAAGTTATATATTTTGTCACATTTTGCAAAGCTCCTAGTCTCGGCCTTTAGTTTAATGTATAAGCTTTCGAAATTTACAAGAGTTACCTGCGGAAAACGTGCGTCTTGTCCGTTATGATTTTTTTCGCATCGTGCGGTAGCCGAGCGTGCACGCGGCACTATTGAGCAGCCTCTGCGCCTCTACCTGAGAATGGGTGAAGTAGCATCATAACGGACAAGACGGCTGTTATACGCTTGAAATAAATTATTTTAATATATATGTATGTGTATATATATATATATAAATTTTCTGTGATTTAATTATGATATATACGTATGCATATATATATATACATATTAAAATCAACCACATAAAAATTTCTTAAATATGAATGAAATGTTATAACATTCAAATAAAATATTTGAATATATATATATTATATAGTAAGCAAAGCTTTCTTTTAACCAAATCCATGTCAATATTTTCTGTCTAATTTTCTTACAATTATTTCAATTATTGCGGTTATTTATTTGGTAAAATAATGTACATTGTTCAAGTTTTTGTATTAATTGAAAATTTTATCTTTTCCTTTAACACCAATTTTCTACAATTTTATGTCTTTATTACAGGATCCGGTTACAAAGAATTGGTGCTGACAAGGAAAGAAGTATTTCTGATAATCAGCGAGCATTTATCCGATAAATTCGCTTCCTTGATCGAATTTATGGTAGAAAAAATTTCCAAGGACACCGGACGTACAGTTGTAGTGCCTGAGGACTCGAAACAGACTTTTTCGATACTCTTCAATCAAATGAGAACGAGGTGGCAACAAGCTCACAGAAAATCCTGTGTATTTTTCAAGAATAACGGTGAATGGCTTAGCAAGCAGGTATGTTTTGCCGCACCTACAGACACTGTAGTAACAAGCCCGGGTAATACGGGCGGCCGCCCGTCCCTTGAGTTTACAATGTCCAGTGAAAGATCTAAACGAAGGAAGACCCAAGATATTCGTACATCGTTCAACTCGGTCGAGTTAGCATTCGCTACTCAGATGAGCCTTCGCTCTTCAGGACAATCCGACGCCGCAAAAGTTATTAAGGACGTAACAATGACGAGTCCTTTAAGAGCTTCCAAGTATCGTAAAGCTTACTCAGCAACGGATGAAATTACTTTATCCGAAGAGGCTGCACTTTCCGCTATGATTGAATATAAATTCTCCAAGAGTACTTACCAGGGAATGAGAAGATTAGGGAAGGAAAATAACTGTAAGCTATATCCGTCTTACGAAAAAGTGATGAAAGCAAAAAAGCGTTGTTATCCACCACGTGATGCAATCAGGATTACAGAGAGTAGTGCAGAAGTCCAACTACAGGCACTATTAGATCATACAGTTGAACGTATTTTACTCGTCCAAAATGTACTCATTCAAAGATTGACTCCAGATAATGTTCGTAAAATGGACTTGATTTGTAAGTAGGGTTGCGATGGAAGTTCTGGGCAAAGTGAATATAAGCAGACGTTCAGTGATGACAGCAAATCTGATGCGCATGTATTCTTTACTTCAGTCGTGCCATTACAACTCGTGTGTTATGATCAACAATCGAAGGAAGAAATAGTTGTTTGGAAGAACCCCAGACCCTCGTCTCCACGATTTTGTAGACCGCTTAGACTACTGTTTCTACGCGAAGACACAGAGTCAACACTTAATGAAGTCCAAATTGTTGAAGAACAAATAAAGTCACTTCGTCCATTCGAAAGTGTAATAGATGGAAAAGAAATCTCCGTAATGTACAAGTTGTTGTTCACCATGATAGATGGTAAAGTTTGCAACGCTGTATCATTGACGAAATCTGCTCAACGGTGCTATTTGTGTGGAGCAACCAGCAAAGATTTTAATGCCATCGACACTGTATTGCAAAGGGAAATCAATGAAACAAATTTGAAGTTCGGATTGTCGACGCTGCATGCGTGGATACGGTGCTTCGAGTATTGCTTACACGTGTCTTACAAACTCGGCATTAAAAAATAGCAAGCTCGAAGTGCCGAAGGAAAAAAAATTACCCAGGAACGCAAGAGGGCCATTCAAGAAGGATTCAAGAAGCAATTGGGTCTAAATATCGATCGCCCAAAGCCTGGATACGGCAGCAGCAATGATGGCAACACAGCTCGGCGATTCTTTGAAAATTCGACGGTTTCCGCTGCGATAACGGGGGTCAACGAAGAAGTTATTAAACGCTTGTACGTAATCCTACAAGTTATATCGTGTGGCCACGAGATAAACTGTGAAAGATTTGAACAGTATGCTATTGAAACGGCAAGAAAGACCGTTGCATTATACCCTTGGTACTCCATGCCTACTTCGGTGCACAAACTATTAATTCATGGTCCAGTGATAATAACTCATGCTCTATTACCAATCGGCCAATTATCCGAAGATGCTCAGGAAGCTCGAAACAAAGACATCAAACGATATCGAGAAGATTTTGCGCGAAAAAGTTCCAGGGTTAAAACTATGGAAGATGTTTTTCATCGGCTCTTAGTTACTTCTGATCCGTACATTTCAAGTGTCAGAAGACTACCACAGAAGAAGCTGAAGAGTTTGTCGCCGGAAGCTGTAGCGATGTTGATCGCTCCTAAAGTGACTGCTGCAGCAGACGAATTTTGCGCCGAGATTGAAGCCGTGCCGGGAGTTGTAATAGATACAAACTCGGATAATGATTCTGACTCCGACCCCGACTCCGATTACGATTTTGATTAAGAATAAAATTTTCTATTTTTGAAACGTTCCGTATATATTTTGGAAATAAAAATAATAATTGCGTAGAATACACTGTTCACGTTTATTTTATTATGATGATTTTTTTAAATATATTAATTTATCTATTTAGCAGGATACTCGGCCATTTTGTTTATAACAATTTGCTGTAAGCTCTTTGTTGCAAGTTATAAACAATAGATATCGGATTGGTAATCAGCGACCTTGAAAACCCGTATATACCAATTTTTGTCAACATCTGGTAACTTTTTAACGTTCATGTCGGCCATATTGGATCGGCCATTTTTTTACGATAATTTGGCTTGCGGATTCGTAATCAGCGACCTTGAAAACCCGTAAATACCAATTTTTGTCGACATCTGGCAACTTTTTAACATTCATGTCAGCCATATTGGATCGGCCATTTTGTTTACGATAATTTGGCTTTCAGATTCGTAATCAGCGACCTTGAAAACCCCTGTAAGCCAATTTTCATTCCCGTCAAAGGTCATTTGAGGTTTTGGCCAGGTTTTTGGGCTTTTCTCCTACTGTGCGGCGTGACCTCGATATCTACGTCATGAGTTAACGTATTTATTTCGAGAACGTGACATATCTCATTATTTTGAGATACTAGAGCATTACCGATGTATAACCCTGGTTCAGTCTCGATTCGGGGCAAATAACCCTCACAAAGATCCGGGTTAGTGACGGTAACTGCCAAGGGTTTCCGTGTCCTAGCTTTGATGGTGAAGATCTTTTTTCTCGTCGCGAGGGAAATCATTCGCGGCGAATCATTCGTTAAAAACGGTCGAGGACGAATAGGATCACTCGTCATTCCCAGAGCGTTATGATGAAATGATAGCTCGGCTTTCTCGCGACGCATAAAGGGTCTACCGAGCAATCCGTTGCTTTCTGTCACGAACTCTTTGACGACGTGAAAGGTGTGGGGTTGATCATTAATCGTCAATTTTACCGTTCCCATCGACCACGCCTTTTTGTTCGTTGGACCGACATATTCATGCGATTTCGCGGGGTCATACCTGACGTCATCACGGAGGGCATGAAGCTTGATAAAATTTAAACTCGACCCGGAATCACAATAAAATGTCTTGACTCCATTAACAAGCTCCGGGGCGGACAGTGTAACAACCGGAGATTCTACTTCGTCCTCGGTTTCTGACGAGGAATCTTTTATGCCGTTTCCGGCGCTGGATTGGGGCTATTTCCCTGTTAACGTCCGTCCTAAAATTTTACTGTACGATTTTCGTGGGTTGTAAAGGGAGGCTGGCTCGCCGTGTCCGGATGACGAACCCCTTTCGAGTTTAAAGGCTCGGGACTCTGAGACCGCGGGCCACGCCGATCCTCGACGGGCGATGATGTTGAGCGTTCACCGCGGGTATATCTTTGGGAGGTGGCGGTCCAAGGACAGCAATTGCACCCCCCGGTGTAGGCACAGCAGTACCGATGGTTACAGCCACCGCCTTTACGATATTGGGTAGGGGTTCGCTGGTTCCAAGGGCAGCACCCACAACCTGAACCGTGAAAGCAACAACAGCATCGCTCGCATCCACCTCGGTCATCGGGTGAGCCCGGTAGGTTCGATCTAGCCGGCGAATCGTCTCGGTGTTTCAGTATTCCCGAGGGTCTGAAATATTCCGGCCTACCAGGACTACTGAATCGGGGCGCTGGCTCTTTTTGCCGCTCCTGTCCCGACTCAGGGCAGGACGCGGGGGAGGATGAACGTGAATCTCTTGGTTTTGTCTCCGTTTTGGCGATTAACGCGAGGGCATCGCCGACGGGGGTTCGCGGTCGTTCCCCACACCGGGTCTACTGTCCCGGCTAGAGAGTCCGAGGATAGATCCTCTACCACTTCAAGCGCTTCTCGGAGAGACTTTGGTTTCGCAATGTAAAGTAGTTCGTTCAGTCGCGAGGGTAACGCTTGACGCAAAGATTTAAGGGCCAGCGTCGCGATTCGGTCAACGTTCATCGCAAAGGCCTCACACCCTAATTCTTCCTTCCAGGCGGTTCGAGCAATGCTCATTAGCCGGAGAATTCTAAGATATAAACACCGGGGTGTCTCACCTTGCTTTAAACGTAACCCGTAGAGTCTACCCAAACACGAGTTGAAATTCCGACGGTGAGTTAATCCGTCCTGCAACGCGGTCGTTCGTTCTCTGACTGATCGAATATTTTGACCCTGGACACAAGTACGTGCCTCACCACGTAATCTACTTAGTACCCCGGTCAGAAATTCGGGCATTTGATACGGGGGTACGAATGCAGCTGCATTCTGGACGTTTTGTAAATAGTCACCGAGGGGAATTGAGGTGCCATCGAATTCCGGTATTGACACCAATCTGTTTGTCAGGTTGATGCCACTAAGTATGACCGATAGGCCGGCGGGTGTTACGGTTTCGTTAAGCGGGCCGTCAGGTCCCGCACGCCTGGATCCCGCGCCGGCCCCGAGATTGCCATCGCGAGGATCGTCAACCATTTTGATTAATAATTTTTTTCCTTGGACGGAGAGAATGGAAAGTTCGACACTCAGTTCACGAATTTACCGTAATGAAATACAAATTTGAAATTTCTAGAACTTAATGGATATAATTTCCAATCTATTTTCCAATTTCCACTGAGCGTGCACGGTACGGCGGATATCCCACCGCTGCCACCAATTTGTTACGTTCAGGAGGGACGATTTAGTTTATTTTCGGGTTCCTTTGTCGTTATATAAATTGTTATTACTGTTCAAGGATAGCCGCACGTCCCATGCAGGCCCGGCAACTCTCCAGTGGAAATTGGAGGGATTAATAGGGGAAAGTAACTCTGACTCGTTATTAATGGGGTACAAATGGATTAAAATATATTTATTCTCCCTTACTCACTCTTACTCAGTGACACGGCGTTTTATCTGGTCGACCGCAGCCGCACCGTTGCGCGGGGACAGGCCCGCCGCGCTTCTCGCTCTCGCTTTTCCGCGGGGACAAATCCCCCGCGAGTCTCTCCCGCACACCGCGCGCCGCACTTAGTTGTCCTCTCTTCGGATCGGGGTCTTATAGTGTGACCCACCCCGATCACTGATGGTTATTTTATATAATTAAATTGTGTAAATAATGTGCTGAATAACACTGGTGACTCTGTGCGGGTCCGCCAGGTCCTTAGCCTGGACTTATTACACCACCGCGAGCTCGGGGCTATTAGGGCTTACTAATAGAGGCTGACGATTCTATGCGGGTTCGCCGGGTGGTTAGCCGGGACTTAGTACACCGCCGCGAACTCTGCTCTATTAGGAGTTTCCTCCGACTCCAGGAGCGAACCGTGGACAAGTCGGAACTAATCGATGTTTTGTTGCCACCGGACCGACATCGGCTCGGTGGCTATCACCCGGGTGGGGATTTTTGTCCACGTTGATGGAAACTTGCCCGCTCCCGGAGTCTCGCGGTCGAATTCTGTGGATCAGGCGATGTCCGATCAGCAGAATTCGACCGGGCACATCCGGTCTCGCTTAAGCGATTTCTACCTGACACCGCACAGAGACACGAGGCGACGGAGCCGCCGGAAAGCAAAAAAAAAATAAAATAATTATGGGACGTGACAACGAGAAAATCGAGATTTTAAAAATGTATTGAAGTTTTTATCATAAATCGACAGTGTTGGATACGAAACTCTTCCACTGGGAATAAACCAATGGAAACATAAATTTGACAGTAATTGACTGCAGCGACTGTCGTTACACCCGGAACAATGATTCAAACGGTTCAAGGTCGCCCAATACGAATTTCATCCCTTTACAAATGGATCGGATGCTGAATTTCCACGTAATTCCGAACTACAAATATAATGAGGTCCATCCCACAAAACTACATCACCACCGATGAAAGAAACCCATGTCTTCCGTTCAATGCAGGGAAAGCTTAACGAGGCGGGCGTTCCCCTGTGCGGAGGAAACTCTTGCCTGCCTGATCATCACGTGTAGTATCGATAGTGGCGCTATATTTATACTTGCTATAGAAGCGCCACCCTATCTTTTTTGGAGCCTTTAATTTCAGTAAGAGATGGCGCTGGGAGTCGAATCTACGCCTGTACCCATTTTTATTTTAGATTGCTTTATTGCTGCAGTAGCTACTTCAAGTCTAAAATAAAAACCACTACTATGCATCTTGAACTATCGAGTTGCACTGTTACGGAATAACTGAAATAATGCCGGGATCTTAAGGATCGTGCACACGGTAAAAAATAAAGTTGTTTAAAGACGCGACGAGTTAGCGCGGGATCCGCTTGTCAGTTTATTGAAAAGAGTCAAGAGTTAAGTTTACAGAAATGTTGCGGGTGAACGAGCGGTTTCAACAATAATGAATGAAGGAGAAAATGGCCGAACAAGTGGAACTTTTATGACACACGCGGTCTTGGCCAGGCCACGCGGTGAGCTTACGATTACGAAAAATGCGATGTAGACTTGGCGGGTACCGATTGCGTCCTATACGCCAATCGCGCGGGTGACGAGTACAGAATGCACACGTTGAATCACATTAAGATTAATGAGTGCGGTGCGGGCTTAACAGCGGGTTAGATTAAAGAAAACTTGGACGTGATCAGCAGCGAAGTGTTGCGTAGCACGGTCACGAAGCAAGAGTAGTGGCAAACATGGCCGCTCTCGCACGCCGGCCACCGCAAGTCCAGCTGAGCATGCGCTCTGAGGCGAGGCGAGAGCGCCCACGAGGTGCTGCCTCGGCGCGAGCCGATCGGGAAGCTCGCCTCGCTTGTAAGGCGAGGCGGAATCCCGAACAACACCTCTATCAACTATATCGATGTCATTGTGCTCACTAACCATTGTAGGGCTTTTCCGCTTTCTAATATTATATCATGCATTTCATAAAATTTGATCCACGTTTTTTTTTATCCGTGTATACTCTAGTGGATGTAGTAATTGTTTTCACAAAAAAATCATATTACGAAAAAGTGGTGGGTAAACTTACAGCGACTGACCTCTTGTTCAAAAAACAAACCTATCGAAATATGAATTTCACTACTATTATTTAGAGCGAATAGATGTTTGTATTGAACTTTTTTTGGGTGTTTCAAGGTCACTCATTTTATTGTTATATGAACAAAATTTCGTTAAATGACTTCGAATGACCTGAACAATTGTTCCGTGCAAAACCACCTTCCGATATAATTCATTGTAGCTAAATTTGTAATTCAATCGGTTCGTTGTTCAAACAAAAGAGTAGTATCGTATTTCTTCAATCTCTGTTAAAGATTCCACTTCTTTTTTAATTCCGATTTTGTTGTTGAAATAATCACTATATCCAATGTACTGTAAATGGATAAATAAAAAAAAATCTTGGATCAAGTTTTATGGATTGTACGATACATCAATAGGTAGCGAAAACTTCTTACAATGTTTGGTGGACACTGTAATAAAGTTAATAAATCTGTGAGTATATTATTCGAAATGCATAGTAGTACCTTTTATCTCCGATTCAAATTATTTGTTGCACCATAATAATAATTCGAAATCACATGGATTGGGTACGGGTGTTACGTCCCGTGATCATCGGTACTGCAGACTCTTGAGGAGAACGAAGGTTATTTATCTATTATCTAAAATATCCAGATGTATTCTAGTATAGGTTTCGTATTTGAATATAGCGCGCGCGGGTTATCCAAGGAGGTTGGTAAGCGCGATTGCTCGTCGATCGAGCTGCGCGACAAGCTTCAGGTCGGCGCCATCTGTTGCTGGAATCAAAGGTTCTAAACGAAACAATAGGGTGGCGCTCCCATAGCAAATGTGAGTTGAGGATAAGCATCACTATCATCTCTTCTTGGACTCGATTCACATCATCCCAGCGCTTTTTGTCTCTAACAAGACAATAGATCAACAGAATAATAGATAAATAGATATACAGATCGACGAAATGAAAAAATCGTACATTATTTAATTTTACTTCGTATTAACCGTCAGAACCATGTAGATTAGCATACTTTAGAGGTTATGTTTGCGTAAAATTTTCCAAGGGTAACTCAGCTCACCTTATACATGGATAATTTTTTTGCTCTGTCTTTATTAGTCAGCGAGTTTTCGATTATTTTTCGATTAATTTATTGTTTTCCCAGTTTTGTTTCAGCCACACAATTTTGTATAACTTTATTCATACTCGAGAGCTAATGATCACGTTTTTCACGCTTTCAAAATGGCTGGTCGTCAACCGGTTAAGACTCCCGAGGAAATTTACGAGGCTCTGAAAGGATTGAATTCCTACGACGAACAACAACAGCTACTTTCCTGGCAGGATCCCGTTCGGGATCTAGGCGCAGACAATCTCAACTCTTCTATTTCAAAAGCGTACTTGTATACTTATTTGATACAGAACCGAAATAATGTATTCAAACGACTCCACAACATTGTCGGTGATAACGGTAAGAAGACTGCTAAAAAGCGAAAGCCCACGGATCCAAATTGGTCCATGGCGGAACCTAAGAGGAATTTGAAAGAATTTCGGCGATCGTTTCACGTCTCACAAAAAGATTGGAGTGCTCTAGGAGCTCACCTCAAAAAGTACAATTCTCGAACGTATGAGGTATTCGAGCCAGGTTGGCTCCAATTGGCAAAATTGGGAACGAACTCGAACTGCCATGTCGTTTCGCTTGTCACGTCGCGACCAAATGCGTACAATGTCTTTTTAAGCCTAATACGCACGATAGCGGAATTCTCATTTTTCGACGGATCTGAATATTTTCTTTAGAGTTAGGCCTACCACGGCGGAAACGTAGCCTATCCATAATAATATAACTAAGCGTTTCTCGTACCTTCCCACGCGGAAGTGTAGCGGTCTTAACGATATCGAGAACAAATATACAAGCGGGAAAATTTCAAACAGTCTCGTTGTAATCCGAACAGAGTCCGAGTACCAAAAATACACAAAGGAAACCTTCGGGTTACAAGGATGACGAACACGTGAAGCGACACGCAAGAAATGCGTGATGATATTCATAAAGACGTAAATATATAACGACGCAACCATACCGATTGCTCACGATCATCCAAGAGCGGAAAAATGTCCAAATCCTTAAAAAATATACACTCGCTAGGAGAAAATCCTCCGACCCAGGAAGTTGCTGCGGTCATAAAACTGCGTTGATATTTCCCATGCGGACTCGCGGGCCTCGGTCAACAAGCCCTATTTCGAGCGTGCGTTCTTGGCGCCGACAAGGCCCCTTTTTCGTCTATATTTTTCCGCACTCCAGATAAAGAAGCGCAGCCCCTATTCCCGGAAATAGAGCGACGGTTGTGGCTATCGCAACCTACTCCTCGCTCTCACTCTCATTCCAACTTATTCATATTTTCCACCAATCCAAAAGAATGCACCCCCAAATGTGCACTCTCCCAGGGGGCCAGTCTCCCACCATCTCAGCATCCCAATTTTTCCTACATCCTAGAAGAAGAAAATGACCAAGTCAGTCTTCCGGCAACCACGATCACACAAACCTCTTTTTATCGAGTCTCAATCCGAGACTCCAGTCAAAATCCAGCGAGCTCATATCTAGAGTTCCTTAACCGATATCCATCGCGTTGAATATTCATTTCCTTTCTTGTAAAGCGTACGTTGTCTTGCAACTCGAGTTTATACAAATCTTGTACTTCGAAAGTTCTCTAACAGTTACGCGATAATCTTAAGAATTTTGACATTTGTATTACGCGCAATATTTCATTGTATTTTCCATTCTCGAACCGCGAAATCCACGAACACTAGAATCTGTGTCACCGAACATTTGCTGTATCCGTCACACACACACCCACACCATCTGCGAGCGTTCGGGCCATCGACGAAGGGCCCTTAGTTTTACGACCGTACCTGACACCCAAGCGACTGGGTCAACGCCGAGACGCATCAATGTAAGCGAACACATTTTCACCCTTTCGTCTTCAATTTGTATCTTTAAAATAATAGGATCAACCCATACGGCTGATTCTAATAAATTACGAGTCAATCGAACACAAGTGTCACAACCATTATTTTCAACGATTGGATCATCCACGAAATTCTTTAAAATTATCGTTTCCACCAGCACGTCCCCTTTTTAACCCTCATCCCGTGCTATTGCGCTAGGCGTAGGCAAGAAAGAGGGATACCACACATATATATATATGCCCACGTCCCCTCAGGACGTGACATATAATTTTTGGGGGCTCGTCCGGGATCTATTAGAAAGGGAATGTGCTAATTAGTCCACCGTCTATAAGTGATTCGGAAATTCGTATATATGATTTGTTACCTGGTTGGAACCTCCTAAACGATCGATCAAGACATTACAAAATTCTCAAAAATCGGAAACAAACCCACAAAGCTATGACGACGTTAGAAACAAACCAGTCAATATCCCTAAAAGACGCCATCAGCTGCGTCCCGGAAATCGAGGAAAAAAATATCGCTTTATCAGAATTCACACCGGTATGCCAAGACGCGATAGAATATGCGATAAAAATTGAACACGAAGTTAAAGCGCGCAATGAATTGCTGTGCACTCTCACTAACCACGAAAGCTTCGTCCCGCCCAAATCAGTAAAATGTTGTAATGTATGCAAAAGAGGCAATCACACTACAGAAAATTGTCAATTCGCAACCCTCACCTGCCAAAATTATCAAAATCAAGAACACAATGCCATCGAGCACCAAAGGGTCCTAAATAAACAAAACTCAGTTGTTTGCCATATATGCAAAAAAATCGGCCATTCAGCAGATAAATGTTTTCAGTTAAAGAACAAAACGCCTAAATCCAACCGACCCATCTGTCGGTATTGCAAAAGGATAGGACACACTATCGAAAACTGCCGTACCCGCGAATATAATAACTCGCGAAATAGTCCGAATACCGGTCGGGCAGCTGCACTGAGAGATTTCACGATCTCAAAGCGTCCGGTCACGATAATCACTCCGCCCGAACCTATCTTACTTACACTATAAACGCAGAAGATTTCGTTAACCGACCCTCGGTGTGTATCGGAGCGCACCCACAAAAAAAAAAAATAACGATGTTGTTAGACAGTGGCGCTATTCTAAACCTAATTAAAAAACAATACACAGGAAATTTCCCAGGTATCTATATATGAATTTCAAAACTTTATTCCACGTCATACCGGATGAGGTTCGACTCCCTTACCCTGGGTTATTGAGGTCCGAATTGTTTTTTTTTTTTTACAACAAAATCCAATATAAATTTCAAGACGGAATGCCTTGAGTGTAGAGGAAAGGCATGTCCGTTCAAACAAAAAAAAAAAAAAAAGAACAAACAACCCGACGAAGTAATGAAAATCCCCGCGTGTCCGGGAACTCCTTTCCACGGAAGAGTCGAAAACTGCACGTTAAAGGAAGGGTATATCCCGCCTTTAAAAATCCGTAAGGGTGTTTACGCCGGCGACTGCCCGGTAACGAACATCGACGGAAAGGCCCACTAGAGGGTTTCAACCCCACAAATGACGCCGTATGACTGATCGTGCCGGTCATAAAACTACAGGAATTCGACATAATGGAAAACAATAGCAAACAAAAACAAAATTAGATTGCACAACAAGCTGTGATTCCAAGCAAAAAAAAAAACAAAATCAGATACAAAAAAGAAAAAAAACCGACGAAAAACGTCGAAATAAAATTTTGTTAACGCTCCAGCGAGAGCGATGATGAAGAAAAAACAAAAAAAAAACAAAACAAAACAAAGCAAACCCAGATTGCATGACAATCTCCAATTCTAGTTCAATTTCTCGCGATGCTAATCCCAATTTCTCGCGATGCCAATTCCATTTTCTCGCGATGCTAATCCAATTTCTCGCGATGCTGATCCCAATTTCTCGCGATGCTAATCCCATTTTCTCGCGATGCTAATCCAATGTCTCGCGATGCTAATCCCAATTTCTCGCGATGCTAATCTAATTTGTCGCGATGCTAATCTCAATTTCTCGCAATGCTGATCTAATTTCTCGCGATGCTGATTCAATTTCTCGCGATGCTAATCCATTATTTCAAGATTCTAATCCTAAATTTGGACGTAGATTGCATGACAACTACGCCGGTCCAGATCCCAGTGGCCAATAAAAAGAAGAAAAAAAAAACCCGACGGAAAACGTCGAAATAAAACTTTGTTAACGCTCCAGCGAGAGCGATGATGAAGAAAAAACAAAACAAAACAAACCCAGATTGCATGCCAATCTCCAATTCTTATTCAATTTCTCGCGATGCGTATCCCAATTTCTCGCGATGCTAATCCCATTTTCTCACGATGCTAATCCAATTTCTCGCGATGCTAATCCTTATTTCTCGCGATGCGAATCCTTATTTCTCGCGATGCTAATCCTTATTTCTCGCGATGCTAATCCAATTCCTCACTATGCTAATCCAATTTCTCGCGATGCTAATCCTTATTTCTCGTGATGCTAATCCTTATTTCTCGCGATGCTAATCCTTCCTTCTCGCGATGCTAACCCTTATTTCTCGCGATGCTAATCCAGTTTCTCGCGACGCTAATCCATTTTTTTTTTCAAGATTCTAATTCTAATTCGGACATAGATTGCACGACGAAAGAGGGATATCTTGCCCCTTTCAAAATCCGTGACGGTGTCTATGCCGGCGACTGCCTGGTGACAACCGTCAATGGGAAGGCTCATTTGAAGGTTTATAATACTACTAATGACGCCGTAAAATTAATCGTACCGGTCGTAAGACTGCGGGCTTTCGATACGGTCGAAACCTTGTCAGCAGACGAGATCGAATCAGATTCTTCGAAAATTTCAAGTCCTTTCAATTCTTCTATTCCCAGCGTAGATTGCATGGCGACTACGTTGTTTCAGGGTCCTTCCGTGGCCCTTAAAAAAAACTCAGGGTCCTTCCGCGGCCCATAAAAAAAAATAAAATAAAAAAAAAGAAAAAAACCCTCAACAAACCTAGTCGAGATGAAACCTTGCCATCGCTATAACAAAAGCGATGACCAAGGAAAAACAAAACAAATTTCTAGTAATGAGGGAAAACCTAAACCGGAAACATATAAAAACAGGTAAATACAATTTCTACCTATCAGACAACATCGGATAAAATAAAAAAATAACTCGGAGCATTCCCAAGTAATAAAATCTCTCCTACGATTAGAGCACCTCGCGCAAGACGAATTAGAACATGTCGAAAAAAAAAAAAAAAACCCATCGGAAAATACTCAGACAGGTTCGACATAAAGGGTGAGCCTCTCAAAGAGACACATGTTCTTCGACACAAGATCCCCACGGTCGACGACCTACCGATGAATATGAAACAGTATAGGTTTCCCCAGACGCACTAGGCCCCACAAACCTCCGCGTCGAACTCAAAGAGTCATAAACTACGAGGAGAGTAGTAGCGAGAAAACGGAGGCCGAAATAATAAGTCCCGCACGTGTTAGGCGACCCACTAAGGGCATCAACCCCAAACCAGCTGAGGTCCCCGACGGGTGCCAAGCACCTCCTGCCATTTATTCCGGAAAGTCCTCCATTCCTAACTCCGATGATCCAACAGATTCAGACTCCAGTTCGATTGACTCAAAACTTTCCGACGAAAATCCTCCAGTCAAAGAAATTAAGAGGCCAGAATTAAAAATTGCTAATTGCGTCAGTACGAAGGAACAGTTCCAATTTCGGAACGACAATCTAGTCTATTTCATAGACTCAACAGGGAAACCTTGTGACCCTGGAGGACAAAAACTATGAGAATCCAATAAGTTCCCCATCTGGAAGGATCTGTCGTTAGGCCGAGCCTACAGCAAAAAGGTTGGAAAAAAATATCACATCGCTTTGGTCATTAAGGGAGAGCAGTCTGCATCGCTCGCTTTAATAACCGAAAGAATTAATCAGAGCATGGAAGAATTAAAGTCGATTTGCGAAACACTCGACCTCCAGTCGATCAGCTTTTGTCATTGCCAACACGTCGAGCACTTAATATGGGCAGATGTGCTGAATATCGTAAAAGATGTATTTAAAGACAGTCCGGTTAAGATACTGATCTGCCTCGGAACTTTGCGCTACGTACCAATCGAAAAACGTGACTCCATTTTCTACGAAATGCATAACTCTCCAATCGGGGGTCACAAAGGGGTTTCCAAGACTTACAATAGAATCAAACGCGACTATATCTGGGAAGATTTAAAATCGGACGTTCAAAGGCGGGTGCAGCAATGCTTGGAATGTCAGCTAAAGAAGTTGGTCAGAGTCAAGACAAAGCAGCCGATGATAATAACAGACACCCCAGGTACAGTTTTTGAGAAAATTTCAATGGATATAGTAGTTCCAATGCAACGGACGTCCAGCAAAAACGAATATATTCTCACAATTCAAGACCATCTGTCAAAATATTGCATTGCAATTCCACTTCCAAACGCACTAGCGACGACAATCGCCGACGCATTCATAAAGAGGTTCATATGCGTCTTCGGCGCACCAAAAGCACTCCTGACGGACCAAGGGAGGAACTTCCTCAGCGGCCTCATGCGAAGAGTAGCAAGAAGATTCCGAATTAAACGATGTCGAACGACCGCATTTCATCCCCAATCGAACGGATCGCTGGAGAGGTCTCACCACTCTCTAGCCGAATTCCTTAAGCAATTCACAGATAAGGATAACGAATGGGATCAATGGCTCGAATTAGCAATGCTTTCCTACAATACAAGTGTCCACGAAAGCACCAAATACACACCCTTCGAGGTAGTTTTCGGTAAATTAGCACGAATCCCATCAAGCGAACCGCTTAGGGAATCGGATCAGTTACCTACGTATCGTGGATATTTGATCGAATTGATCACCCGTATAAACGGAATCAGGACCCTCGCCTACGAAAATCTAGTCTCATCAAAACATCGCTCAAAAAAATATTATGATAAACCGCGAATCCCAAGAGTTTCAAAGTCGGAGATTTCGTTTTCCTCCAGAAAGGGCCCAAACCAGGGAAACTCGGAGATCATTACACGGGACCTCATAAGGTCCTGGAAAAAATAGATAAGGATAACGTAAAGATCCAGTACCAAGGCAAGCCACGAGTCGTGCATGAAAATAGATTACGATAGTCGCACATCAACGCCGAAGTAAAGCCTAAAAGAAAACCCAAACCAACGAGAGTCGACGACTCCGAATTTTAAATTAGCAAGTAATCAATTAATAATAATTATTCCATTGTTTTCAGATGATCGTTATCCATTTAATATGGTTCATTTATTTAACCAACCCTGTCGTCAGCATGGTGGGATATGACCGAGGATCGCGCCCGTCGAACATTCGACTTGGGCAGATGTAATTAATACCATGAAAAGAGCATTCAAGAACAATCAAATCAAAATATAAATATGTTTGGGAACTTTGCAATATGTACCGACGGAACAAGGCGATCTCATTTTCAACAAAATGCACAAGTCCCCAATCGGAGGACACAAGAGTGTCTCAAAACCCAATTTTAATCCTAATTGAATAAATAATCATAATAATGACCTTGTTTTTCAGATGGCCGTGATCAACCTATTCAGTAACATCTAACCATATCACCTTTGCACTTGTAGCCAGAGAAACAGATTAAATTTTTAGTTACAGTATCCTCAGTGCAGATCACCCGAAATTGTTTATATTCGAAACTCGCCGAACTAACTGTTTCATAATTCGAAAAAAACTCCCCATCGCAAACCTACATATAATCGCTTACGCCAATTGGAAACTCCTACACGTAGACCTTCAATTGTATTATCAAATTATCATATTAGAGTATGCATAAGCAATAGTGTAACAAAGAGCGCCAAATGATTCAAAATCGTTTTGTTTTTAGCGATCCAAGCCTCGGACGAATTGTGTACAATTTAATGAAGACGCCAGACTATATGGCGATACTTGTAGGCGAACAAGTATACGTTATTCAATTTATTATAATAGAAGTAGCCTGACCAGGTTAAAAGAATGTTGCGAACAATTGCCTGTCGCTCGTGAGAACGAAACATATTCCCTTACTCCTCAAACGCACATATTATGAAAAAGCGAAATGCAAACAACTTTCAACTCCCTATTTCTCCCATCTTACTTCTTGGGGACACCTAGTATATACCTGTTGCGATCGCAGATATACTACCTGCAAGCGTGAAGGCAACGACGAAACCTACTTGGCGATACACCAACCCAGCATCATGTGGGATCTATTTCAAAGAAAATATCGACAACGTACGAGAACGCATAATGTTTCCCGTAGAAAACCCGCTGCCCTAAGCAATATGGCACGAAGCATCAGTGGTCTAAATACTGTTAACCAAAGAGAGAAGTTGTTGAATCTCCTGGACAACAACAACCTACAATATCAAGCGGACTCCACCTGAAATCGCACCTGGGGAAAAATTCCTTCCATTCGGTACAGTAAACGCTGGTGTCACCCGGATGTTACCCATTGTGGAAACGATCATGCTCATCGGAGACCCATACATGCAGCCTACATACTGTGTACAGCCGGTCGGTCTACCTCGTTGGTGCAGTATAGGACTCGGTTACGCACCTCCTGATGCACCTGGCTAAACGACCTAAGAAGAAAACGTCAGCCATGAAACTGGGCAAGAACTTCATAAACTCGTCACAGCTCCTTCTGTCGAACCAAAGGGTCATGCCAAGGCCAACGCTGCAACACCCGATCTCTACAATAACGTCTCTGATCGTTCAAGGTACGATCAACCTCCTAATCTACGTCCCTTTCCCTTGAGTTCGCACGAGAAGACTTTCTAGTATCAAAACAACCACTCTCATAATGCTCAATAACCTTTTTCTCTATCCTCATTATTATTGTTCTTTTAACCTTGTCAAGTAAGATGAGTGCTAATAAGTAAATAAGTATATATGCATAAAGAAAAAGAAAGAGAAGAAAACGCGCACCTATTATATATTTCATAGTGAAGTAAAAAGGTATATATACATTAAAAAAAAAACTGTCCTGTAAGGCGATAATCACATTTACACCGCCATATTAGACAACAATCTTCGAACATATTTAAGTCACATTGTAAGTCGATCAATGACAATGCCAATTGATACTATCGTGCCACTAAATTTTCGGTTGCAACCCTCAACGAACCTGATCGAGCGAGACGCTCAATCCTAAAGGGGGGAGGTGTCACGTCGTGACCAAATGCGTACAATGTCTTTTTAAGCCTAATACGCACGATAGCGGAATTCTCATTTTTCGACGGATCTGAATATTTTCTTTAGAGTTAGGCCTACCACGGCGGAAACGTAGCCTATCCATAATAATATAACTAAGCGTGTCTCGTACCTTCCCACGCGAAAGTGTAGCGATCTTAACGATATCGAGAACAAATATACAAGCGGGAAAATTTCGAACAGTCTCGTTGTAATCCGAACAGAGTCCGAGTACCAAAAATACACAAAGGAAACCTTCGGGTTCCAAGGATGACGAACACGTGAAGCGACACGCAAGAAATGCGTGATGATATTCATAAAGACGTAAATATATAACGACGCAACGATACCGAATGCTCACGATCATCCAAGAGCGGAAAAATGTCCAAATCCTTAAAATATATACACTCGCTAGGAGAAAATCCTCCGACCCAGGAAGTTGCTGCGGTCATAAAACTGCGTTGATATTTCCCATGCGGACTCGCGGGCCTCGGTCAACAAGCCCTATCTCGAGCGTGCGTTCTTGGCACCGACAAGGCCCCTTTTTCGTCTATATTTTTCCGCGCTCCAGATAAAGAAGCGCAGCTCCAATTCCCGGAAATAGAGCGACGGTTGTGGCTATCGCAACCTACTCCTTGCTCCCACTCTCATTCCAACTTACACATATTTTCCACCAATCCAAAAGAATGCACCCCCAAATGTACACCCTCCCAGGGGGCCAGTCTCCCACCACCTCAGCATCCCAATTTTTCCTACGTCCTAGAAGAAGAAAATGACCAAGTCAGTCTTCCGGCAACCACGATCACACAAACTTCTTTTTATCGAGTCTCAATCCGAGACTCCAGTCAGAATCCAGCGAGCTCATATCTAGAGTTCCTTAACCGATATCCATCGCGTTGAATATTCATTTCCTTTCTTGTAAAGCGTACGTTGTCTTGCAACTCGAGTTTATACAAATCTTGTACTTCGAAAGTTCTCTAACAGTAACGCGATAATCTTAAGAATTTTGACATCTGTATTACGCGCAATATTTCATTGTATTTTCCATTCTCGAACCGCGAAATCCACGAACACTAGAATCTGTGTCACCGAACATTTGCTGTATCCGTCACACACACACCCACACCATCTGCGAGCGTTCGGGCCATCGACGAAGGGCCCTTAGTTTTACGACCGTACCTGACACCCAAGCGACTGGGTCAACGCTGAGACGCATCAATGTAAGCGAACACATTTTCACCCTTTCGTCTTCAATTTGTATCTTTAAAATAATAGGATCAACCCATACGGCTGATTCTAATAAATTACGAGTCAATCGAACACAAGTGTCACAACCATTATTTTCAACGATTGGATCATCCACGAAATTCTTTAAAATTATCCTTTCCACCAGCACGTCCCCTTTTTAACCCTCATCCCGTGCTATTGCGCTAGGCGTAGGCAAGAAAGAGGGATACCACACATATATATATATATGCCCACGCCCCCTCAGGACGTGACACGCTTTTAAATGTCGCATCAATAAGAACGAGGGCGAAACATATCTCATAATCAAGGGCCATTGCGGTGAATGTAATGCCGATATACACTTGAATAGTGAAACTCCGCTAGCCGATGATGGATTCGATATCATCGTTTTGGGATGGGAAACCCGTGATATTGTTCATAAAAAAAGGCGAAAACTACGACAGTCAACCAGAAAAACTGTTGGTAGAATGGCAGTAAATGCGAAATCAACATATACATCGCGCCATGGTATGGCTAATCGTGAAATGAAGTTTGGAAGCGTCGAACCAGCCTTCTTGTACTCCGATGACGTACTGCGTAAGGCGAAACAGATGGATAAATACAAAGAATTGAACGTGGAGCCTACGGTTCGTGTGGTGAAGTCACTTCGAGAATTAAAAATGACTTCTGAGTTCGCCGAAAGTATCAGAGATTTCAGCGAAAATAATTTTTTCGTGATGTACTGGCTTCCAGAACAAATAACGTTGCACAATGAGCACGTTAGAACAGACGAAGTAGGCAGCACGAGCTTCGATGCCTTTGGGAAGTTCTGTATGCCTCCGGACCCGAATAATTCTGGCAAAGTGGTTTTTCTGTACCAGGGAGTTACTAGTTCAGGTGTTCCAATATTCCAGATGCTGTCGAGTCGTCAATATGCTAGTTGGCTGGCTTACGCCTTCAGAGAATTTTCGAGGAGTGGTGCGCATACACCAAAACTGGTCGTCAGCGATTATTCATTGGCATTATTGAATGCAGCAACTATTGCGTTTAATGAGAAGGAGCTGTCCAGATATGTCGACGACTGTTTCCATCAGCTTCAATCTCCATCACCAGTACCACGGTCCGAAAAAATGTGTATGCTACGACTTGACATAGCCCACTTGATCCAGCTAGTCACTAGATGGCCATGCTTTACAAAGAACTTAGGGTTGAAACATTTTTTCGTTCGATGTGTGGGGATTCTCACAACCGTCACAACTATTCAAGAATTGGAACGATTGCTCACAGACATTCTGTGTGTGGCTTTTTCGGAACAAGATGGAAACGAAAAGGACATACATAGCTGCTGCAATTCTCGCCGACGACTTATACATCTCGTCAAAGGTGTCGAGACTCAAGTAAATGAGAATGATGAGCGCTTCTGCGTTGAGTCCGATGACTTCGAGAAAAGTCTGTTGAAGGAAAAAGACACCACACGACCGATCTTAAAATTTCTCCATAAAATTAAACAAGCGTCTAAGAGATTTGTCAGCGAAAATGGAGAGAACAACCCGTTTGTCAGTCTTGATTTTGCAAAACGGATACTGTCATTAGCCGAATATTTCGTACTATGGACGGCAACAATGGCGTATCTTTATGGTGAGGAAAAATCCATTCGTACACAGACATATACAGCAACATGAGCAGCGAGTGAGAGCTACTTCAGAACCGTAAAGCACTGTATTTTTTGTGGAGGTCTCGAGCGAGCTTATAAAGTTATGGTTCAGCACTTAAAGTGTTGTCTGCCACCGTCAAATTGCGGGGAACACAACAAGAGTCGATTCGACGTGCGAAAAACAATACACTGAGAAAAAAATTTGGTTACAAAGCTTGAAATTCGTTTGATGCGACCAAATTATTTAGTCCCATACGCACGACAAAATATTTGTAAAATTTAACAAAATATTTCGATAATGAATTAAATAAATCGTGATTTGGATCAACAAAATTAAGTGTTGCATTAAAATATCGAAAGACTTTGAACGTAATATTTTGTCAGTATAAAAATAATTACATCTTCGATGTACATGTAATTTGTTATCGCGGAACATCTGAAATCAAATTCACAAAATAATATACTATTCGAGCAAAAAATTTAGAAAATAAACAAGAACCAGTATATAACTACGAATAAAAATTTAGTTGTATCGCGTACGTCACTGTTAACATATCCGTAACAAAAATGATTATTGACCAACGTTTTGTCTTTATCAACCAAAGATCTGTAGTCCTTTTGTAAAGATAAAATATAAACGACAAAATATATGTTTGATACTAAAAAAGTTTATGTCAACCAAGTTTTACGCGCGGCTTATCGAACTATTCATACAATTCAAAATACAATTGAGGTCACCACCGCGCTCAAGAGTTTTGTGGTTGCAACACACATTTTAGTATAATCAACGAAAATATATTTGTTCGGCGGAAAAGTTTGTTGTTTCAACTATATATTGAGTTCTTTACAATTTATTTTCATTGCAGTAACTCTATATGTAAAGCTTGGAAGAGGATATAAAGTGAAAGATATTAAATATAGAGTTATTATAAAAATATATTTGTTTGTTATATTCAAATATAAATCTACCATGTTGATCAGGCAGCCAAGACTGGCAAAATTCTGACGTGACTAAAATAACATTCGGTCGTCAAGTAACAAAAATTAAGTTCAACTGAATACATAATCTGTCAGAATGACATAAAATAAAGGTTAGCAGAAAAAACTTTTATTTTAATATCCAAATGTTTGTAATTATTTTTGTCAATCCGTTTAGTTAATTCTTGAACATCAATATGGTCGATTTTCATGAATGCAGTTAGTTATCCAGCTATTCAAACAATTCAAAAGACAATTGAGTTCATCACCGCGCTCAAGAGTTTTGTGGTTGTAACAAATATTTTAGTATAATCAACTAAAATATATTTGTTCGACGGGAAAAATCTGTTGTTTGAACTGTATATTGAGTTCTTTAAATTTTATTTTCATTGCAGTGACTCTATATATAAAGCTTGAAAGAGGATATGAAGCGAAAGATATTAAATATAGACTTAAGATAAATATATATTTTTTTTGTTATACAAAAATATAAATCTAGGATATTGATCAAGCGGCCAAGACTAACAAAATTCTTATGTGATTAAAATAATATTCGCTCATTAAGCAACAGAAGTTAAATTCAATTGAATACATAATCTGTCAGAATGACACAACCTCAAGGTTAACAGAAGAAACTTTTATTCGAATATCCAAATTTTTGTAATTATTTTTGTTAATTCTTTTAGTAAATTCTCGAACATCAATATAGTTGATTTTCATGAATGCAGTTAGTTGGTTCGTATATGTAGATACATGTAACTTTAACACATCGGTTGAGTTGGTTTTTAAACAGAAATACATGTTTTTCATGCATTCATATAGTTGATGATTTTAATCATTTAGTTACGATAACATTATCAATAGAGGAAGAAAAGGTATAAAGGTATAAACGTATTAAAATCATGTAAAGTAAATACAAAATTATGTTTATTCAATATTCAACTTATTACATAAATTCACGAGAAATATAGACATTACCATCGCTCATAATATAAGGATTACATGGAACATATGAGAATAAATCCTGTATTAAAATAAAACGCCAACTATGAGGTTTTTTAACGATTTCAAATGCACAGTAATGCTTGTTTTCTTTTTTGGTATGATATTCTGTGCATATGAACGCTACTTCGCGCATTTTATGAATGATTATATATCTAATTTCGCCAAAGACTATAAAATTGTCGTACAGAAACATGGCAACGGCCATATTTTTATGGTAAGTAATGCCGTTCAATTTTACCCATGTGTCAAGAATGCATTTGCATTGAAAATTTAACGGGAGTGTATTTTTAAACTCGGAATAATTAGGTAAATCAGTTATTAACTGACGCAATATGGGTCCCAAACTCAATCGTTCACCGAATCCCTTTTGACTGAATAGTCTATGTGATAAGACCAGTTGATGTTTCAAAGCCAAAGTATACGGGCAATTTGTACGGGATCTCACGACCTTAGCATTGTCTTTCAATTGTTTGTGTTTTGCTTCAAAACGGAAGCACGATAAGAGAATGAGTGGTCCTAATCTTCTTAATAAGCGTGGATAATGTATGATAAAATGATGCTTTGGTTTTAATTCTTCTTTAAAAACTTCTATGTACAATGCGTGATGTTCAGAGATCAAAGTTTCAAGCAGATCAATCATGGCAGGCGTGATTGAAAAACTCATTACAATACTCATAATTTCTCGCAAAGCGAGATAAACTTCCCAGGCTGGATTATTCAAAGGCACTAAATCGCCGATAAGAAGACCGAGATTTTCTACTAAAAAAAACCATTTCTGACGCCGAAATTATCAAAATCTGTTTTTGAATAGCACTGCTGCTTATCGAGATTGGTATATTTTTATCAAAATTTCGACCGCAGTCAAAATGCTGCAGGCGAGCATTCAAAATTTCGAGAGAAAAAAGTTTTTCTTTGTAGATCAAAATATTCAAAACTCTTGGTATTATATATCTGCATATGCCTTCGGGGAAATCGTGCATGACGTCGAAGATTGAATTTTCTATGGCGTGGAAATTTGGCACTCGCTTGAAAACGCATTCAGCTTTGACTCCGGCAGAGCAATTTTCACAATCTTCGCGATAATTTTCAATTATCCGTAGAATTGGGGTATCCTCTTTAATTAATTTTCGACTTTGATCTTTGTTAGCTCTGCACACTCTACAACAATTTTGTGAGTTAAAACTTGTAGTGAAGCCGAAAATATCATTCATAGCCAAGTTATCTCCGACGATTGCTAACAGAGAAAAATAAATTGTTCGTTGCTCATCACCCACATTCACAACCAAACCATTTTCTCAAGATCTATCAGTTGATCGATTATATTACTAAATATGTTTTTATTACCGACAGTTTTGTGATCTTTAGTACAATGAAGTTGAGCAAGAAAAATATTTTCCAACATGCTGCTATACTCTTGGGGAATACATGATAACGTAAAATAGACGGCACCAAGCTTGTGAATACTAGCGTGTGAACCGAGAGAATTGTTAATTTCAACGTCATCAAAGTACAAGATTAATGGGAGTACAGTTTTCCCTGCGAATTGGGATTCGATCCTTTGCCATAATTCGTCTTGCATGTTTGATATTATCGGCTCACTACATTTACATTCGCAAATGTGTTCTTCAATCGACGGTAAAATTTTTAGGAGCTCTAAAAAATGTTTCAAAACGTCTCTGATTGATATAATTTGAATCTGCGTGTTAACAACAACAGCCTTCCTTTTCCCTGCGACGAACCGCGACTTTATTGATGCATGAATTTTTACTGATTTTGGTTTTATCAAGGTATTTTCCTTTTTGAAGAACGTTAAAGAACGATAGTCCGATTTGAAAGGATCGAAAACGTGCTGCAACATCGTTAGCATTTTTTTCAAATCTAATAAAGCTTGCTTATGATATGTTGACTCACCATTTTCTTTCAGAATAGGTATAAGTGTCAAATTATATAAAACACTCAATTTATCAATCAAAGAGCGAATAAATGATCGTGTGCGATTCAACTCCGAGTAAAGTTCTGAAACGAAAGAAGAAAATTGTTTTTGGAGTAAAAATTCGAAAGATTCGATGTTGAGATTTTCAGACTCATGATATGAAAAGTCGCCTTGGAAACATGGAATTTTTGGATCAGAAATCGCATTATTAGAACCACTCAAATTTGTTGTTCCGTAAGAGTCAGAGAAACCTTTGCTCCGAATTTTCAGTTGACCACTGTTTGCATCGCCAATTGATCTTGAATGAGTTAGCGATACATGCCGTTTATACGCGTAAAAGTTATTAAAACTTCTTGAACAACCTTCATGGCGACAGTAACAAGCTGACAATATTATAGTCTTATGACGGAATTTCACGTGATCGGTAAGATTCGATTCGGAATAGAGTGCAGTATTGCAATATGGACACAAAATCATCGCTGAAAAATGTACTTGAACGGAGTTGATGCAATTATCGCGGTTTAGTCCGGAACAAAAAAAAATGATAAAAAAATTAAGAACAAAAAATCTCAAATGGTTCATTTGCGATGAAAGCTCACTCTATTCGAGTAATAACGATCTGCCTGCAGTCTTTTTAAAACACTGTTTTTATAAACCTAAACATAAAATCACAAGAACAAATATTCTTTGATACGTTATTTCAGATAATGCAATCTTAGATCAACGTATTTACTTAATGCTAGAAACGACGATCGCGTCGAATGAGTCAAACTATAGGAACTAAACCGAATGATAAGAAACAACACGTTTACATATTGTTCTATATAGTTTCGTATCATAAACTCAGACTTGTACGCAATTTTGGTCCACTAGCTTTGAAGATTTAATGGAATCATTCCAAAAATAGTTTTATCAGAGTACGGAAACGAGTGACCAGAAAAAGTTTGAAACGTCTAAGCATTTCTTTCTTGCAATGCCAGCAAATTACTGATTACTTCGGTTATACCCGGAGTTACGGTATCGTACGGTACTTGCATAACCGTACAAAAACCTCTGAATTAACAGCCAAATGTGCGCACTTTCGATCGGATATTCAATGTCAAAGACATGAAAGATCTTAAAGCACAAGTCTATAGCTTTAAGAGCTGACGGTACCTTGTACAACCCGTTATCCGCGGATATAAACAAGTCCGTTATATTTCCGGTTGAAGGGCCAACAGCAATTATAAAAGGCTGCAAGTTCAGCGACTCTTTTTCTTCGGTTTTCTTGAATTTGTGTTATGTTAGCGAGCAACTGAAACAAAAAAATGAAGAAAAAAAACAAGTGAGTCAATTTTTAAAGTCAATAGAGAAATGTGAATTCGTTCGAGATTCAAGGGGGGAGGGTGTAAGGTTAATTCGCTATGAAAAAACATATTTTCGATAATCTTTATTCACTACACAGTTTATATATATTTATTTATATAATTTAGAATATAATGTCACGTCCTGAGGGGACGTGGGCATATGTTTTATCGCGGTTCCCTCTTTTTAGCCTACGCCTAGCGCAATAGCTCGGGATGAGGGTGAAAAAGGGAAAGGTGCATGCAAAGATGGGAGTGACGCAGTGACTCGATTAAGAAATGGATTGATCTATACAAATAATTAACAATTTGGGATTTATTGAAATTAACCAATTTAGTTAATTCCGTCAACATGAGAATACATAGAGGTTCGCTTACATTTATGATGCGCCGTGGATACGATAATCGGTTTACAGCGGTTGGGTTCGGGCCTCCGCAGATAGGTCGGACCCCTCGGTTGCGCACGCTCGGTGACAATGTTGAAATTACACGTTGATACAAATTTTTACACATGCGAGTTTCACACATACACATTCAACGTAGGCAGTTAAATGATTTCTTACAGTTCGCGTTTTTATGAGGAACAATTTCGAAGTTCAAGTTTCGCGTTTGCTGTCAGGAGACAGATGTTCTACTTATTCTGATGATAGTTGTTCGGAGACTGTTCTCTACGAGTGGTGATGAAACACTCTGACTTGATGATTTTCTTCTTCTGGGATGCAGGAAAAATTGGGATGCTGAGGTGGTGGGAGACTGGCCCCCTGGGAGAGTGCACATTTGGGGGTGCATTCTTCTGGATTGGTGGAAAATATGTATAAGTTGAAATGAGAGTGGGAGCGAGGAGTAGGTTGCGATAGCCACAACCGTCGCTCTATTTCCGGGAATTGGAGCTGCTCTTCTTTATCTGGAGCGCGGAAAAATACAGAGGAAAACGGGGCCTTGTCGGCGCCAAGAACGCACGCTCGAGATAGAGCTTGTTGACCGAGGCCCGCGAGTCCACGTGGGAAATATCAACGCAGTTTTATGACCGGGTCAACTTTCGGGGTCGGGGGATTTTCTTCTAGCGAGTGTATATTTAAAGGATTTTGACATTTTCCGCTCTTGGCTGGTCGTTATAATTCGGTATCGTTGCGTCGTTATGTATTTACGTCTTTACGAATATCATCACGCATTTCTTGCGTGTCGCTTCACGTGTTCGTCATCCTTGTAACCCGAAGGTTTCCTTTGTGTATTTTTGGTCTTAAGGACACTCTGCGATGTACTCGGACTCTGTTCGGATTACAACGAGACTGTTCGAAATTTTTCCCGCTTGTATATTTGTTCTCGATATCGTTAAGACCGCTACGCTTTCGCGTGGGAAGGTACGAGAAACGCTTAGTTATATTATTATGGATAGGCTACGTTTCCGCCGTGGTAGGCCTAACTCTAAAGAAAATATACAGATCCGTCGAAAAATGAGAATTCCGCTATCGTGCGTATTAGGCTTAAAAAGACATTGTACGCATTTGGTCGCGACGTGACAATAATAGAAGCACGATTGGAGAATATTCTGTAAAGATTTCATTAATAATTATGCAGAAATGAGCCACTGACAGCAATCTTCTCAGACACCACAAAAAAAAGTTACATTGCGGTGAACTGCATAACTCATCACTGGATCATCTGAGTTATAAAAAACTAAGAAGATTCAATTAGTTAATAAGTTTCTTGAGGTCACGCTGTTGAGTATTTTTTTGTTTTTAACCAATTATTCAATTTTTGGTCACACATATAAGTCAAAAGACCGATTTTTCATTTAAAAAATCGGGAACTATTATTGTAAAATGAATGAAATTGATTACAACTCGACAGCGTTACTTTAAGAACCTTATCAACTAACAAAATCTTTTCGATTTTTTATCTCAGATTACCTCACGTGATGAAAATTTGTTGTCGATAGCTCATTTCTGCATTATTATTAATGAAAATTTTACAGAATATTCTTCAAATGTTCCTTTACTATATACTTCTTACATAAATAAATATGCATTAACTGTGTCGTCAAAAAATTTTTTCGTAAATATGCTTTTTACCCCCCCCCTCTCCTTAATTACAACATTTCGGTGTATCATCGTTCTTACCATTGTGTGTACAACGATGCTGTCTTTTGCTTCGGGAATCGATGGTTTCCACTGCGATTTTCGTTGGCGTTTACGACTCTTGGGCGGGAGCAAATGTGGGAGCAGTCTCAGTTGCGCTACAACTGTTGCATCTGTAAGATAAAAAAATATTTGTTAAGCAACATGAGTAAATATAAACATATGCCCTTAAAAAAAACATACGTACTTTCGTTGATCTCTCCGCAGTCGATGAGTTCGAGCAATGCTGTCGCATTGGTGTCTTCTTTTTTGGTCGGACGAATAACCAGCACTTGAGCGAAAAATTCGGTCCAACGTTCGGCATTCGGCTCTTGCGTTGGTAATTTTGAAGCCACGAAGTCGTCTTCGATCAAGGAATGCGCATCCGGCTGTTTCAGAATGGGCCAGATCTCAAAAATTTGACCCAATGTCAAGCTTCGATTCGAAGATATTTTCTTTCGACGATATTCAGCTGTCAGCGTCCACTTTTCTCTCACCGTTTCCCATGGCATTGAGTGGCTTTGTAGCCAGGTTTCTGCTTCTAGTATGGCTTCTGGGACTATACATGAAAATTCCATCGAACACAGCAATTTAATCACATAGAAAAAATCAAAAATATTATATTTGAAATAAACAAATTTATTTCGCTAAATTTTTTCTAATTATTCTTTTCAGGTAGTGATAACGATAGAACTACCTCAGAAAATTTCAATTACCGTCTTTACAATATGATTCCGAACTGTCGTTAGCTGTGTACTGGCTTCCTCCTGGTGGTTTCCACTCGTGAATACTTTTCAGCTCTCGTACTTTATTTCGATATTTGACGACAAGTCTTCCGCGCGAAATCAATGATTTTCCGATCTTCGACTTATTTTTTTGTACTGGCGGGATGAAATAGGTGTTCGAGTTTTCAGTAGGAAATAGTTTAACTATTTCCTCAGACAGATAAACGAAATCATTGTTCGTCAATCTGAAAATAAAACGAGAATACAAATAATCGTATTCACAAATAGTTAAAAATTAGTTCGAGCGTTATGTGAAAAATGCTAATTGAACATACACCGCTATTTCGTTCAATAAATCGGTTAAAATCACATCCACGATGAGCATGCGATTTTTTCGCGACAAATATTTAGTTTTTTTGTACGACTGCAAAACCGCCTTTCCTTGGACGTTCGCACTAAGAATTTGTTTGAGATTGATGGTTTTCGTTCTCAAAGCAAATGACAACTTCCCCGTGAAAGCATCTTGTTTTTGCAATTGATAAGCCTCCATTGTAGTATCTTCCGATGAGATACTTCCTGACGATATCTGCGATGTTTGCGTGTTTGGGTTTGTATGCTAATGAATAATGATAAAGACAGAACGCTATAGAACACCCAAAATACAGTTTGTTTGCATTTTCAGTATTCAGATCACAGACCAATCATCACATTTTTGTACGCAATATAGCCACATACTAACATCTGAGACTTTTCCGGGTTTGTACGTCGCTGACCATCTCTTCAAAAACTCGATCCTCAGTCCGATGGGGGGGATCAATTCTTTTATAATATCTTCGGTTAGGTCTACTATATTATTGTCGGTTATTGCATTGTCTAAACAAAAACAAAAAATGACGCCCGATAACGATAAAAAGTAGGAAAAAAAACAAAGACCAAATGACTTATAATACTTCGGCAGATGTGACCAAATATTTAGTCCATCGACGAAAATTTTGTTCAGGCAAACAATAATTGTCAGAGTATGTGGCTTCCGGATGGAGGTCGTGTTGAGAATCAGCGTTGTGCCGACGTTTCGCAAACGTTACAGTCTGCATCATCAGGGCTGAGAGCTCCGATACTGAAGCTCCCGTGTCTCAGGCATTCCGTATATACTTGCAGTCATCGTTCCAGATCACTGCACCAGCCAATCAGATGTTTTAATTGATCGACCGGTGAAAAAATGTGAATTGAAAAACCGGGAGGACGGTGTGCCAAATGGGATTGACGTGATATCCACCATCTCTGTTTAGATTGTTCGGATGTTTTCGGATTTCCAAGCCTTCTCGGTGTTTCCTAGAAAAATAGCTGTTTGATGGGGCCAGACTTTGGGCTTTATCGAACTGAATGGCATGACCAGTTTCCATCCAATGCTCGGCCAGGGCTGATTGTCCAATGTGGCCATATTTGATACACCGTTGATGTTCTTTGATCCGTGTAGTGATCTTCCTCCCGGTTTCTCCTATTTACACTTTACCGCATGAGCAGGGTATCTTGTACACTCCTGGTGCACTTAATGGTGGTCTTTGGTCTTTTGCGCTCGGAACCACTTGTGCTAGCTTCTTCTGAGGTTTGAAGATGACTCGCACGTTATGTTTCCCAAGGACCCTGCCTATGCGATCGGTTATACCCTGAAGGTATGGAAGGGAAGTTGTTGCTATTATTTGTCCTTCATTCTCCCCTTCAGGTTCTGTTACCGTTTTCGGATCGGCTATTTTTCTTCTTAGTTGTTTGATCGTTCTTTCGATGTTGCCTGGCTTGTAGCCATTATCTCCTAAAGCTTTGCGTAGGTGTTCTAGTCCATCCTCGAGAGAGTTCGGTTCGGAGATCGCTAGAGCTCTATAGACCAGAGAGCTTATGACCGATTGTTTTTGGGAGGGGTGGTGATGGCACGTAGCGTGGAGATATCTATCCGTGTGCGTTGGTTTCCGGTAAACTTTGTGGCCCAAAGTGCCACCGTTTTTCCGTTGAACCAGTACATCCAGAAAAGGAATTTGATTGTCCTGTTCTATCTCCATGGTGAATTGTATATTGGGGTGCTGGGAGTTGAGGAAGGTTAAGAAATGATTGAGGTTTTCTTTGCCGTGACTCCAAATGACGAAGGTGTCATCGACATATCGGAACCAGGTTGAGGGATTGAGAGGTGCTTCTTGCAGAATTCTGTTCTCGAAATTCTCCATAAAGATGTTGGCGATGATAGGGGAAATCGGGGAACCCATGGCTGCGCCTGAAGTTTGTTCATAAAACTGGGATTGGAATTGGAAATATGTAGAGTTTAGGCAATGTTTTATGAGAGCTAGTAGGTTAGGAGCAACTTTTTGGGATTTTCTGACTATGTCTAGGGTTTCGTGGGTTCACGTTTGTGAACAACGATACAACATCGAAACTTACTAGAATGTCTACTGGTTGTACCCTGATGGACTGGATCTTATTCACAAATTCCCGAGAGTTTTGGATATAGGAGTTGTTGAGGCCTACGAGTTCCTGCAAGGGTTTGCAGAGAAAACGTGCCAAATGATATGTAGGGCTGCCTATGTTGCTAACGATGGGCCTTAGTGGGATGTTGTTTTTGTGTATTTTTGGCAGACCGTAAAGCCTGGGTGGTAGGGATTCCTTGGGTGTAAGGATTTTGATAAGGTTCTCCGACAGGCCAGCCTTCTTTAGAAGTGTCGTTGTTTTCTTTTCTACGGTTGATGTTGGGTCACGTGGTAGTTTCTTGTACGTGTTGGTGTCCTCGAGCAGGTTCATCATTTTCCTGCAGTAGTCCGTTCTGTCCATGATAACAGTAGCATTCCCTTTATCAGCTGGTAGTACTAAGATGTCCTTGTTTTTCTTCAAATTTTGAAGAGCAAGGTGTTCTTCCTTTGTGATGTTCTGCTGAGGGGGTTTTGCTTTGTGTAGAATATTGGTTATCCGTTGCCTGATATCGTTGCTAGTATCAAGTGGGAGACGGTAGATGGCAGTTTCCACGTGGCTGATGATTTCTCTGGTTGAAATGTCTGTCGGCGTGATGGCGAAATTGTGCCCTTTTGCGAGGACTGATGTTTCAGCTGCGGAGAGTGGGTGGTTGCTTAGGTTTTTTACTGTGTGGGTTAGGATGGGTTGTTTCGTCTGTGGGCATAGTTTCCTGAATTTCTCTATTTGATTCCTGGACCTCAGGTCTGCACAGTGGAGGGCTTGTTCGTGTGTGACACGGTCAACATCTTCCCACAGCTGTGGTTCCAAACAGTCAGATAGGCGTAGGTGACGTTTAAGGAGTTTTTGGGAATTTTGGTCTAAATGCTTTTTGGTGACAGATATTCTCTCCTTTACCAGTCTCAGCGAGGCCTAGTGGAGGGATGGTCTTGGCTTGTTTTGATGGAAAGGGGTTTTTCAATTGAAAACATTTCGGTACCACTTGATGGTCGCGGCACCTTTTTAGGAATGTTAACGAGCACAGTTGGATGTGCAGAGTTTTCCTGAGTTTGGAAAAGGTGTTAACAGAACCCAAAATAGCCTCTCCGTGTAGGCGTTTTATTTTAGTTTTAAGGCTTTCACGGCTCTTTATGTAATTTGAAGAGTATGTGGCTTTCGGATGGAGGCCGTGTTGAGAATCAGCGTTGTGCCGACGTTTCGCAAACGTTACAGTCTGCGTCATCAGGGCTGAGAGCTCCGATACTGAAGCTCCCGTGTCTCAGGCATTCCTTATATACTTGCAGTCATCGTTCCAGATCACTGCACCAGCCAATCAGATGTTTTAATTGATCGGCCGGTCAATTTTTTAATCCCTCCACTGTGCAGACCTGAGGTCCAGGAATCAAATAGAGAAATTCAGGAAACTATGCCCACAGACGAAACAACCCATCCTAACCCACACAGTAAAAAACCTAAGCAACCACCCACTCTCCGCAGCTGAAACATCAGTCCTCGCAAAAGGGCACAATTTCGCCATCACGCCGACAGACATTTCAACCAGAGAAATCATCAGCCAGGTGGAAACTGCCATCTACCGTCTCCCACTTGATACTAGCAACGATATCAGGCAACGGATAACCAATATTCTACACAAAGCAAAACCCCCTCAGCAGAACATCACAAAGGAAGAACACCTTGCTCTTCAAAATTTGAAGAAAAACAAGGACATCTTAGTACTACCAGCTGATAAAGGGAATGCTACTGTTATCATGGACAGAACGGACTACTGCAGGAAAATGATGAACCTGCTCGAGGACACCAACACGTACAAGAAACTACCACGTGACCCAACATCAAGCGTAGAAAAGAAAACAACGACACTTCTAAAGAAGGCTGGCCTGTCGGAGAACCTTATCAAAATCCTTACACCCAAGGAATCCCTACCACCCAGGCTTTAAGGTCTGCCAAAAATACACAAAAACAACATCCCACTAAGGCCCATCGTTAGCAACATAGGCAGCCCTACATATCATTTGGCACGTTTTCTCTGCAAACCCTTGCAGGAACTCGTAGGCCTCAACAACTCCTATATCCAAAACTCTCGGGAATTTGTGAATAAGGTCCAGTCCATCAAGGTACAACCAGAAGACATTCTAGTAAGTTTCGATGTTGTATCGTTGTTCACAAACGTGAACCCACGAAACCCTAGACATAGTCAGAAAATCCCAAAAAGTTGCTCCTAACCTACTAGCTCTCATAAAACATTGCCTAAACTCTACATATTTCCAATTCCAATCCCAGTTTTATGAACAAACTTCAGGCGCAGCCATGGGTTCCCCGATTTCCCCTATCATCGCCAACATCTTTATGGAGAATTTCGAGAACAGAATTCTGCAAGAAGCACCTCTCAATCCCTCAACCTGGTTCCGATATGTCGATGACACCTTCGTCATTTGGAGTCACGGCAAAGAAAACCTCAATCATTTCTTAACCTTCCTCAACTCCCAGCACCCCAATATACAATTCACCATGGAGATAGAACAGGACAATCAAATTCCTTTTCTGGATGTACTGGTTCAACGGAAAAACGATGGCACTTCGGGCCACAAAGTTTACCGGAAACCAACGCACACGGATAGATATCTCCACGCTACGTGCCATCACCACCCCTCCCAAAAACAATCGGTCATGAGCTCTCTGGTCTACAGAGCTCTAGCGATCTCCGAACCGAACTCTCTCGAGGATGAACTAGAACACCTACGCAAAGCTTTAGGAGATAATGGCTACAAGCCAGGCAACATCGAAAGAACGAACAAACAACTAAGAAGAAAAATAGCCGATCCGAAAACGGTAACAGAACCTGA
The DNA here is from genome assembly GCA_951751655.1 of Ophion costatus. Taxonomy (NCBI): domain Eukaryota; kingdom Metazoa; phylum Arthropoda; class Insecta; order Hymenoptera; family Ichneumonidae; genus Ophion; species Ophion costatus. The sequence goes on along the minus strand of OX632356.1, from coordinate 16,690,315 downwards.
AGAGGAGAATGAAGGACAAATAATAGCAACAACTTCCCTTCCAAACCTTCAGGGTATAACCGATCGCATAGGCCGGGTCCTTGGGAAACATAACGTACGAGTCATCTTCAAACCTCAGAAGAAGCTAGTACAAGTAGTTCCGAGTGCAAAAGACCAAAGACCACCATTAAGTGCACCAGGAGCGTACAAGATACCCTGCTCATGCGGTTAAGTGTACATAGGAGAAACCGGGAGGTAGATCAGTACACGGATCAAAGAACATCAACGGTGTATCAAATATGGCCACATTGGACAATCAGCCCTGGCCGAGCAATGGATGGAATCTGGTCATGCCATTCAGTTCGATAAAGCCCAAAGTCTGGCCCCATCAAACAGCTATTTTTCTAGGAAACACCGAGAAGGCTTGGAAATCCGAAATCTTCCGGACAATCTAAACAGAGATGGTGGATATCACGTCAATCCCATTTGGCACACCGTCCTCCCGGTTTTTTAATTGACCGGTCGATCAATTAAAACATCTGATTGGCTGGTGCAGTGATCTGGAACGATGACTGCAAGTATATAAGGAATGCCTGAGACACGGGAGCTTCAGTATCGGAGCTCTCAGCCCTGATGATGCAGACTGTAACGTTTGCGAACCGTCGGCACAACGCTGATTCTCAACACGGCCTCCATCCGGAAGCCACATACTCTTCAAATTACATAAAGAGCCGTGAAAGCCTTAAAACTAAAATAATTGTCAGTTCTTATGAAATAATTTGTCATTTCACGCTCAACGTTTCCGAATTCTTCACATAAGTAATTAAAGTAATGAGAATAAATATGTAGTCACTCTAACAAAATTTAATTCTGGCAAAGACGCCCGGTATCGATATAAAATTCGAAGAAAAAATGAATAAACGAGTAATTTATAGTACTTCAGCAGATAGGACAAAATATTTAGTCACACTCGTATAAAATTTCGTTCTGGCAAAAAAACCCCGGTAGCGATAAAAGTGACAAGAAAAAACCAAGACCCGGGTGATTTATAGTACTTCGGCAGATGTAACCAAATATTTAGTCACTCAACAAAAAAAATTGTTCAAGCAAATAATAATTTTCAGTACTGACAAAATATTTTGTCGCTTTACGCTTAACGTTTTCGAATTCTTCAAATAAATGGTAAAATTATTTAAATTAATGATTTATTCACGCGAATAAAATTTCGTTCTGGCAAACAATAAGGCAACCGGTTTCAGTATTATTTAGTCACCCGCTATTATTTAGCCACTCAAAGAAAATTTCGTTCTGGTAAGCGATAAGACGCCCGGTAGCGATAAAAAGTGGGATGAAAGAACAAAGAGCCATGTGATTTATAATACTTCGGCAGATATGACCAAATATTTAGTCATTCGAAGAAAATTTTGTTCAGGTCAACAAACATTTTTAGTATTTACAATATATTTTGTAATTTCTCTCCGAATATTCTCTTTTAAAGCAACATTTATTCGAAAACCATTAACAAATTCTAAAAAGTTCTCAACAACCGACTCTCTTGTACATAAAAAATGAAAAAAAGATGGCCAATTTTTGACGCATTCTCTTATAAAACTTTCGAACCGGCATCTGCAAGGTTTTCGAAGTTTTCAACCAACCGCTTAATTCAAGTCGCTTTTAAAATATTTCCCAGGAACGAAAAATAACTATATATACATTTCTGTTTGTGCGATTGAGAAAAAGGAATGAGAAAATTGGCGCAATAAATGTGGAAAGTGCGATTGAGAAAAGTTGTGTGCGATTGAGAAAAACGAATGAGAAAATTGGCGCAATAAATGTGGAAAGAAAAGTATCAAGGGCGAGCGGCGGCAAGAGAAGAAAGAAAAAACTGCATCTTGGCGTGTTACGGTCGTGCAGTTGAGGGAGGCCCGCGAAGAGAAAAGCAACGAGAGTATAGGCTGGTTCGGCAGGCCCGAGGAAGAAAGGGACAGTATCGTTAGAGAACCAGAACTATCTTTATAATTATACAATGAAAAAAATTGCTAATTTTTGACCCATTATTTTATGTAATATTTCAACAGGCATTGTAGGGTTCTCAAAGTTTTCAACGAGCTGGTTAATAGTTGCGTCACTTTCACAACGTTTCGAAGAAACATGTTGACATTGTACACTACATTTATACTAGAACGTCCTCTTGGCTGTGCTCGCATCCCGCACGTATGTAAGTGAATGTGTATATATGCGATTGCGCATGTATATGCCTACCTTCCTAACAAAGGAATGACACATTTTACGCATCAAATCTCATCTAATTATATTTGTACGCTATACTATTTGTTGATTGCATGCAGAATGTGTGTGCGTACGTGCGTTTTTTGTGTATCACTAACAGGTAATAACTTGAGGAATATACATGACATACAAAAAGTAATGAAGAACATTCGGAGAAAAACGTTGAACACAGAAAAAGGTTAAACATTACAAAATTGTACTTACCTTCCAGAATCTTTATAATGGATGCTTCCACAGTTCCATTCAATGACCACGATCTTATAATATTGACCATGATTCGTTGACGGTGGCTGTTGTTAGTCGATATTTGTTGGTCCTTGGTCGATGATGATTCTCAGACCCATAAACACACTCTCTTTTTTCAAAAACTGTCCAACGACTGAAGCCGGCTACCGACTTTTTCCGTGCAAGGGCTATCCACGAGTCTGGTTCAGCGCATGCGCAGATTACTTTCACGTCTTTGCGCTTGCGTGCCAATCGAAATTCAACAAAATTCGAACGATTTAACTGGTAATACGTTTAGTTGAAATAAATACGCTTTTTCAATAAATCAAGACAAAGAGGCGATATCACTTTCACGTCTTGCCGTTTGCGTGTCGATCAAAATTCAATAAAATTCGAACGATTAAACGCACAGTACGTTTAGTTGAATTAAATGTACGTTTTTTAAATAAATCAGGACAAAGAAAAGATTTTGAGTTATGCAAAAGTTGTGTTCAACTATTTATCTACACCGACAAAAAACTTATTTCAAACAACTAAATGTATTTAGTCCATTCGTTTGGCGTTTTATTCGTTTGGTTCGATGCTTAGTTTTATTTGTTTGAATTAGCTATATTGTTGGATCTTGAAATTCTGATTTCTCATAGATAAATGTCTGCAAAAAGTTTTTGATAATTAAAAAAATTTTTTTTAATAAGACAAATTATTTTGTCAATTTACGAAGATTAGCTGGATTATTTTGTTAAACCAAAAGCACAAATTTATTACCGAAACCATAATTTAGTTGGATTAAGTTTGAAAGTGACTGAATAAAACTTATTTAAAACAATTATAAATGTATTTAAACGGTTGAAATCTGTTTCGGACAACACTTTCAAAACCAATCCAACTAAATTTCGGTTTTGGTAATACATTTGTGCTTTTGGTTGAACAAAATAATTTAACCATTTGATTGGTTAATTATAACGTCGTATTAAGTAATTATACGATGCTTAGTTTTATTTGTTTGAATTAGCTATATTTTTGGGATCTTGAAATTCTGATTTCTCATAGATAAAAATATGCAAAAAGATGTTTTTAATGATTTAAAAAAAATTTTCAAAATAAGACAAATTATTTTGTCAACTTACGAAAATTAGTTATTTAGATTGTGTTGTGTAGATTTTATCCAATAGACTATTCATAAAGTGTAGTAGAAGAAATACATTATGTTCAATAAACAAATCATCTAGTTTTAACAAAGAAACCAAGTTGGTCACTGTTTATAAAAGGTCCAACTAAATATAGTGTGAAAAGCAACCGATTTTTGACTTATGGATAACAAAATCATAATAGTTGTACCGACCAAATTAAATTGTTAAATGATTTTCTTAGGCATTGGTATCACCAATTGATCTAGTACGCGATTGATGCAGATTAGTTGAGTCACATTAAAAAAAAAACCGCTATCCAAATTATTTGTTACTTTGAAAAATAATGTTAACTAAATTATATACATTGATTTCAACAAAATTTTAGTTTTTTTTAAATATTTCCATCCGATTTGATACAAAAAATATGTTATTTTCAACAAAATTGTTTAGATACTTTGATGCCTGGTATTCAAACAAATACACAATGAAAATATATTTGAATAAAGTATAAACAAATAAATATTTTCAGTCCTTTGAACAAAAAATTTGATTTTACTGATTTAGTTGATACAAATAAACAAAATATTAATGATTGCCATGAACGAACTAATCCTCATCTAGTGTAAGCAAATTTTAGTTAAATCAATCAACTTATATATCAACTAAAGAGATTTAGTTGTTTCAAGGATTTTTTTTCTCAGTGTAATAATAATTTTCTATAAGTAAAGGCTGGTGTTTGCCATTTGATTACATTTTATGACCAACACACACGCGCGCGCACACACACACGCGCGCAAAATATCTTGTTACCATCTTGTTTGATAACGATATTCAAGCCATGGAATAACCCATTTTCCTTTTAGGTGAATGAACCAAAATTCAGAAGCCATTATCACCCAGTGAGACTAAAATGTTACTTGCGAAACAATAGTGAGAGAGCACCTTCTCCCATCGACATAACTGTTCCTCCATCACCAGTGCTTTTGCAAGAAAAGGTAGTAAATGATTCACGGGATTTGGAGAATACACCTGAGTTTGAGTCAACCAGGATTGAAAAAATAAAGCTCCTGGCAAAGCGAATAAAAAGAGGGTAACTGCGGCTGCTGAGCCCTTAAATTCTAAGGCTCGAAATGTTTTAAGTGATATTATGGTGGATACGAATGCTCATTTAAGCGTGGAGGAAGAATGGATGAGCTTAAATAAGACAAACATTCAGGAGAATGATCAAGAAAAGCAACAACCGACACAACAGAGAGGTTTGTATCTCAGATCCTGTCCTGACATCGATCACAAGGTAAAAAAAACCTTGTGATTGACTTGAGAGGTAGACTCCGAGTCTACCTCTTCTCACGAACGAGAATAGCCTAACTTATATCAAAACGAACTAGGGCCCTCGTAAAATAATAAACACTTGTGCGTTTGATGCATTAGCACATAGTGCTCGCAGTGCGACGGTAGATTGGCCCAAGTACATGGAGAGAACAAAAGACACTCACTCTCCGTTCGTGAGTTTAATTCGAGATTTTAAAGAACAAGGTCCTAGTGACGAAATAATTCAGCACCAGGCGAATATGCTGATCCCAATGAATTCGTCTGTACGAGAAACTAAAGAAAACAAGCTTGTTGACTGCGAAATCAACATTGGTCAATTGGCTACTGTTCTTTGCAACAAGGAGCCAAGTATGGTACGACATTTAGAGTGTGAGATATGTCACGTTCAGCAGACTGTAAAGGTTCCTGTGATAACGCCTGAATTTGGGCCACTATACATCAACGGTTTAGGCGCGCGGCAAGAATCACTTGACAAAGTTGATGACGACTTTCAACGGAAATGTCGAAAATGGGAAAGTCAAAAAAACATTCAAAGTGCCGGGGGTACTCATCTCGTAATTGATATTGAACCATTCCACTGGAGTCTAGTTGCATGTCGAGGAGGCTACAAAAAAGACTACAAGAATAAATATATTCTGGAAGAGCTCCCCAAAGAAATTACACTTAAAACCGCTGCCTACCGATTAGTAAGTGCAATTGAACACATCGCGAGTGGAGCTTGTTTGGGTTTATTTGTTTGGGGGAGTCATTACAAAGCTTTTGTCAGGAGACAAACGGGTTACTGGCAAGAACACGACGGGCTGACGACCGGATCAAAGACGAAAAACGTTTCAAAAGCCGAACGGTTGAAACCCAAAACGTTCCACGTGCTATTTTTTGTAAAACTGTAAATATGTGATGGGTGATATATATGATGATTGTCATATATGATTCGATTCGAAGATAACTGAAACAGACCCCGCCCCCCTTCAAACTTTCCCTGAATTAAACGAATGACAGCTGTTTCCTTCATGGGTGGTGGTGTAGTTTTGTGGGATGGACCTCATTATATTTGTAGGTCGGAATTAGGTGGAGGTTCAGCCCCTCATCAATTTTTAAAGGGCTGAAATTCGCATTGAGCGACCTTGAACCACTTGAAACAATATTCCGGGTGTAACTACATTCGATGCAGCCAATTGTTGTCGAATTAATATTTCGATCGGTTTATTCTATGTGCAAAAGATCCGTATCCAGCATTGTCGATTGGTGATAAAAATTTCAATACATTTTCAAAGACTCGATTTTTAGTGTAAACGACAACTACATTTGATGTAGTGAATTCCGATGAAAAAAAAAATTATGGATTATGATTTGATGGAAGTGGGATACTACGGGTGATGATCAGGCAGGCAAGAGTTTCCTGCGCACAGGGGACCGCCCCCCTTAAGCTTTGCCTGAATTGAACGCATGACACGTGTTTCCTTCATCGGTGGTGACGTAGTTTTGTGGGATCATTATTTTTCTAGTTCGGAATTACGTGGAAATTCAGCTTCCGATCCATTTGTAAACGGATGAAAATCGTATTGAGCGACCTTGAACCGCTTGAAACATTGTTCCCGGTGTTTATTCCACCGTTGTTCCACCGTTTATTCCAAACATTGTTCCCACTGTCAATTTATGATAAACATATCAATATATTTTCAAAAACTCGATTTTCTTGTGAAAACGATAACTACATTTGATGTAGCGAGTCGAATGAAGAAAAAAAGTATGGATTACGTATTTATGGAAGTGGGATACAACGTGTGATGATCAGGCAGGCAAGAGTTTCCTACGCACAGGGGACAGCCCGTCCGCCTCTTTAAGCGTTGCCTGGATTGAACGAATGACACGTGATTCGGCTTTCTATCCATTTGTAAAGGGATGAAATTCGAATTGAGGAACATTGGACCGCTTGAAACATTGTTTCGGGTGTAACTACATTCGATGCAGTCAATTATTCTCAAATTTACGCTTCGATTGGTTTATTCTGAGTGGAAGAGTTTCGCATCCAACACTGTCGATTTGCGATAAAAATTTCAATACATTTTTTAAATCTCGGTTTTCTCGTGAAAACAATAACTACATTTGATGTAGCGAATTCGGATAAAGAAAAAAATTATGGTTTACGTTTTTATGGAAGTGAGACACTACGTGTAATGATCAGGCAGGCAAGAATTTCCGGCGCACAGGGGTCCACCCCCCCCCCCCCTTTAAGCTTTCCCTGAATTGAACGAATGACACGTGTTTCCTTCATCGGTGGTGATGTAGTCTTGTGGGACGGAACTCATTATATTTGTAGTTCGGAATTACGCGGAAATTTAGCCCCCGATCGATTTTTGAAGCGATAAAACTTGCATCGAGCAACCTTGAACCGCTTGAAACATCGTTCCGGGTGTAACTACATTCGATGCAGTCAATTGTTGTCAAATTTATGTTTCAATTGGTTTATTCTAAGTGGAAGAGTTTCGCATCCAACACTGTCGATTTGCGATAAAAATTTCAATACATTTTTTAAATCCCGGTTTTCTCGTGAAAACAATAACTACATTTGATGTAGCGAATTCGGATGAAGAAAAAAATTATGGTTTACGTATTTATGGAAGTGGGATACTACGTGTGATGATCAGGCAGGCAAGAATTTCTGGCGCACATGGGACCACCTCCCCCCCCCCCCTTTAAGCTTTCCCTGAATTGAACGAATGTCACGCGTTTCCTTCATCGGTGGTGATGTAGTCTTGTGGGACGGACCTCACTATATTTGTAGTTCGGAATTATGCGGAAATTCATCCCTCGATCCATTTTTAAAGCGATAAAATTCGCATTGAGCGACCTTGAACCGCTTGAAACATCATTCCGGGTGTAACTACATTCGATGCAGTCAATTGTGTCACATCTCGCGACAATTCCCAAAACACAAGACTATTCGTTTCCAACCCAGTCGATGCCCTCTCGTAAATTCCGAAAGTGTGGAGCGAAATATTTAATAATCAAAAATAGTACGAGAGCATTTCAACGCTACGCAGAGCCTTACCGCCGTAAATCTTTATAAAAATTGATGACAGATTGTTCAAACATAACACAGACTAGACGGCTCCGATGAATTCGTACTAGGAAAAATTGTGACATCCGGTCTCGCGGCGTAGTCCGATATATAAACCTCTTGATATGAAAACTCACCATAGCCATAAATTGACACTACCCAAACCATGCGCATGATTACGTCTCAGATATCGAACTCTGTACTCCACGCGTGTGGACGCCGAAACACGGGACAAAGGTCTCCTGCTTTCGATGCATGCAATTCCGTATAAGGAATGATCGAGATCAATTCTGCGAAGTACAAATATCGCGACCAATCACGCTAAACCCTAAAGTTCCTTCTCCCACTACCGAACTCCTCCTAATTTTGATGTCAAGAAAGACTTCCTTCCTGAAGCGAGTCTTCCAACAACTTCCATTGCGTTCAGATCGCAGTCTCCCTACAATTTCCATCGCGTTCTGATCAAGTCTCCCGTCAACTTCCATCGAACCATGTTCTTGTATCAAGTCTCAATCCCAGTCTCCCGACAATCTTTATCAAGTTCAATACAGTCTTCCTGCAATCTTCTTCAAGTCCAGAGCTCAGTCTCCCGACATTCGTCACCAAGTCTTTTGCCAAGTCTTAATTTTTTTTATCCGCGTACTAGCAGCCTTATTACAGGCATTTTCCTTCGAGTCTTATATACATATAACATCGACTCTCAGACCGAGTAGAAAGGTCAGGAATTCGTGTATCTCTTCGTGCGTTTGTATAGAATCTCGAGTGCTTCTCGCCGTGCACGCATAAACGCATAAAAACCGAAAATCTTGTGCAAGTGCTATGAGCAACTTGACCACCGAGCGCACCAGGGCACTAGCGAGGGCCCTTCGCCTTATGAGCGTCAACCGATATCTTTACGAGCGAGCGCACACAACCATCCGAGCGAGCGTAAACACGCAAACCAATACCAGCAAATGTAAGCGAAACACTTGATTCTGTCATTTTTCTGTATCATTCCTTCACTCTTCCGTTATTGTTAATTCACACAAAAATCCGACTATCCATATATATAATAAAACGTCGGTTAAAATTACACGAGATTGTCGAGTTATTCCTCAACGTTAAAATATAACGTCAATTCCTTAACCCAATTTTCTCCTACGCACTACCCCTTTTTACCCTCATCCCGTGCTATTGCGCTAGGCGTAGGCAACAAAGAGGGAAACGAAAATAATTATGCTCACGTCCCTTCCGGATGTGACAATTGTTGTCAAATTTATGTTCCGATTGGTTTATTCTAAGTGGTAGAGCCTCGTATCCAACACTGTCAATTTATGATAAAAACTTCAATACATTTGATGTAGCGAGTCGAATGAAGAAAAAATGACACGTGTTTCCTTCATTGGTGGTGATGTAGTTTTGTGGGATGGACCTCATTATACACTCATTATAATTCCGAACTACAAATGTAGTTCGCAATTACGAGGAGGTTCAGTTTTCCATCCATTTGTAAAGGGATGAAATTCGTATTGAGGAACCTTGAACCGCATGAAACATTGTTCCGGGTGTAACTACATTTGATGCAGTAAATTGTTGTCGAATTATATTTCGATGGGTTTTTTCTATGTGCAGGAGATCCGTATCCAGTACTGTCGACTTGTGATAAAAAATCCATATAATTTTAAAATCTCGATTTTTTCAGGAAAACAATAACTTTATTTGATGTAGCGAATCCGAATGAAGAAAAAAAATATGGATTACGTTTTTATGGAAGTGGAATACTAGGCGTGATGTTCAGACAGGCAAGAGTTTCCGGCACACAGGGAATCCCACCCTTGTTTTGCCTTCTCTTTGAAAGGAACGAATGCAAGGCATTTTTTCTATTGTTGGACATGTAGTTTCGTAAAGTTGCACTTATTCTGTTTATTATTCCAATTATGATTAGTTTCAGCACCAAATTCATCATTATAGGGATGAAATTCGCATTGAGCGACCCATAACCACCTGAAACACAGTTCCATGTGTAACAGCATTCAATGCCGTTAATTGTAGTGAAATTAGGACTCTAGTCAGTGCTCCGGACACAGAAGGTACTTGACCGAGTGTTTGTACCCTTTGTGAAACCATATCGAAACACTATTGTTTTGTTCTCATAATTGCCATCTTTTTTCCCACGTAAAAACAGATCAAACCGAATGCTCGAGAATACATAAATGAGCGTTTGTATTGAAAATCTGTCCAGTTCGGATATTTTATACGGATATTGAAGTACTAGATGCCTACATCACAAATGTAGTGCTTAGCAAAAAAAAAAAACCGAAAAAGATATCTTGGACTCAGATGCTCCAGGATACTTAGTCTCTTATATTTTTCATACGTTGCCTTTACACTTACCACCTTTCCGTATATCTTTTTTTATTTGTTAGTCGTCAACGAAATCCTCTTAGGCTTAGGTGTTTTTAAATTATCGATTTTTGCGTTTTTTTTTGTCACACTTATTATGTCTAGAAATGCATGAATAGAATTTCAAAATTGGAAATATTGTTCCAGCTGAACTTCCATTGATACAATTCTAGTTTGTTTAAAATGATTTGATCGGATCTCATCTTATAGGCCATCTACAAATAAACGCGTTTACTGCATTAGAATACATTTCTAATAAGTGTGCAAACCTAATTTTTTTTACTTAGAGAAGTGACATTCTTCCGTTAGGAACAAAATTTCAAAGGTGAATAACAAATATAACAAAATCACAATTACTTGAATACTTGTACATAATCGATACTACAACATTTCTCAAAGAATGTAGTTACCACTAGATTGACTGTGTATATGTTGTGGTATTTGCACAACATTTTTAGGAGGTTCCGCTACCTGATCCTTCGTACTATACATTCTATGGAATGTGATCCTGGATTTTTTTTGTTCGTCCATACTGGTACATTAGATGTAGTCATTGTTATCGTCAATAAATTGCAGGAAAGAAAATAACTCGAAATTTTTACGGAATCTAGCCAATTCGGGTATTAGTTACTCCTATGTAGAATGAACCGACTGAAATATGATTTTCACTACAATTAACTACGTTCAATGCAGATTCAAATGTAACAATATTTTGGCCGATCCAAGGTCACCGAACGCAAATTCCCTCATGGCGACAATAAAATTAGTGTCGAAACTTATCTTATTTTCGAAATACAAATAAAATGTGTACTACTACATTTAACTACATCTCTAATAATATAGAAAACAATTTTTAGTTTTTTATTTCAGAGAGTGGGGTTCCCAGTTCACACACCTGCTTGTATTTGACTTCACTTCGTGTGGGATGTAAAACGGAAAATCGATATTTCACCCACATCCCCACTACTTAGAGCTCAGAAATTTTGCAAACATGCATATAAGAAGTTATCATGCATGATTCATCATTTAAAAAATAAAAAAAATAAATAACTTTACTTTCTGTTAGATGCAAACCGGAAAATCAATATTTCACCCACACCCCGACTACTTGGAGCTCTGAAATTTTGCGAACGTGCATCTAACAAGGAACATCCCTCAGGTGTCCGCCTCCGATTTTGTTGAAACTCATATATGTGATAGAGCATCAAAAATTTTGAGACACGTATTTTTTTTTATCGGCGGAAAAACGGTTTTGAGGGGTGAAACGCATCCTCGAAAATGGGGATGTTTTTTCGTCGATAACGTTTTAACGGTATGAGATATAAAAAAAATTCACATTGCAACAATGTTTATTTTTTCATGTACTATACATTGGAGATGAGAACGATACCATTATCGACGAAAAACGAAAAACACCCCTATTTTCGAGGGCGCGTTTCACCCCTTAAAACCGTTTTTCCGCCGATAAAAAAAAACGTATCCCTTACTTTTCGGTGCTTTATAACATATCCAAATTTCAACAAAATCGAAGGGTGTCACCTGAGGGATGTTCCTTGTAAGAGGTGACAATGCACGATTCAACTTAAAAAACATATCCATAATAAAATATCTCTAGTTGCGACCTATAAAACAGTTTTATTAACAACTTCAATAACACTAACTTCACAATATAGGATTAATCGCTCTTTGCAAAAACTTCAGAGCTCTAAGTAAACTGAAGACTAAAAAGGAGAAAATAATTGATGTTTAACATTTTTTTTCAAACAAGCTTTTATTTTATGCACAAAAAATAGAAAATATTTTTTCTTACCAAATTACCTATTTGTGACTATAAATAGAAGCTTGATGCTCTCAGCATTTAGACATTTAATCTTTAATGTACATAAAGTCGTTAACATGTGAACTGTATTTTAATTTACTGTAAAACAACCGTAGATTTTTAAATAAAAATCCTGTAACCGAGTACTTTGAAAAAGTAAAAAAAGACCGCTAAGTAATAAAAACAGATTTGGATTTCACTTCTCTTTGAACTGGCGCTGAATAAAAAAAAAGATTTTCCCCCTTTCAAAAAGCTATAAAATTCCTTGTAAAAACTTTGAACAAGTAAAAATGAACGTCAAGTAACAAAAAACGGCCCGACAACAATATCCCTTGTTTTACCTTTTGAATAATTTTGATTTATCTTAAAACATCATTTATTTCCATTTACAGAAAGGTTTTATTATATTTTTCCAATTTGAATGCACAAAAAAGTGAAATAACTTTTTATAAAATACTCAAGAAAGTTTACTAGAAACGCAAATAAAATTGTTAAACCTGGTCTAGTTACCGTGCTTGCCTCTGAAATCAGCACATCGGGAGGTCGTGGGTTCGAATCGCCGTGTCGTAGTTTCGGAGAAAAATAAATACGGGCGTGACGTAGCTCCAGTTCTACACGGATGTCGCGCAGACAACCGGTACGTGTGTGTGTCGTGTGTGTGCGACTGTAGCCTGCGATTTATTTCTCGACCAAACGCGACTAGTTCCGAGACTGGGAAGCGAACTTGGGACCGGCTGTATTGGTATAGGTTTTCCGCAGTTTCACTATACCCATGGCAGAAAATGTCATGATGCATACGATACAGAGGGGGAAGTCGGCTGCGGCCGCAAGATTGGGATTGACTAGGGATGTGAAGTGGAGAAAATGGTGGGGAATGTCATAAGGGAAAGTACCTCGTACATGGAAGCTACAATAAGCGGAAACGTTCGCCGTAGCAAAGACGATAAATAAATTTTAAAAAAATAAAAATAATAAATATTTCGTTCAATTTACAAAATCACATTACTATTATAGCAAACAATTTGTATCACCATTATATAAAAGTACAACGTATGTACCACACAAGTACACTGGAAATGCTGCGCAACGACTTGGCATGCATGGTTAAGAAAAAATCTCGGTGAAGGGTTTCGTCTTATCAACTACTTAACTCGCAGGCTAAAATAGCATAAATCGCCATTAAAAACTTAAATTATAGAAATTAATTAATGCAATTTATTATACAAGTGGATATCAACTCCGTGATTCCGCGCAAGACGGATAAAATTGCAGCAATGTATATTTTTACGTGTCTATAAATTGGAGATGAGAACGATGCAGATAAAAAATATCAAATGAAAAGTGGAAAACACCCCTATTTTCGAGGATGCGTTTCACCCCTTAAAAATCGGGTTACTCAGATATAGAAAAATACTTGTCGCCTATTTTTAGCCATTCTACAACCATGTCAAATTTGATCGGAATCGGAGAATTCGACCTCGCGACCTTTCCTGTTAGACCATACGATAATTGGAATCTTATTTTATTTGCATAATTGAAAAAGTGATATCAAAGTGTAAACTTTCTACTCTGTCACACAATTATTACACGTTACATGAAATACATTTCGTGGTATAGACTTTGGTGTAATGGTAAAGTATCCACCACTAATATGACACAGGATCGGCAGGTTTGTGGTTCGAATTAAGGGGCCGTCGTCGTGATGGTGGAAAAACAATTATGTCGGGATTACTCCTAACACCTATGGCACTATACTCGATGTTTTGTCCGAAAACAGTCGCATTTTCAATAATAGTGGATGTAACGTAGCTCTGACACCGTAACATGTATTAAGGCGACCGACGTATACACCGATAACACTACATATTAATGCAACTCTGTCCGAAAAACACTGGCGAAAGCGGCAGTTATCCCATTATTAATAACCCTGGCAGTTGACGTTACAATTGAAAAATGATATATATATTCATTGACGCCAAACTTATTTATGCAACGGAAACTTTTGTACGTTCGCGAGCTTTTCTTCTAAACCATGTACGCCAAGTCGTTGCACAGCATTTTCAGGGTACTTGTGTGGTACATACGTTGTACTTTCATATAATGGTGATGCAGATTTTTGGTTTTAATAGTAATGTGATTTTGTAAATAAAAATGAAATATTTAGGAAAATATTATTCCTAAGGTTCAATCATTTTGTTTGCGGTTCTAGTAAGCTTGCTTGGTTATTTTATAAAAAGTTTTTCCACTTTTTGGTACATTTAAATTGGAAAAATATAATAAAACCTTTGTTTAAATTTAGTAGTAGTATGTATGTATTGTAACGTGAGTTTTCGGAATCGCGTCACAAGATCCGCTACCGGTCACGTGAGTCACGTGCATTTGCCCGAGTCGCTACCGTGACGATTTGTTAAGGGCCTTTCTCCCCTTGTACTGCGTCTTTTTGTTTGTCGATTCCGTTTCGTTGCGTTACGTTGGCGGGCGGAACTCGCTCGAGCGGCGTTGCACTGAACGTACCGAGCAATCCCGGCAGAGGGAAGCCGCCAACGAGGCCTCTCGGGGAATCGGTGCACGCCCGGCTGAGATGCCGGTACCCCACCGTAGTGGTGCATCGTGCCGGCGAGCGGGCCGTTTGGGTTACGGGCGGAGGCTGGAGACTTCCGCGCCGCGCTTCGGGAAAGAAGCTTTGCCCGCTCTCGCATGGTGACCCGGGGATGCGATCTCCGAGAGCCTCCATGTTACCGACGAGAAAAGGCCCCGATTTGTTACCGTTCCGTTTGTGGGGTAACTCGGGCAGAAAATATAGATTCCGAAAGGAATATTCTATCAGAATATTCCAGTTCCCGAAATAATATTTCGGCTCTCGATATTATACGAGATAAAGTTACCGCTTGAACCGGCGATTTCGCCTGGTCCGATCCCGCGAGCGTGTTGACATTTTTTTTGTCTGTCGACACGCTCTGTCTCGCTCTCGCATAATCCCTCGCACGCCGGCCTTGGTCGCGCGAGGCAGAGTTAACGAATTTTCAGATGAGACAAGAGTGTTTCCCGGATCGCGATCGATCACGGTTCTCGAAGATCTCGGGATAGTCGTTGACGATCCGTCGTCGTGCCACGGCCCTCGCGATGGAGAGACGTATCATGGACTCTCTCGCGCCCGTGACGTCGCGCTCTCGTTCTCGCGCTTGAGACACCCATTGGGTGTTCTCTCGTTCCCTGGCGCCCCGGGCACTGCGGATGCACGCGCCCGGGAGGAACGGCCGAAGGTGACGAATCTCTTGCACCAGATCTCGAGTTTAGTTCCCGGTCCCGTGGTTAGAGAAAAAGATAATATTCCCGTCACAGTATATATGATGATTTATTGCTTCCCCTTAGGGTTACAAGGACCTCCGTTTCCTCGTTCTTTTTTTACACTCCTTTTGCTACATATCCTTTTTACATTTTCCGCTTACATGTTTACTCACATGTTTCCTTACAACTACCTTACGCTATCTTATTTTCGTATTTTGCCGCTGCCCCTCTCACTCTCTCGCTCGACTTGCCGCTCCCTTGTCCTCTCCGCTTTATCTTAACCTAAGGCTATATTTTTGTCTTAAACCTACTTATACTATTCCGCTCTCTCCTTTCCCTTCCGTCCGACTTCCGTTTCCTCCTTTCACTACATTCTTCTTTCATTCCGTTTCTTCCTCCCGCCCTCTCGTTATTCTCCTCTTCCCTCGCTTTCCTTCTTTCTCGCAGCCTTTTCATCCATCCCGCTCCCACCCCTCCTTCATCTAAGATTTCTCTCACCCTCTCTCCTATCCCCCTTTCCTCCCCTTCCCCTCCACCACACCGGTCTCCCACATGTTCCCAAGTTTCTATATCCTCCCCACATATCCTGCATGTCCTCTCTTCTTCTGTCTCCCAGTATCTCCCTTCTCTCATTTTATTCCCTAGCCTGAATCCAGCGAATCTTTCCTCCCCCATCCTATCCTTAAGTATTCAGGTCCCCCTTCCGTTATTATTTCCTTATACCATCTATTAAATCTCGACTCCCTTATCTCATCCCACCTTTCCCTTTCTTGTTCCTTTCTGTCCTCCGCTTCTTTCTTTTCATACCCCTTCCCTTCTTGTTCCTGTTCCGCCTCTCCCCTTCGACCCCTTCTCTTTCTAAATTCCTCTCTCCCCCTCTCCCACTCCGCCGTTCCCTGTTCCCCTATTCGCGACCTTTCCCTAATTTCTTCCCAACATTTCCTTGCCCACTCGCTCCCGCCGCTTTCTCCCCTTTCGCCCCTTTCTCAACTCATATATCTTTCCTGCACTGCCTCCATGGCCTCCCGTTCTTCCCATCCCGATATCTCAGCCCCATACCCCATCATCGTCCACACCAACGTATCAAACAACCACAGCCTTCTTCCCACGTCTTTCCCGAATTCCCTCTTCCCTATTCCCAACACCTGCCTCATCACTGTTGCCGCCTTTCTTATTCTGTCTTTTACGTGCGCCTCTTGTCCCCCATTTCTCTTAAACATATACCCTAAATGTGGCTTCCGAATGGAGGCCGTGTTGAAAATCAGCGTTGTGCCGACGTTTCGCAAACGTTACAGTCTGCATCATGAGGGCTGAGAGCTCCGATACTGAAGCTCCCGTGTCTCAGGCATTCCTTATATAGTTGCAGTCATCGTTCCAGATTACTGCACCAGCCAATCAGAAGCTTTAATTGATCGGCCGATCAATTAAAAGACCGGGAGGACGGTGTGCCAAATGGGATTAACGTGATATCCACCGTCTCTGTTAGATTGTCCGGATGTTTTCGAATTTCCAAGCCTTCTCGGTGTTTCCTGGAAAAATAGCTGTGCGATGGGGCCAGACTTTGGGCTTTATCGAACTGAATGGTATGACCAGTCTCCATCCAATGGTCGGCCAGGGCAGTTTGTCCAATGTCGCCATATTTGATACACCGTTGATGTTCTTTGATCCGTGTAGTAATCTTCCTCCTGGTTTCTCCTATGTACACTTTACCGCATGAGCAGGGTATCTTGTACACTCCTGGTGCACTTAATGGTGGTCTTTGGTCTTTTGCACTCGGAACCACTTGTGCTAGCTTCTTCTGAGGTTTGAAGATGACTCGCACGTTATGTTTCCCAAGGACCCGGCCTATGCGATCGGTTATGCCCTGGAGGTATGGAAGGGAAGTTGTTGCTATTATTTGTCCTTCATTCAACCCTTCAGGTGCTGTTACCGTTTTCGGATCGGCTATTTTTCTTCTTAGTTGTTTGATCGTTCTTTCGATGTTGCCAGGCTTGTAGCCATTATCTCCTATAACGTTGCGTAGGTGTTCTAGTTCATCCTCGAGAGAGTTCGGTTCGGAGATCGCTAGAGCTCTATAGACCAGAGAGCTTATGACCGATTGTTTTGGGAAGGGGTGGTGATGGGACGTAGCGTGGAGATATCTATCCGTGTGCGTTGGCTTCCGGTAAACTTTGTGGCCCAAAGTGCCATCGTTTTTCCGTTGAACCAGTACATCCAGAAAAGGAAATTGATTGTCCTGTTCTATCTCCATGGTGAATTGTACATTGGGGTGCTGGGAGTTGAGGGAGGTTAAGAAATGATTGAGGTTTTCTTTGCCGTGACTCCAAATGACGAAGGTGTCATCGACATATCGGAACCAGGTTGAGGGTTTGAGGGGTGCTTCTTGCAGAATTCTGTTCTCGAAGTTCTCCATAAAAATGTTGGCGATGATGGGGGAAATCGGGGAACCCATGGCTGCGCCTGAAGTTTGGTCATAAAACTCGGATTGAAATTGGAAATATGTAGAGTTCAGGCAATGTTCTATGAGGGCTAGTAGGTTAGGAGCAACTTTTTGGGATTTTCTGACTATGTCTAGGGTTTCATGGGTTGGGACGGTTGTGAACAACGATACAACATCGAAACTTACTAGAATGTCTTCTGGTTGTACCTTGATGGACTGGATCTTATTCACAAAATCCCGAGAGTTTGGATATAGGAGTTGTTGAGGCCTACGAGTTCCTGCAAGGGTTTGCAGAGAAAACGTGCCAAATGATATGTAGGGCTGCCTATGTTGCTAACGATCGGCCTTAGTGGGATGTTGTTTTTGTGTATTTTTGACAGACCGTAAAGCCTGGGTGGTAGGGATTCCTTGGGTGTGAGGGCTTTGATAAGGTTCTCCGATAGGCCAGCCTTCTTTAGAAGTGTTGTTGTTTTCTTTTCTACACTTGATGTCGGATCACGTGGTAGTTTCTTGTAAGTGTTGGTGTCCTCGAGCAGGTTCTTCATCGCAGGTTCATCTCGTAGGCCTCAACAACTCCTATATCCAAAACTCTCGGGATTTTGTGAATAAGATCCAGTCCATCAAGGTACAACCAGAAGACATTCTAGTAAGTATCGATGTTGTATCGTTGTTCATAAACGTTCCAACCCATGAAACCCTAGACATAGTCAGAAAATCCCAAAAAGTTGCTCCTTACCTACTAGCCCTCATAGAACATTGCCTAAACTCTACATATTTCCAATTCCAATCCCAGTTTTATGAACAAACTTCAGGCGCAGCCATGGGTTCCCCGATTTCCCCCATCATCGCCAACATCTTTATGGAGAACTTCGAGAACAGAATTCTGCAAGAAGCACCCCTCAAACCCTCAACCTGGTTCCGATATATCGATGACACCTTCGTCATTTGGAGTCACGCCAAAGAAAACCTCAATCATTTCTTAACCTTCCTCAACTCCCACCACCCCAATATACAATTCACCATGGAGATAGAACAGGACAATCAAATTCCTTTTCTGGATGTACTGGTTCAACGGAAAAACGATGGCACTTTGGGCCACAAAGTTTACCGGAAGCCAACGCACACGGATAGATATCTCCACGCTACGTCCCATCACCACCCCTCCCAAAAACAATCGGTCATAAGCTCTCTGGTCTACAGAGCTCTAGCGATCTCCGAACCGAACTCTCTCGAGGATGAACTAGAACACCTACGCAAAGCCTTAGGAGATAATGGCTACAAGTCAGGCAACATCGAAAGAACGATCAAACAGCTAAGAAGAAAAGTAGCCGATCCGAAAACGGTAACAGCACCTGAAGGGTTGAATGAAGGACAAATAATAGCAACAACTTCCCTTCCATACCTTCAGGGCATAACCGATCGCATAGGCCGGGTCCTTGGGAAATATAACGAGCGAGTAATCTTCAAACCTCAGAAGAAGCTAGCACAAGTGGTTCCGAGTGCAAAAGACCAAAGACCACCATTAAGTGCACCAGGAGTGTACAAGATACCCTCCTCATGCGGTAAAGTGTACATAGGAGAAACCAGGAGGAAGATCACTACACGGATCAAAGAACATCAACGGTGTATCAAATATGGCCACATTGGACAATCAGCCCTGGCCGAGCATTGGATTGATACTGGTTATGCCATTCAGTTCGATAAAGCCCAAAGTCTGGCCCCATCGAACAGCTATTTTTCCAGGAAACACCGAGAAGGCTTGGAAATCCGAAAACATCCGGACAATCTAAACAGAGACGGTGGATATCACGTCAATGCCATTTGGCATACCGCCCTCCCGGTTTTTTAATTGATCGGCCGATCAATTAAAGCTTCTGATTGGCTGGTGCAGTGATCTGGAATGATGACTGCAACTATATAAGGAATGCCTGAGAATCGGGAGCTTCAGTATCGGAGCTCTCAGCCCTGATGATGCAGACTGTAACGTTTGCGAAACGTCGGCACAACGCTGATTTTCAACACGGCCTCCATTCGGAAGTCACATACTCTTCAAACATAGAGAGCCGTGAAAGCCTTAAAACTAAAATATACTTCAAATATTTAAATTCCTTTACTTCTTCCATCTCCTCCTCTCCCCATTTCCACGTCATCTTCTTCAGCCTTCCCCCCTTTCCTAAACCTCATCATCTTCGTCTTTCCTACATTCACTGCCAGCTTCTTCCGCTCGAAGTACTTTTCTAGCCTCCTAATCAAGTTTTCCATGTCTTCCTCTCTTTCTGCCATCACCACCACATCATCCGCATACGCCAGCGACTATATTTTCTCTCTCCCTACCTTAACCCCTCCCCATTTCCCTTCTTTCAGCTCCTCCTCTAGGTCTGCCGTGATTAGGTTGAAGAATACCGGACTTAGTGGGCATCCTTGTCTTACCCCTTTCTCCGTCCAGAACCCCTCTCCCGTCTCCACCCCCCCCCCTACCTATTGAATAGTAGTAAGATTCTTTATTTCCACGGTATGGTGTGCTGCACCTTTTACAAATCCGTCTTTCATACAATTTTCTCAATTGCTTATTACGTTGCATTGTGTTCGCATGTTCCTTCTTCGTTCCCATTTGTTTTTACGTTTTCAATTTTTTGATGTTTCCAATTTACCTATTAGTCTAATTTACCAATTAATCCTGCTCCCCCTTCCTCCGCCTATTTCTGGTGGATACCTCGGTTCTCGCCCTTTTTATTTGTTCATTTGCTTTACCGAACTGTTCCATGGGACCAATGGATGGGTCGCGGATCGCCAGACTACTTTAAATGAATAGTCGAAAGGGAATGCTGAACTGACAAATACTCGTTTATTACACAAGGAGAATTGGCTCGTTACAGAAATATGTCGATATAATTTGAAGAAGAGAACTTGGTTTACGTTTCAAGGGGAGTAAACTCTACGGTAACGATACGCGCTCCTACTCTACTATTCACAGCGGTTCGCAGGCGTCGAGCTACACACACGTGTCTCGGTCCCAAAACCCTCCGTCTTCGCGGTCGTTTCCTGACTGCCTCATTTCTTCTCACCAAGGTGTTCCTCGCCACCCCTTGGAGTAGTTTTCCACCGCTTCGATCGGGAAGGCGGAAAAGCGATACTCTGTATTTTTCCATTAGCGCTACTGACAAACCGGGCCGAGTCTCAGGTTATCGCTTCGGCTATGGGAAAAATACATAGAGCGGATAAGGAGTAGTGGAGATCCCGGCCCTCTATCAGGATACGCGCTTCGGGACTTAGCGCTATGTGCGCTAGATTCCTTCGGAGCGGCATGTCTCGTGAAAAGAGGGTGCCGAGACTCCTCGAACCACGCCTCACGATGCGGCGACGTCTACCAGCGCGACCGAGGGACCCTCGTCCTGGCTAACAGAACTCGCACAACTCTGATCTGATTTCCCCTTTTAGGGCTTCTATTGTCCATTCTTTTAATTCTATCCCCTGTCTGTTTCTTCTCCAGCCGTCGACAGCATGAATCCATTCTTTCCGCATTCCTATTCTGGCTTCCTCACACTTTCAAATGTGCTCAATGCTCTCTTCCTGTTTTCCATATACCCCACAGTTCGTATTTGTAAATCCTTTTTTCCCTTGCTTGCCTGTGTTACGACAACGGAGACGACCCCATATCTCTTTACGGTCTCCATTTATTTCTTCGGAATACCAATACATTTCTCTATTTACCTACTCTATTTACCATACATTCTCGCACGCCGTTCGGTTGTACGCAAAATCCTTACATCTATGTGTGTATCACACAATACACACCAGGGTTGCCAGATTTGGCTACTTTGCGCCAAATTGGCTACTTCAGAACTTGTTCTGGCGTCCAATTTTCTGTTTTGGCGCCATGGCGGTATTTTGGCTACTTTTTGCAGGAAGTTCTAGAGGTAAAGAGATCGAACATCAAACACCGCACTGTGTATGTGGACCCTAAAAGCGACGAGGTTTATATGATATATAATGGCGCTTGGCGCTGCCATCGTTAGCATTGGATGAAACTGGTAGAGATACAGGACATAATGCGAAGATTTTAGATATTATTTGCCACAGATTTCTTTTTTTGCCAAAATTCCACCAAACCAAATTCTAATCCCAAGCATGGCTCCAACTCAAATACTAGAAAACTACCTGTATTGGTGATGGTAGTGCTAGCTTAGTGGCTAGTAAATAAGTGTAGTACGCAGGAGAACCGGGGTTCAAATTCTGCCTCAGTATATTTGTTGTTCTTCACCCATAAAAATTGTATTTCTTTCATACCTGCTTATACAGTTATTATATCTATGTACCATGTACTTTTTTTATTTATCATCTGAATAAATTAGATCGGAAATTGAAAATTGAAATTGGTCAATTCATTCATTCGTTCGTCGAAATTATGTGTGTGAAAATATGTTATATATTACGAAATATATTTCCTCCGAAGAATCTTTCATTCGAAATGAATATTTCTTATAAACCAAGCGCCAAATTTAAAGGAACACTTTTCTATTTATTTATTTATTTTTATATTTATTATATTTATTGTGAATAAAATATTCTTGGCGGGAATATATATTTCGAATATATATCATAGTACACATAGTACAACGTACACATTTACATAGTAAACATTTTTCGACGAATGAACGAACGAATTGACCGATTTCAATTTCCAACCGAATTATTTAAGTGATAAATAAAGAAGCACATGTCATATAGATATAATAATTGTTTAAGCAAGTATTAAAAAAATACAGTTCCTATGGGTGAAATAAAAAGTTTAGTATTTATTATGGTATGTTACATATTTAGATCTGTGTGTATTGCTTATTTCATTGCATTACCAATGCCTTACTTCATGACCTATACTACTAGCAATACAAGCGCGCTCGCGCGGCTCAATTTCAAACTACACCAACATATATTTTGTTCGTCGCTTTCAGGGTCCATATTTATGTGATATTCCTGCGTCCGTACTAGGCTTCCTAACTTTCTGTTTCACATGAATTTTTTGGAATTTACAGTTTGCTCCAAGATATATTATAAGTTTTGCACCATAATACGAGTACCGTAGTTGATAACTATTGGTTTTCTTTTTGACTCTGGTACTAGGCTAGGGATTTTTTTGTTCACCGGTTAGGTTACTTCCATTGTTTCCCCTTCTATTTTGTAATTTTGTTAAAACTTACAACAAAGCAACATTTTGAATAAATAAACATATAAGATAATAAGTTAGTGGACGCTAAATAAATGTATTTTTTTCCCTCCTGAAACCGAAAAAAAGTCTCAAAAATTATTTCTATCATAGATATTAATTCGCTATAAAAAAAAAGCATATTGTCGATAATTTTTGTTGATGACACAGTTTATATATATTTATTTATATAATTAGTATATAATAAAAAGACATTTGAAGAATAATCTGTGAAATTTTCATTCATAATTGTGCAGAAATGAGCCAGTGACAATAAATCTTCTCAGGCGACACAAAAAAAAGTTGCATTATTGCGGGGAACTACATAACTCATCACTGGATCATCTGAGATAAACAAAACCAAATTGGCTCATTTCTGCATAATTATTAATGAAAATTTTACCGAATATTCTTCAAATATCTTTTTATTATATGCTTCTTACATAAATAAATATATATTAACTGTGTCGTCAAATAAATTATCCCTTAATATTAAATTATCAATTGTCTTTTGATTTTTTAATTTTGTCATTTCAAATTACATATTTTGAATGCGTAGGGAATTTCGTACCCCCACTTGTTGGCAGAAAAGTTGGCTACTTTTGGCTACTTGCAGGACCGCTGTTGGCGACTTGCGGTACTACATATCTGGCAACCCGGATACACACAACTATGCGTAGCAACCATGGTACGCTAATATTGGAAGCATGCTGTTGCATTTTACATAGTATTAGGTTGATAAAAAAGTGTTGTGGCAAAAATGTTTTGAATGTTTTTTTACGTATTGACGCTATATGATATCGAGCTATGTCAAGAATATTCTAGAATGTTTTCTACTCTTCCGCGTGATAGGGTATGAAAGGACGGACGCGCGTTCTAGTGGACAGAAATGGCTTCGATCTCGCAGGAGCAACTTCGAGCGATCATATTTTACGAGTGGCGGTGCGGCACGAACGCAAGCACAACTGCTAAAAATATCAGGATGCATTCAGCGAGAACGTAGTTTCTCATCGAACAGTCCAGCGTTGGTTCAATCGTTTTAAATCTGGAGAAACAAGCCTTGAAGATAAGGAACGTTCCGGACGACCGTCGACCATCGATGAAGACGTATTACTCCGCTGCATCAAAGAAAAACCGGAAGCAATTATGCACGAGCTAGCAAGAGAACTTGGCTGCACCCAACCGTCAATAGTAAATCACTTACACAACTTGGGATACAGGAAGGTTCTAGCTCAATGGATACCACACCGTCTCACCGACGCCAAAAAGAACTGCCGCATGACTATCTGCCAGTCTCTCCTGCTTCGCCATCATCGCAAGGAGTTTTTAGAAGATCTTGTGACGGGAGATGAAAGCTGGCTCTTGTATGATAACAGATCGCGTCTAGCCTACTGGCTTCCTATCGGAGAAAAACCGGCACACCAACCGAAACCTGATTGTCACTCGCAAAAGATTTTGTTGTGCTATTTCTGGGACGCAAAAGGAATGCTATTTCACAATTTTCTCCCCCTAGGCAAGACGATCTCCTCTACACGATACATCGAGAATCTCCAGGAATTGGCAACAGCTATAAGGCAAAACCTCTAAAACGCGCGACCGTGCACCTTCTCCACGACAACGCGAGACCCCATGTCGCAAAGGAAACCCGCAAAACAATCACTGAGCTTCACTGGAATACCGTTCTTTATCCACCATACTCACCCGACATCGCGCCATCTGACTACCATTTGTCCAGACATTTGAAGGCATATTTGAGGAACAAAACTTTCAAAAACGTCGACGATCTCAGAAGGGATGTTTCAAATTTCTTTGAGTCTTAGCCGCCGCAGTTTTGGGCAAAGGGAATAAATGAGTTGCCAACTGGATGGTCGAGTGTTATAGGGACCGATGGCAATTATATTGTTCATTAGAAATGTTTCGTATAAGATATATAAATAAATCAATTATATTGAAATTATTGCGACAAAACTTTTTTATCAACCTAATATATAGAAATCCGATTGAATCGATTTTTTCTTTCTCCGACAGCCACCACCAAAAGACTCGTCTTGTGGAAGGGTACCGGAATTTTCCCATGCGTTTTTAATTCATTTGAACAAATGAGCTCGAGCACTATTTGCAGCCTCGATGCGGCTTAGTGTCAACCATTTCGAACCCTGCCAAAATTTCGAGCGAACGAAAATGCTCGAGACTCACTCTACAAAACAGTGGTAAAATTTTACCATGCTCATTATTTAAACAAATGCGTTCAGCATTTTTATCTCTGCCAGGGTTCATATTGGTGAAATTTTGCGATCGGGCATTGCTTAAACAAATGCCATCGAATCGATTTTCTTTGTCGACAGCGATCATCGGTGGAAATTCCTTTATGGTTGAACTTTCTAGCAAACGGGGTTTGCTAGAGATTCGTATGGTGGAAGGGTGCTGGCATTTTCCCATTCTTTTTTAATTAATTTAAACAAATAAGCTCGAGTACTTTTGGTATCTCGGCGCCGCTTATCGTCGACGAATCGATCTCTGCCAAAACCTCGAGCAAACGAGATTGCTCGAAACTCACTCTACAAAAGGGTGGTAAAATTTTACAATGCTATTTGTTTAAACAATTGCGTTCGGCATCTTTTTCTCTACCATGGCTTATCTTCGGCAGGTTGTCTGCGGCCGACCGAATTCGCGAGCGAACGAGATTAACCGAGTCTCACTCTGCAAAAGAGTGGTACAATTTTATCATTACTGCAAAAAAAATACGTTTGGTATTTTTTTTTCTCTGTCGCAATTTATCTTCGGCATGTTTCGCCAAGGATTAAATTTTCTAGCAATAACGATCGGCGGCGTCTCGCTCTACAGAAGAGCAGTACAGTTGTATTATCTCGAATTGTTTAAGGGTCACCCGTGTAAAATTTTCGAAAAACCGTTTTGTTGGAAGCACTTGCTAAAGACGAAGAGAAACAAAATTAAATATTCGCGCGAGCGACGAGCCTGACGCCACGAAAGCGGGCGAGACGGTGCGATGCCACGTGGCATCAGCGCTGTGTGCGCCTGCGTCGGTGCCTGCGTGCCGGTGTGGATCTAGAAGCCGTTTTTCCTCTCGCGGGCTTGAGAAGACCGTCGTCGCGTATAGACGCGCGTGCAAATGCGAGCGAATCGAAGCGACTCGCAAAAAGATGGCTGCTGTGTGAACCAGACGCGAACGACACGAACGTACGAACGTGCGGACTGTGTGAACGCTACGATAGCGTGCCGTGTTTGTATATTTATCTAATTACCATTCTTTGTCAACGTAGCTTTAAAATGGAGTTTCGCCTTGGGTGTTTTCCATTTACATTCAAACAAAAAAAGGGAGTACGACTATATTCCTTTATTCCCGGCCCACGCCGTCAAGACCACGCGTGAGCCACGTGCACAACAGTGCAGAACAAAAAAAAAGGTAAAAGAACAGTGTGAGTACAAGGAAAGACTAAAACGCGAAATTGGGTCATACACATTTAAAAATAATAATAATAATAATAATAATCATAAGGGATATTTCTAACACACTTATCAAAAACCCTTGGAACCTTAAAAAATTGTACTCTTTGTTTAAACAATTGCGTTCCCCATCTCTAGCTCTGCCATGGCCTATCTTCGGCAGGCTGTCTGCGGCCGACCAAATTCGCGAGCGAACGCGATTGACCGAGTCTCTCTCTGCGAAAGAGTGGTACCATTCGATATATACTGCACAAAAATACGTTCCGCATTTTTTCTCTCTGCCGGGATTTATCTTCGGCAGGTATCTCCAGGGATCGAATTTTCTAGCTATGAGAATTCGAGATGTCTCGCTCTACCGAAGAGTGGTAAAATTTTACTATCGCGAATTGTTTAGAGGACACCGGTGTAAAATTTTCGACAAATCTTTTTCTTGGAAGTACTTTAAAAAGTCCTTGCAACCTTAAAAAATTTTACACTGCTCTTCGTTTAAATAATTGCGTTGAGAATGTTTTCTCTCTGCCGAGATTTACCTTCGGCAGCTTTCTCCAAGGATCGAATTTCTTAGCAAATACGATCGCTGGAGTCTCGCTCTACAGAAAAGCGGTAACCTTTAAGAGCGCGAATTGTTTTGTGGATACAAGTGTAAAATTTTCAAAAAAACCGTTTTGTTGGAAAAACTAATAAGAAATCCTTGGAACCTTAAAAAATATGATGCATATTCGTTTGTAGCTGAAAACCAATTAAAAAGTCGTTTATGAGCTATTTCCTAAGTTTCCGGCACTGAAAACCGTCTTCGGCGATGTCATGCCGGTAGGCGGAGTTCTCAACTCTTGTAGGTCTACTGTGGGGACAATGTCACCGACTAAAAATAGTTTTATTTTCGACCTATAGGTGGCATTAGATTACGGGGAAAAAAACTTCTTCAGCTGTAGCGTCTATGACACCGCTGACTTCAAACACGTTTTTGTCAAAACCATATTTTTGATATCGGGACGTAGCAGAAGTGGAACAATTTCCGTCCAATCAACTTAAAATTCTATCTGTAGCTTCTTACATTGCTGTAACAGTCAAAGACGAGCGCTATTTCGATTGACTGAAAATAGTAAAAAATATATCACTTTTTGACTTCCGGTTGGACTCTCGCCACGGGTGGTAGGGCTCTGCGTAGTGTGCTACAATTCTGCATAATCTAACTGGAAATAGGCTCGTGCGCCGCGAAAAAGTGCAGTAGGGATGTGGAGTGCTAAGGGAGGAAGCTGTGGAAGTGTGGGGAAGGTGTAGGCGGACGAAGTGAATCCATTAGGGTACATAAAGGATCATCGCGTTCTGGGGAGGTTAAGCCAG
Organism: Ophion costatus; assembly: GCA_951751655.1. Classification (NCBI taxonomy): domain Eukaryota; kingdom Metazoa; phylum Arthropoda; class Insecta; order Hymenoptera; family Ichneumonidae; genus Ophion; species Ophion costatus. The sequence goes on along the minus strand of OX632356.1, from coordinate 16,662,358 downwards.
TGACAGGGAAAGGTGTCATGGCGGAGGAACGACGGAACGGGACGGGACACGGCTTCGAGGACCGCGAGGACCGGGAACGGATGTATTGCGATAAAGGCGCGTCGACATGGCCTGGGACACGAGCCGGCTTTGAGGATGGAGATGAAGGCAGGCGGCTCGAAACGAACGACGGAGGTACCGCCGCAGTAGCTCTGGAAACCGCGGCAGCTGAGACAGAACGCGACGATGAAAGGCGGAGCGTCAAGAAAGGAAGGGGGAGGCCGAAGAAGCTGGCGGGTGGACGGACGACAAAAGAGCCAAGCAGCATTGATAGATACTTCGTGCAAGAACAGGTACAGGAAACAACCGCTTTTGGAAAGAGCATGAAGATGAGGAGGACGCCATGCATAGAGGGGTAATAGAGAGGCAGGAGAAGACCGTCGCAACACGTCTTGAGAAGGGATCGGAGGACGAACACCGAGACGAGGAGGGATATGACGAGCGAAACAACGTCGACACAGTAGAATGTCACAAGGAGATTGATTCGGGAAATGGTTGTGACAATGTGAGTAAGGACGAAGGTGAGAATTGGGAGGAAAAACTGGAAAAAAATGTGGGAATTCTAGAAAAAGTGTTAAATAGCGGTCTGGACAAAATAAAAGAAGAGTTAAGGCAGAACACCACTGTGACCCCCTGTTTTTTGCCATTTTTCAAGAATTTTTTTGTGGTAAAAAAAGAGATATTCGAAAAAAAATTTTTTGTTTCGTTCGTTGTTTATCGAAGACACATAAAAAAAATTTCAAATTTTTCACGCCCCATGGTGACGCTGGGGAAGCTCCCGCGTCAGGTAGTGTTGCCTCTGCAGTGGTTCGCGGCACGCAACAGAACTCTCTTTAAAGTCGATCTGAAAACAAATACCGAGTGTTTTCGTTAATAATATGATATTTTGAAGAGAAGTACACAGGGATTTGAAAAATATTAATTTTTAAAAAATAGGCACGCTTTTGAAATTAAAGGACGATTTTCGAGCAAAACTTCTCGTCGAAAATAGGCTATAACTTTTTTTATTATTGAGATATCGAAAAAATCCTATGTACTTCTTTAGACAATCGAGTTTTATTGATGCAGTCCAAATTTGAAGTCGATCGGATAAAAATTGCTCGAGTTCTGCTGCGTGCCGCACTCAAAAAAGTGGTTTTAAGAAAAACGCGTTCAAAGTTTTAGGTTTGTTAATTTATGCGATAAATTGGAAAAAAAATGTTGACCTTTAATCAGCGATGCCAGCACCATATAGCTGGCCTTCAAGAAGCAAATCATTGTCCCTAGCATTTTTTCTCGAACTTGTAGAGGCTCTTCTTGCCTCTTTTGCAGCGTCTGTGAGCGAGCGCTCCGCCAGCTCGATCCGCGCTGCGTCGGTTTCAACGCAAAAATTGAAACAATTTGGGCCGATGGTTATCCCCAACGTCTCCAAAACTTTCATGAGGCTTTTCAGGCTATCATTGAATAATAATACCGCGATATCAGCTGCAATATCGACGATTTTTTTGCTCCCGGACTGACACTTGGGGGCTATTGCCCAAACTGATCTCTTGTAGCTTTCATTGTTGTTTTGCGTGAAGCCGCCCAAACAACGCTGCAGCAAATCGTCTCTGCTCAAACTTTCGAAGACTGGCGTAATTGCCTCCATTACTTCCTCAGGAAGAGGCGGCTTATGGCGATATTCAGAAATATTACCGCTTGCCACCGCTCGCTGCCACAAACACCACGACTCGGCTCCCTCTGGGCAATCGTCATGTTGTGGCTCACTATCTGTGGATATTTTATGTCTGATAGTTGCCCAAATTGCCTTCCTCATTTTTTCAACATCATCGCTGTTCCTCCGAATAGCCAAGCCGTAATATGTGCTCAACTCGTCAATCAATTTTCCGGTGAGCTTTCCTCTGCCAGACAATCCTTTTTGTTTTTTCACGATTTCGCGGAGGCGCGTCCCCATACGTTTTTGGACATGATTGATGCACTCTTTTTTTTTATCTCGAAACCGTCGTATGGATCGCTATTCGATATGCCCAAAAACGTTTTAGAATCGCCGTCACCAATATAATATTTATATTTTATGCCATAGAGCTCTTCAGACCGTTGAAACATTTCGACAGCTGAATCGACTTCCATTTTTCCGGAGGAGCCGCTATGGTGCGCCTGGCACTCATCGTCGTGGGTACTTTTCCATTCCCAGTACTCCGCGGTGCTTTCTTTTTTTTCCCAATGCTCGCAAAGTTTGCAATATTTCGATTTCACCATAACGTCGATCACTTTTTTAGTGTACCAGCCGATTAGCGATGTTATGCCGAAAAGCGAGCTGAAACCGCGCTTACGCCACGATCCGTCGCCTGAACCGATAATTCCGTCCTCCACCCCACTTTCCAACGAAATTGTCTCCTCCTCAAGTGCAACCTTTTGTTTGCTCACTGTGCTCACAGCTTTAGTGGCAATCGAAATCGAATTTAAGATTCGATCGTAGAAAGACTGAAATATGGGGCGCGGTAGGTCCATAAATGCACAAAACTCCATCAGGCCATTCAAACCGACGCCAAGAAGACGCATACTGAATACGATCCGACGATTTATTTCGTATGCATTGTCAATCATAGGACACGAATTGATTTGCACTTTTTCACAATGGCCGCAATCGACCTCGATTTTGAATCCGAGTCCGCGCAAACTTTTTTCAGTAAACTTTATATCGCGATCACACAGTTTGCACTTCACTAACGTCGATATAATGTTCAATGCATTGACGAGGTGTACTATACGATAACCGAAATCGTTAGTAACACCGGCCTCTAAATCGTCTGACGATTTTAACTTTTTCGCCGACGTGCTCACATACTCTGCAGAAGTATTTTCGGAGCTATAACGGTTTGGAGGTTTTCGATTCGAAATTTTCGTTCGACTCCTCATCACATAGCTCCATTTTGTTCCCTTTTTCCCCGCGTATACTTTCGGATTATCCATTTCGATGTGCAAAGAATAATTCTGAGCGTCGATATTTATAAACGAAACGATTCGGAGCGTTTAGACACGACTAGCGTCGCTTCTATTCGCAAACTGACGCTATGACGCTATCCCTATACCTGCCTTGAACATTTTTCAATTATCGCCACCTATGGCTTTTTTCAAAACTATATTTATAACAATAGCCGGTTTTTGTGAAGGGAGACAAAAGAATACCTAGGAAAGGCCCGCAGGACCTGGGAAAGGCCTGGCATACCTGCCGACGCTGAGGCGCGCAGCTGCGCGGAACCCCGAGCGTTACGGAGCGCTACACCGCTCCACAAAATATTCAATATCTCCGAAAAGAATTATTTTTTCGACCTGGGTCGAACGGCATCTTAATCTTAAATGTATTTTAGATTTTTCTAGATGGTTTTCAAATAATCGATCTTTTGAAGCCGTCACAGTGGTGTTGACCGTTAAAAGCTGAAAAGGAAAAGCCACCACTGCCCTGTCGTTGCGAGGATATGGACAGAATTATAAAGGAATTGTTGGGAGAGGTAAATTCATGGAAATACAAGCTCGACAGAGATACTATTGTGTGGAGGGTAGAAGGGGGGTTTGGTGATACTCGCGGCGCATACAAGCTGCTAACGTGGAATGTCTGCGGAATGGGAATATAGCGGAGGCAAGAAATCTTTTGGAAAGGCATGACGTAATTATGCTACAAGAAACGTGGTTAGAGAAAATGCCGAGTGGAAAATGTCTGAACAAAACCGCGAGGGGGCATGTGTGGTGGTTTAAAAAGGCGGAGAGGGGAAAAAGAAAAGGTCGAGCTAGTGGTGGACACCTGATAGGCATAAAGAAAGAAATAAGTACGTCTTGTAAAGTAGTCGAATGGGAGTATGGGGGAATAGTGGAAATATGGCGAGAAGAGGAAAAGAAATGGTCGTGGATTATTGAGGTATATAATAATGTAGGGGTAAAAAACCTTGAGGGACCGCTAAGGACGAAGATTGAGGAGGGGATCGAGAAGGTAGCTGGAGTCATCATCGCGGGAGACCTGAATGCCAGAATAGGGCGGGAGGGGGGAATCACAGTCTGCGTGAAATCAGGCGGGCCGTCGTGGCAGAGGAATTCAAGAGATGAGGTACTGAATACGGAGGGAAAAAGCTTGCTGAGGCTGTGCGAAGGCTTAGGCCTCACGATCCTGAATGGGAGGAAGAGAGGTGATGAGATGGGGGAGGTCACCTTTGTTGGGAATGGGGGGGTAGGGACGGGATCGGTTCTTGACCTTGTCATATGGGTGGAAGATGAGGAAGAGGACCTGGTAAGAGAGCTGAAATTCATACCAAGAGCTGAATCGGACCATTTGCCGGTTGTGTTCACGATTAGAGGGTCAAATGTGATAGGGAAAGGAGATAAAGGGGGAGAAAGCGGAAGACAGGTTAACCTGGATTGATAAAGCATCTGACGATTATGTGGAGGAAGTTGACAAAGTAAGAGTGGGGGGCATTAGGAATGACTCGACCAATCAGAGGTGGGAGAAACGGAGGGAGGCCATCTGGAAGGGAGCGGAGGCCACGGGAATGGTAAAAAGAGGAATACCCGGGGTGGGGACAGGAGATGGCTAGGGCTAGAAGGGGTGCAACAAAAGAGGAACGTTCAACGAGCACTCAAAAAATTTCTTAAAACAAGAAGTCCGGAAACGAAGAGGAAGCTTAACGAAGAAAGAAAAAAGTGGAAGGATCTAAAGGGAAGGAAAAAGAAAGAATGGTTAGAAGAAAGATGGGGGAGATTCAGGGCAGTAAAACAATGACTGACTGGTGGAGGGCAATAAAGAAGTTCAGAGGGAGGAAAAGTGCCGCAGGGGAAAATATTAACAAGGAAGAGTGGGAGGCACACTTCAAAAAACTTATTGGGGAAGGGGATCCAATGCAGGCCGGCACTGGTCCCGGGAAATGCGAGTTCGTAGAAGAGGAAGGTAGAGAGGATGGGCCCTGGAACAGGGAATTCAGAAGGGAGGAACTATGGAAAGTGCTGAGGAAATTGAAGAGAGGGAAGGCGGCAGGGGAAGATGGGATCACAGGGAAATTCATAAGGGGCCTATCGACAGAGGCAAAGGAAGAGTGAAGGAACATATTAAATGGAATCTGGAGGGAAGGAAAGTTAGCAGACGGGTGGGAAGTAGCGAGAATTTTTCCGATACATAAGGCAGCGGACGAGGAGGATGTAACCAATTATAGGGGCATATCACTACTAAATGTTGGCTACAAAACTCTAACAAGCCTAATGAATAGGAAAATAAACAAATGGGTAAAGGATAATAGGATCGTAACCGGTGCGTTGGTCTAGTGGTTAGCGTGCTGGCCAGCGGACCGGGAGGTCGCGGGCTCGAAACCCAGTCGCGTACTTTCGTCGTGAAATGTTTTTATTCGACATTTTTCGGCGAAAGACGACTAGTTCCGTGACTAGGAAGCGAGCTTGTGACCGGCTGTATCGGTATAGGTTTTTCGCAGTTTCCCTATACCCATGGCAGGTATGCCATGGTGAATACGATACAGAAGGGGAAGTCGGCTGCGGCCGCCAGGTGGGGGGGGGGGCGCAGGTGGCAAGGTGAGAGTTGTGGAATGGGGAAAGGGTGTGGGGGGATATGTGGAATAGGGGGGGAGGTAAGAACGAAATCAAGGCGCATTGGGGCTCGTAAAAAGGGAAAGACCCTGTACGACTGGAACGAACCAATAAAAAAATAATAATAATAATAGGATCGTAAGGGAGAGTCAGGCTGGCTTTAGGGAAAAAAGGGGTACGCGGGATCACGTCTTCGTACTGAAAGCGCTAGTAAATAAATAGCCTTAGGAGGAAGGGTAGGAAACTGTATGTTGCATTCGTCGATTTCAAAGCGGCATTTGGTAAAATTGATAGGAACATCATGTTTGGGAAACTCTGGGAGAAAGGTGTTACCGGAAGGATGCATAAGTTGATACGAGGTATCTATGAAGTGACTACAAACGAAGTCATCACAAGTAATGGAAGAACGGGTAAATTCGAGACAGAAAAGGGGGTGAGACAGGGATGTCCTCTCAGCCCGATCCTCTTCGGGTTGGTCCTAGACGACATCGATGAGGAATGGGAAACGAATGGTATAGGAGGAACAGTGATGGGAGGGAAAAAATTCTACGCCCTCAAATATGCCGATGACATCGCCCTGGTAGCAGACAATGTCGAAGCGTTAAGGAATATGTTGAAGCGGCTGGAAAAATTTGAGGCGAGGATGAAAATGGAAATAAACATGCAGAAAACTAAGGTTATTATTTTTAAAAGGGAAGGAAGACCGAAGAAGGGAGAAAAATGGGAGCTCAGGGGGAAAACACTGGACGTCATGAGAGAATTTAAATACTTGGGATTCTGGTTCTCGGCGAATAACTCTATGAAAAGGCATCTGCAAATAGTGACTGCGAAGGCTAGGAAGGCAGCAAATGCTGTCTGGGGGTTGATGAAGCGAGCGAGAGTGGACGATCTGAAGTACAGATTACATATGCTGGACTCCTTGGTAAGGCAGGGGCGCTATATGGAGTGGAAGTGTGGGGATGGACGAGAAGGGAGGAGGTGGAGAAAATGCAAGGGAGGTTTGTAAAAATGGCATTGGGCTTAGCAAGGAATACACCGAGCTATCTCTGGAAAATGGAAACTGACAAGAGAAGTATCGAGGTTGAAGCAAGGAGGAGGGCGAGTAGCTACCACCTAACAATTGTTGAAATGAAAGAAGACAGATGGCCGAAAATTTGCTTAAGGGAAGAGCTCAGGAACATCCTGAATGGGAATACGTCAAAATGGAGAAATGAGCTCAGAACAGCGATGGAGGAAGTTGGAGATGGGAGAGTCCTGGAGTTAATACGAAATAATGGGAATAAAAGGGCGATTAAGGGTATGTTAATGGAAAGAGTAAACATAAAAAGGGACCAGGACATACAAAAGGATTGGGAGGGGGGGGGCATTAGTAGATCCACATTCTGCAGCTACTTTAAGGGGATCAAAGAGAAACTGGGAAGAGAGCATTTTTGGGAGGAAAAAGATATTAGGGGGGTCATTAAAGAGGAATGGGAAAGATTGAGATGCGAAAACCTGGAGAGATCAGGAAAGAAAAGTTACAACAACTGGAATTGCAGAGTATGTGGAAAGGAAGGGGAGACGCTGGAACACATTTGGAGGTGTGGAGAGGCGAGGAGACAACTTAACAATAAGTGGGTAGCAGGGGTAGACAAATGGAGAGGGGACAGAGTAGGGGAACACCTAAGAGGATGGTGGATAGCAACGTTAAAGGGGAAAATAGTTAAGGAAGTGGCGGAATATACTCTGGCATTCAGGGACCTCGACGAAGCGGGCTAAAGACTACGAGGAATTAGTTTGTAACAGACTCTAAACTAGTAGCTGTAAGCACGCCAAAACGACCGAGTAACCCTAAGGAAACGCAATAGGAGTTAGCCTTATAATTATTGTTATATTATATATTTATTTGTTTACGTAAGGCAAAATGTATGCAAAAGAAAAAAAAAAGCGAAAACTTGTAACGCAAAATGTAAATTGGGCCATGTCACAGCAAATGTAAGACATATGGAATAAATTACTACTACTATATCACTTTTTATACCCTACCCCAAAAGATTTAAAGACACAGAAAATTTCTTCACTTTTTAAAGTGTTTTTTGAAAGGCATTGTATCAATGTTAAAAATAGTTATATCAAGGTGAAAAAAAATGTTGAAGCGTCAAGTTTCTAGTTTGAAATCTTTTGGCAAAATAATTTTGTGAGCTACGGTTATCGCGCAATCATAAGAGATAGCGAGAAAATTATTATGCCAATTTTTTTTCAAAGAATTTTTTTAAGTTAAATCAATGCATAGGTCCGCTAGCTTTTTTATTCAGCTTCAAGCTTTTTTTTTTATTGTCTCTCGACGCCAACTTTTTGCAGAGATATGCGACTTGTAAGGAAAAAGATCCTTTTGTCTTTGATCACTGATATCTCAGCAACCAATGGTCGCACAGGAAATAAATATGCAGCTTTGAAAACTTGAATAAATTTCATACAAGACCGTTTCGTTGATTTTTGAGCAAAAAAAAACATTTTTTTCGCCATTAATATTAATTTGAAAAATATGACAAAAAATTACATTTTATGGTTTTTCAGTAAAGCTACTACCCTTTATTGGTGGAAAGATTAATGTTGCTACGTTTTTTTTCAGCCTAATGTACCCTCAATGACGGTGTAAGGTTTCAAGTTGATCCATCGACCCGTTTTTCCGGACCGATCGATCAAAGTTTTACAATATAATTAAAGGAACAAGTGGATTGTTCCTAAACCTCGTGCAATCATGATCAAAATGTAAAGACGCATTTTCTTCGACTATTTTTAGGACTTTGCAGTAGTGGCTTGTTAAATTTAAACAATTTATCTCGGCTATGTAGGAGCTCGCACTGCGACCTGGCGCAAATTTAGCCTTTAAGTGCCTAATTAGCGCATTAACGGTCGCGATGCCCTTTCCTTCAACGGAGTTCTATGCCGCACCTCGAAGCTTTGTCAGAACTCCTTTTAGGTAGTTTGATTCGTCCTCGGCTTCGAGTTGTTCAAATTCTTCGGCTACTCTTCTTAGGAAGCTACCGAGAGATTTAGATTCGCCATTATATTGCGGTAGGCTACGTATAGCTTCGCGAATTTCTTTTCGGCGATCGCCTAGCGACGTGCGCTCCAACAGCGACGTAAGCAATTCTTCGGTCGTTGAAATATTTTTGCGTCGTTGATTTTTATACTGTTTAGATCGCTAATATATGCAATTTACCGAGTGAGTTATTAGACAAGCATCGCACTTCTGACACCAGTTGTTACAAACCGGATTGTTGTCCGGTTGTAATATTATTATTTAATTATTTTTGTGCGCGAGCTGGGGACGCCGGCGCAGGGGTCCTTGTCTGTCTTAAGGGCGGGGTAAAGTATTAAAATTTTTTTTTCAATTTTTTTCATTTTTTTAAATGAATGCATAATATATCAAGAATATTGTGTTAAAATTTCAAGTCGATCGGAGTAAAATTGCCGAAGTTATGAGTATTTGAGCGTCTATTGCTCCATGCCGGGTTTTATACCTGGGCGGCAGCTGCGCGGCGCGCTATTGTATTTTTCGACCCCGAATAAATTTCTTGATAAACGGGCCTGTTCCGGTCCCGTTATGTATATTCGAGGCATGGTGTATATTAGTATACACATTAGTCTGTACATCAGAGTTTTTCGTAGACAAACGCAAAAAGATGCTCTCGATCATCTTGATGGAAGCCTTTTGCTCTACGGACCTGGCATCGACGACTTTGAGTGAATATAAGAAAATTATCGAGTTTTATTTTGGATTTCTAAAAATTCAAAGATAATTGAAAAATGTGAAAAAACTCATACGTATTCAGAATAATGAACGAATCACGAAAAAAAATTGGGTTGCGGGGAAATTTGTTGCCTAATTTTTTTTTCTCATCATTTTGTTAATAACATTTTGGAATTATTATTATGCAAAATTAATCTTTTGAGTACCTTTAATATGCATGAATTTTCTCAGATTTTTATGCAATCGAGAAGTGTTCTCAAACTTATGTGCAATGAGCGCTAAGCGACCAAACTCTTCTGCGTTTTTCAAACCGTTTTTCTGAGACTTGTCATATTTGAAGCCCGTGTGCACGATAACTCAAAATCTACTCGACCAATCGCTTTGAAATTTTGCAGAGTACTTCTTCACATAATTCACCAGGTATTGGCGAGAGCTTTTTTGTTTTTTTTAAATAATTACTAATTTTTCAACAACAAATTAACCGATTTTTTTTAGCGAAAATCGGGTTCTTGGCTCCCGAGTGCTACGAAAAATCGAAAAATCGAAAAAAAAAATTCTCCCGTCATTACCTCGAGAAACATCTTTAACAAATGCATTTTGATTTTTTTGTTTCAGATGATTCTGTTGCGAGTTATGGTGCACACCGCAAACCAACTTTTTTTGGAGGCGCCTCCGGGATTTAATTTTCACTCGCTCAATTTTGAATATTTTGCAATGCAAAGTTAGGAGAATGTTGTTCAAATGTTACTTCATTATATGTACATTTTTCACTAAACGAACACTATTCGTTACGCCAAAAAAAATTTTAAAAACATGCCTTTTTTTCGCCGAATTAACTTTACCCCGTCCTTAAAGCGGCGTAACGCACCTCACCTCTTATTGCTGACGCTGCTGGAGACGTTCGGCGTTCGGTTGTGGGTGAATAATCTGCAACGTAGTCACTAGTTCACCCAATTTAACAGTTCACTTTATTCGTCACTTAAAAAGGTCACTTACACGGAACGTAAATATAATGTTTCTTGTATATCGAAATGAAATATAATAGAAGATAATTGTATCGGGGTTATTGGAGAATAATAGGTGATTCGACTTCGAAATAACTCGACACGCAATGCCGCTAAGGTAATTGTCGCGAACGAATATAACGAAGGTGATCGAAGGGCCGCTAAGGTATTTCCTTCATTCGATGAGTTCTTACGCGATCACAATTTTAATGGTAGGAAAGGACGACACCGGTCGTACCCGCGAGAACCTAAGTACGCGGGCAGATTTGCCACTAAGGAGTGCAGGTCCCTCGACCGATTGTTCGGAAAGTCGCAATAAGACTAAGGAGTCACCAAGGGGATGACGCCTTGAGGATTTCGGCAAATAGCTGCGTTTCGGTTGTCGTGGGGGTGAATTACGAAAGAATGGATCAGCGATTTTCACGAGGTTTCGCAAAGAGTTCGATTGTTGCATTCCCTTTTTGCTTGCACTAATATTTCGAAACCGGCAACTTCGCTTCTTGAAGAAAGAAAAGGAATTTGATGAGTTAGGATTGCGAAATATTGCGATCGTTCGGTAGTATGGAGGCCGCGGAGGCAATAACATGAGTTGAGCAATACGGAAGTATACGGATGCGAAAAATCGTCCGTAACAAGTCGTCAAAAAAATGCTTTAAACACAACGAGTTTTTGCACCATGCACATCTGATAATGGTCAAATTATTGCAACCAGGTATTTCACAATGTGTGTTCGATTCACCAAAACCAAAGGTAACAGGATTTTCAAAATCTTCCGGTTTTTTAGATATATAATTACTTTTATACCATAAATATTTAAAAGGATTAAAATACCACGGTGATGAGAGTCGATTGCGTGTAAGTGATTGCAGTTTATTTCTATTATTCCTCAAGTGCAAATTCATATCAGATTTGAATAATAATACACTGTTTGAAAAATGTCACACGAAATTTTTCTACACTCTGAATCCAAATACATCGAGCGGCTGAATCTTCTCACAAGGAACATCCCTCAGGCCTCCGATTTTGTTGAAACTCATATATGTGATAGAGCATCGAAAACTTTGAGACACGTATTTTTTTTATCGGCGGAAAATCGGATTTAAGGGGGGAAGCCGCCCCTCAAAGAAAGGCGTGTCGAGGGGTGATTTTGCAGTTTCACCCAGAAGCAATCCACCGATCTGAATGAAACAGAAACGCAAATTCTTCTAATGAAAAGCGTTGAAAAATCATCTATGAAATTGTTAAGAAAAAATTGAATTAGGGGGTAAACCACCCCGCAATTTGCATTTTTTTACCCCACACTTAAGAGGGGTGTATGCAAATTAATAAAACAGGTATCACTTTGAAGGGCAATTAAAATTAAAGTTGACGGGTTTTTGCGTTTTGGCGGCATAGCACATTTAAGGGGGTAAACCATCCCTAACATAAATTTATTTATCACGGTCGTTTTTTCTGTGTTTAAAGTATATCCGCTGATTTTAAATATTTCTATGAGCTACAATTTAATGTTTTATCATATTTCAAAATGATTACATTCGTCTTAAGGGGTAACTACCCCTCTAACGAGAAACATCATTGAAGTATCCGCTCTCGATTTCGTTGAAACTCATATATGTGGTAAAGCATTGCAAACTATTAAACATGTTTTTTTGTATCGGCAGAAAAACGGTGTTAGGGGATGAAACCACCCCTCAAAGTTTCTCCCACAAGCAGTCCACCGATCTGAATGCAACAAAATCGAAATTTCCTCTAATATTAAGCGATGAAAAATCCACTACGAGAGTGTTGATTAGAAATATAATTGAGGGGTAAACCACCCCTTCATTTGCCCTTTTTCACCCCACGCCTAAGAGGGTTGTATGAAAATTAATAAAACAGGTATCATTTTGAAGGGGAATTAAAATTCAAGTTGGCGCGTTTTTGTGTTTCAACGGGACAGCAAATTTAAGGGGGTAAACCACCTCTAACCTAAATTTATTCATCACCGTCGTGTTTTCTGTGTTTAACATGTATCCGCGGATTCAAAATATTCTCCCGCGTTTTTAAATTATTACGTTTTTAAATTTTCACATTTTAAGGGTAAACTACCCCCTCTAACTGCTTTTCGTTTGAAGTTTCGCGAAAGGTTTCACGAATTTCGTTAAAACTGTTTTCATTTCATCGGTAACATCAATTTTATGTTTGTGTGTGCAGGCATATTCGTTTTGAGTTTTAGGCGCGGTGCTTTGGAAGTGGGGACCTGGGGCTACCCCTTACTTATAAGGCTCATATTTTCATATTTTCATAATTATATTTTCGTACCGAAATGATTCTTCCTCTAATTCAAAAGTTTTGATGAAAGCATCTCCCATGCAACGATGCAAAGCAGTAACAAAAATATATTAACGATACTATTAATAAAATTCAAATGGTATATATAAATATATTTGGTTTTTTCGTTTTTGTTATTCCGCGTAAAAAAAATCATACGCAGATAAATGTTTACTCTTCGATTCTTAAATGCGTAATTATCCAGAATGCTCCCGTTCGGAAATCTTTTATCTCTGTGTATGAAGTTATACAATCAACGAACATACCGATGTTTATTTGCCTACGTATCAGCTTTTCTCGATTAACTGCAATAATTAATTCTTCCAGCGCGAATATTCTTATCGCGTCATGACGCGATAACGATATTTGCGCAAAATTTGTATTCTACGCAGAATTTTTACACTGGGCAAATATTAAACTGCACGCTATTATCATCTTGAACTGCAAGACGTTAATCATACATTACCCGATAATGTGTTTACATTTTCGGGTAATGTGTGATTGGCCTCTGGCAGTTCAAGTTGTCAATAGCTTGCAGTTTTATCGCTTGCTTTATAAGACGGTTAGCATTCGGATTCTTCCATTTCACGTTAAAGTGAGCTACAAACAGTGTACTGTGTATTGGATAATACAAATTTCATCAACCATGAAAGTCAACCCAATAAACGTTATCAAACTTCTACTAGCTACATTTGAAGCTATGGATATTTCACAAACGCCGGTTAACAACGCGGAAATTGAACTTGCGGACGGTTTTGAACAAATATTCATCAGTTCCATGCAAGACTATAATGGAGTTCAAAAGATAGAGGAAGAAACGCTCGCTTTTCAAGAACCACTTAAACAGTACGAAGCCAATGCTATAGAAGATACCGTATGGCAAAAGGATACTGGTGGTAGTGATTCTGACGCCTGTTCCAGTGATGATGAGGTGAACTACGATTACAAAAATAAAGCAGTTCAATACTGGAGGTCTGGTAAGACAAAAAACTATAGCCTCAAAACCGTCCAACAGAAATACAAATCTGTCAAGTCTGAAAGACAATTGCGGCGCTGGGCACATCAGCTGAATAAAGGCGGTACTTATAAAGAAAAGCTAGCGCAAATTTCTGAATATACATTGAAGAATTTGAAGACTGCTCTAGATGCTGGTGTCATAATACATGATATTGATCTTCAAAAGTGGGCGCTACAAGCCCAAAAGGAGATAGGTTTCAATGATGTGCGATTTAAGGCCTCTCATGATTGGCTATGGAATTTTAAAAAACAGCATCGCATTGTATCCAGAAAAATCAATAAATTTGTAACGCGCAAAACTACGGGAGAAGAAGAACTTCTACGGAAAAATGCAGGAAAATTTGTCGCCAATGTTGCACCACTGATAAAAAAGTATGGATCGCAAAATGTGTATAATTTGGATCAAAGCGGTTTTCATATGGAAATTCATTCGGCGCGAACTCTTGCAACGGAAGGAGAAAAGAAAGTTGAATGCGTTGTACAGTCAGTTTCTTCAATAACTCACAGCCATACAATTCAGCCTACTATAAGCGCTGAGGGGAAATTACTTTCCCCACTTTTCATCGTTTCAAAGGAGACGAAGGGTGAATTCGGACCACGAGTAGAGAAAGCGCTATTTCAAGCAGAAAACGTCTTTGTATTAGCATCCAAATCTGGAAAACTTACTTCTGGTACGTATGCTCACATTTTATGATGAATGATTTTTTTTTAATATGAAATGTAATTGATGTCAACATTAGTACTTTTTTTAAATATTGAATGTGTTTTGTGTTAACAGAGCATTTCAAAACTTGGTTGGAAAAGGTTTTCTTTCCTAACGTCGGGAGACATAGCGTATTATTGATAGACTCCTGGAGTGGACACTGCCCTAAGGTTGTTCATGAAGCGACACCTCGTGATAAGAAGATATTCCCAATGATTATTCCAAAAGGAACAACTGGAAAAATTCAGCCGCTCGATGTATTTGGATTCAGAGTGTGGAAAAATTTCGTCCGACATTTTTCAGACAGTGTAATATTATTAAAATCTGATATGAATTTGCACTTGAGGAGTAATATAATTAAATTGCAATCACTTACACACAATCAACTCTCATCACCGCGGTATTCTAATCTTTTTAAATATTCATGGTATAAAAGTAATTATATATCTAAAAAACCAGAAGATTTTGAAAATCCTGTTACCTTTGGTTTTGGTGAATCGAACACACATTGTGAAATACCCGGTTGCAATAATTTGGCCATTATCAGATGTGCATGGTGCAAAAAGTCGTTGTGTTTAAAGCATTTTTTTGACGACTATCATTATTGCAGGAATTATGAGCCATGATTGTTGATAGTTATCATATGAAAAAAGTATACGTCACGAGATACTGATTTGACGGCATATGACTGCGATCCTTTTCACAAGTACTATTAATTAAATCGGCTGATATGATTCCCAAATGAAATATGTCAAAATATATTAAAAACATGTTCGTTAACCTATTGTAAAACCCTCAGTTGCATTAATATGTTTAATTAAATAAACAGTAAAATAATAAAAATATACATTCCTCCACAAAACTAGGTCGCTGGCTATATTATCGCTTGATCCAGGCGCATCATCGTTCCGAAATATACGAAGTGAGCCTTATAACTTATTCTGGAAATTGTTATAATTAATTATATAGTAGAAGTGTTTGTTTATTCCTATGGAGATGCTTAATGGATGTGCATATTAAAATCGGAAGCGTCTCGACACGAAAATATGAGTCTTATCAGTAACGGGTAGCCCCATGTCCCCACTTCCAAAGTACCACTCCTAAAACTCAAAACGAATATGCCTGCACACACAAACACAAAATTGATATTACCGATTAAATGAAAACAGTTTTAACGAAATTCGTGAAACCTTTCGCGAAACTTCAAACGAAAAGCAATTAGAAGGGGTAGTTTACCCTTAAAATGTAAAAATTTAAAAACGTAATAATTTAAAAATGCGGGAGCATATTTTGAATCCGCGGATACATGTTAAACACAGAAAACACGACGGTGATGAACAAATTTATGTTAGGGGTGGATTACCCCCTTAAATGTGCTGTTCCGCTGAAACGCAAAAACGCGGTAACTTGAATTTTGATTCCCCTTTAAAATGATACTCGTTATATTAATTTTCATACAACCCTCTTAAGCGTGGGGTGAAAATCGAAAAATGGAGGGGTGGTTTACCCCTTAATTATATTTCTAATCAACACTCTCGTAGTGGATTTTTCATCGCTTAACATTAGAGGAATTTTCGATTTTGTTTCATTCAGATCGGTGGACTGCTTGTGGGAGAAACTTTGAGGGGTGGTTTCATCCCCTAACACCGGTTTTCTGCCGATACAAAAAAAACATGTTTAATAGTTTGCAATGCTTTACCACATATATGAGTTTCAACGAAATCGAGAGCGGATACTTCAATGATGTTTCTCGTCAGAGGGGTAGTTACCCCTTAAGACGAATGAAATAATTTTGAAATATGATAAAACATTAAATTGTAGCTTATAGAAATATTTGAAATCAGCGGATATACTTTAAACACAGAAAAAACGACCATGATAAATAAATTTATGTTAGGGGTGGCTTACCCCCTTAAATGTGCTATGCCGCCAAAACGCAAAAACCCGTCAACTTTAATTTTAATTGCCCTTCAAAATGATACCTGTTTTATTAATTTGCTACAACCCTCTTAAGTGTGGGGTAAAAAAAGGCAAATTGAGGGGTGGTTTACCCCCTAATTCAATTTTTTCTTAACAATTTCATAGATGATTTTTCATCGCTTTTTATTAGAAGAATTTTCGTTTCTGTTTCATTCAGATCGGTGGATTGCTTCTGGGTGAAACTGCAAAATCACCCCTCGACACGCCTTTCTTTGAGGGGCGGTTTCCCCCCTTAAATCCGTTTTCCGCCGATAAAAAAAAATACATGCCTTAAAGTTTTCGATGCTCTATCACATATATGAATTACAACAAAATCGGAGGCGGACACCTGAGGGATGTTCCTTGTCAGTTGTACCTTTTGGAATAATCATTGGGGTTATCTTCTTATCATGAGGTGTCGCTTCATGAACAACCTTAGGGCAGTGTCCACTCTAGGAGTCTGTCAATAATACGCTATGTCTCCCGACGCGACGTTAGGAAATAAAACCTTTTCTCACCAGGTTTTAAAATGCTCTGTGGACACAAAACACATTCAATATTTAAAAAAAATTCTAATGTTGACATTAATTACATTTCATATTTTAAAAAAATCATTCATTATAATATGTGAGCATACGTACCAGAAGTAAGTTTTCCAGATTTGGATGCTAATACAAAGACGTTTTCTGTTTGAAATAGCGCTTTCTCTACTAGGGGTCCGAATTCACCCTTTGTCGCCTTTAAAACGATGAAAAGTGGGGAAAGTAATTTCCCCTCAGCGCTTATAGTAGGCTGAATCGTATAGCTGTGAATTATTGATGAAACCGACTGTATACCGCATTCAACTTTCGTTTCTCCTTCCGTTGGAAGAGTTCGCGCCGAATGAATTTCCACATGAAAACCGCTTTGATCCGAATTACACACATTTTTCGTTCTATACTTTTATATCAGTCGTGCAACATCGGCGACACACTTTTCTGCATTTTTCCGTAGAAGTTCTTCTTCTCCCGTAGTTTTGCGCGTTACAAATTTATTGCGTTTACTGGATACACTGCGATCCTGTTCTTTAAAAATCCATAACCAATAATGAGAGGCCTTAAACCGCACATCATTGAAACCTATCTCCTTTTAGGCTTGTAGCGCCCACTTCTGAAGATCAATATCATGTATAATGACACCAGCATCTAGAGCAGTTTTCATATTCTTCAATGTATATTCAGAAATTTGCGCAAGATTTTCTTTATAATTACCGCCTTTATTCAGGCCATGGTCTGGCCAGCGCCGCAATTGTATTTCAGACTTTACAGATCTGTATTTCTGTTGGACGGTTTTGAGGCTATAGTTTTTTGTCTTACCAGACCTCCAGTATTAAACTGCTTCATTTTTGTAATCGTAATCCAGCTCATCATTACTGGACCAGGCGTCAGAATCACTATCACCAGTATCCTTTTCCATACGGTATCTTCTACAGCATGGGCTTCGTACTGTTCCAATGGTTCTTGAAAAGCAAGCGCTTCTTCATCTACCATTTCAACTCCATTATAGTCTTGCATGGAACTGATCAAAATTTGTTCAAAACTGTCCGCAAATTCAATTTCCGCGTCGTTAACCGGCGTTTGTGAAATATCCATAGCTTCAAATGTAGCTAGTAGAAGTTTGATAACGTTTATTGGGTTGACTTTCATGGCTGACGAATGTTGTATTTTCCAAAACACAGTATACTGTTTTTGGCTCACTTTAACGTGAAATGGGAGAATCCGAATGCTAACCGTCTTCTAAAGCAAGCGATAAAACTGCAAGCTATTGACAACTTGCACTGCCAGGGGCTAATCACGCATTACCCGAAAATGTAAACACATTGTCGGGTAATGTATGATTAACGGCTTGCAGTTCAAAATGGCAATAGCTTGCAGTTTAATATTTGCGCGGTGTAAAAATGCTGCGTAGAATAAAAATGTTGCGCAAATATCGTCATCGAGTCATGACGTGATAAGAATATTCGCGCTGTAGGCTAATACGTAGGCGTAACATTTGCCTCGCGATACGTAGGCGAATAAACATCGGTTTGTTTGTTGATTGTATAAGTTCATACACAGAGATAAAAGATTTCCGAACGGGAGCATTCTGAATAATGACGCATTTAACCCTCAATCCGTGAAGGTATTAAGGGGTAAGGCCACTGTAATTTTTTTGAAAAATCGATTTTTTTTTTATTGGCTTAAAAAATAGTTTAAACCCTCTAGAATAAGAAAAAAAAGGTCCTGTGCGAAATAAAATTTGTTGTCCTTAGGAAATGAAGGTCGCCCTCAAGCGTGTCAAAACTTGCTCCGAAACGACTGCAATTATATCGGAGATGGCGATTCCAAAACATTCAAAGGCATCGTGGATTCGAAGCCTTATGAAAATGTTGATGTTAAAAAAAAAGAGTGCATAGATCACGTGCAAAAAAGAATGGGCACTCGATTGAGAAACTTAAAAAAAGGAACAAAAGGTCTCGGGGGAAGAGGAAAACTCACTGCCAAATTGATTGACGAACTAAGCATTTATTACGGCTTAGTAATCCGTCGAAATTCCGATTCCATCAAAAATATGAAAAATGAGATCTGGGCAACCCTTTTTCACAAAATGTCAACGGATGAAAAGCCTCAGCACGAAAAATGTTCGGAGAATTGGTGCAGTTGGAAGAAAGCGAAAGCAGAAAATGCCTTGGATGCGTATCATCACAATCAGCCAATGAGTGAGGATGTTTATCAAGCCATCAAACCCATCTACATGGAATTGAGCCGGGACGAGTTGCTGGAGCGTTGCTTGGGGGCCTATACTCAAAACAATAACGAAAGTTTCAACGCTACCGTTTGGAGTTTGGCCCCCAAATCATCCTCAAGCGGAAAAACTGTACTAGATATTGCGACGGATATCGCTGTTGGCATATTCAATGGCGGCCTTACCAACGTCTTGCAAATATTCAAGATGTTGGAGGTGGAAATTGGTGTACAGTTATATAATTTCTGCATCGAAGCCGACGCCAAACGCATCACGCACGCGGAGACATCTCTGAGCGACGCGGCCAAAAGTGCGTGCGCGCTCCAAAAATCAACCAGGAAAGACGAAGAAGACGAAAATTTGGCTATCGAAGGACAAATGTATGGTGCTGGGATTGCAGACTAACGGTAAAAATTTTTTTTAACTTCTTTTTTAAATTTTTTCCAATAAAAAACTATTCGCAAAACTTTAAACGCGTTTTTCTCGAAACATGGTTTTTCAAAATGGCACGCAGCATAACTCGAACAATTTTCATTTTTTTTACTTGAAATTTTAACCAGATGTGAACATTTACATTATCTTGAGAATGTCGATCGGAATTTTCAAGAACTTTATTTATTGATTTTTTATTAACAAAAAACTTGCCGTTTTTTTCGTCAAAAATCAATTTTTTTTTCAAACGCACGCCAAATCCACAAAAATTGATACTTTTTAAAATCCGATCGACATTCTCTAGCTATAGCCCTCTAGATTAATGGTTTTTTTTTTGTTCTAGATTCAAAAGTGCACCAGTGGTGCTGCGTGCCGCGGAGCCCTGGAAGCAAAACATGTCCCGGGAAGATAGCTGTGGAACCGCCATTTTGTTTTTTTTTTTACTGTAAAAAAATTTTATAATAAAGTTTAATGTATGCCCGATAACACCATTAAAAGTTTTTTTTCAAATACCTTCAATTTCGGGAGCAAAAAATTAGTGAAAAAACCTTTTTTTTTGGGCCGTTACAGTGGCCTTACTCCTTAAAGCCACCATAATCCCGTGGACCTAGGTCGCTTTTTATTTTGCACTACCAAACCAACAATTATCAACGAAAAAAATCTGAAAAAATTCATGATCGATCTTCAGGCCAGACTTCTCAAGGAAAAATAAAGTTTTCTTTTGTTTTTTAATTTTAATATATTTTTTTCCATTGAATATTAAGCAACCTGCGAAGAAAACGATTTTGGGTAGGACGAAAACGACCCAGGTTTACGGATTGAGGGTTAAGAATCGAAGCGTAAACATTTACCTGCATATGATTTTTTTTAACGCGGAATAAAAAAACGAAGAAACCAAATATATTTATATATACCATTTGAATTTTATTAATAGTATCGTTAAGGCGTTACCCCCACTTGTAGCACAAAAAAAGGCCTTTTTCATGAATTTTTTAAAAGAAAACTACAAAACTTTTTCCATCGATCAATATACCATCTTAAAGAACACATCTTGAAGAACTTTCAGTAATTTTTTTATTGCAAAATATTGCATTGTTTAGTGGCAAATGGCCGTCAATGAAATATTGTTTTTATATACATGGTTTGCGGTGACCAACAATGCAGCGAAGTGGATCATCTGAAAAAAAAAAATGCGGATGGATTTAGTCAAATATAAGTATAAACTAGTCTTTAATCGAAGGATTTTAAAAAATATTCATTTTTTACAAAATGGCAGACAGTCAAAGTTAATGGTTCGATTTTAACGAAAAAAAATCGAACGATCAAAGACTACATTTTTATGTATTAAATAAGCCTGCAAAATTTCAAGAAGATCGGTTCATTAGTGTTCGAGTAATCTTGGCCACCGACTTCAGAAATGCCATTTTGAGAAAAACGCGTTTAAAGTTTCAATTTCAGTTTACACGAAGAACGGATTCTTCTCTTTCAACGCTCATATCTCAGTCAATTTTGTTCGGATCGACTTGAAATTTTCAGGACATATTCTCAGATACTTATACTTCAAAAAAATGTAATAAATCCAATCGATTTTTTCAAAATCACCAGTGGGGGTAACCCCTTAATATATTTTTGTTACTGCGTTGCATCTTTGCATGGGAGATGCTTTCATCAAAACTTTTGAATTAGAGGAAGAAACATTTCGGTACGAAAATATAATTATGACATTATGAAAAGGTGAGTCTTATGAGTAAGGGGCAGCCCCACGTCCCTACTCCCAAAGTACCGCTCCTAAAGCTCAAAACGAATATGCCTGCACACACAAACATAAAACTGATATTATCGACGAAATGAAAGCACTTTTAACGAAATTCGTGAAACCTTTTGCGAAACTTCAAACGAAAAGCAATTAGAGCGGGATGTTTACCCTTAAAATGTAAAAATTTAAAAATGTCATAATTCAAAAACGAGGGAGAATATTTTGAATCCGCGGATACATGTTAAACACAGAACACACGACGGTTATGAACAAATTTATGTTGGGGGTGGTTTACCCCCTTAAATTAGCTGTCCCGCTGAAACGCAAAACCGCGTCAACTTCAATTTTGATTCCCCTTCAAAATAATACCTGTTTTATTAATTTTCATACAACCCTCTTAAGCGTGGGATGAAATACGGCAAACGGAGGGGTGGTTTACCCCTCAATTATATTTGTAATCAACACTCTTGTAGTGCATTTTTCATCGCTTAATATTAGAGGAATTTTCGATTTTGTTTCATTCAGATCGGTGGAATGCTTGTGGGAGAAATTTTGAGAGGTGGTCCCCTAACACCGTTTTTCCGCCGATACAAAAAAAAAACATGTTTAATAGTTTGCAATGCTTTACCTCATATATGAGTTTCAACGAAACTGAAAGCGTTTCTTCAATGATGTTTCTTAACATTTTCATGGTGGTAACAGCAAGGGGTAACTACCCCTCATTTTCAATAAGGGGTAGTTATCCCTTAAGACGAATGTAATAATTTTGAAATACGATAAAACATTACATTGTAGCTTATAGAAATATTAAAAATTAGTGGATACACTTTAAACAAAGAAAAAACGACCATGATAAATAAATTTATGTTAGGGGTGGTTTACCCCCTTAAATTTGCTATGCCGCTAAAACGCAAAAGCACGTTAAGTTTAATTTTAATTCCCCGTCAAAATGATACGTGTTTTATTAATTTGCATACAACGCTCTGAAGTGTGGGGTGAAAAAAGGCAAATTGAGGGGTGGTTTACCCCCTAATTTAATTTTTTCTTAAAATTTTCATAGTGGATTTTTCATCGCTTATTATTAGAAAAATTTTCGTTTTTGTTTCATTCACATCGGTGGATTTCTTTTGGGTGAAACCGTAAAATCACCCCTCGACACGCCTTTCTTTGAGCGGCGGTTGCCCCCCTTAAATCGGTATTTCCGCAGAAAAAAAATACGTGTCTCAAAGTTTTCGATGCTCTATCACATATATGAGTTTCAACAAAGTGGAGGCGGGCACCTGAGGGATGTTCCTTATCAGTCAGCAAATATGATTACTGCTCACGCGCTGCAAAAAACAACGATAAAAATTACGCAAAAATAAATCTTTTAATAATCATTTTTGCATATATTCTCGATCACGGGTATGATCGGTAGATACGGTATTTTCTATACCTCTCATGAGGCGACGGTCCGAGAGGTGCATCGAGTTATTGGCTCTCACTTTGCGTGCTTATAGTGTAGGTAGGTACCAACCAAACCCCAAAATTGTAGGTGCCAACTCTGCTTCATTTTCGAGAAATCACGGGTCAAATTTGGAGTCCCCTTACGTACCGTAGAGTTTGTACATGAACACAACGAGGCGAGCAGCCCAGCGGCAAAGGAGTATGACTCCCGTCCGGACGGCTTGGGTTCGAGTTCCGTCTATGCTATTTTTTCCATTTTTTTTTTAAATTATTGTTGAAATTTATAACTTCTGATATAAAAATTGTAAGAAATAAAAAAAAGATGTAAATATGTAAAAAATGTAAAAAATATAAATGTTTTGATGGTTTTTATAATGATTATCACCCATCAGAGTGTAATCGTGAATACTAAAAAAACATTGTTGGAAGAAATTTTTAATTAATGAAACAGATTTTTAATCCCTATATTCCTTGGTAATTTTTAAAAATATTCCCTGCCTCATCAAAAGAAATATCGAAAAGTTGAAATAAAATATCAAATAATCCAAAAAAGTTTGTAAAATTGAATTACGGCCAATTTATTGTAAAAAAATTCAAAGATTGCAAGAGATTTGAAAAAAAAATTGACATTTAATTCGTAAATTTTGATCAATAAAGGCACCTAAATGTTTTTTTAAATTTCTGGTGTTTGTTAAATCATAACTTATAAATTTCAACAACAATTTGAAGAAAAAAAATGAAAGAAAACTCCTTTGCCGCTGGGCTGCTCGCCTCGTGTTCATGTACAAACTCTACGATACGTAAGCGGGCTCCCAACTTTGACCGACGATTTCTCGGAAACGAAGCTGAGTTGGTACCTACAATTGTGGGGTTTGGTTACTACCTACCGACACTATAAGCACGCGAAGTGGGAGGGACAGTCCCCTCGTCAGTCAGCAAATATGATTGCTTCTTACTCGCTGCAAACAGGAACGGTAAAAATTACGCAAAAATAATTGTATAAACAATTACTAAGTGTCTATACAATTATTTTTACATTTATCCTCGATCACGGGTATGATCGGTAGATACGGTGCTTTCGATATCTCTCAGCAACACATATGATTGCTGTGTTACACGGTTGTGTCGCATATGGAAAGTAACAACTTGGAAAGAGAAAAAAAAAAGTTTTTTCAAAATTTTGTTTAATTGTTATATGAGTGCGAATTTTTGGAATTGTTGGAACGTAACGAAAATAAATTCTTCTTGAATGCTCGATTTTTTTTGTCTGTTTAGACTGTGAAAAACTTTTAAACGTTTTTACACAGCCTCATCAGAAATTGACGACCTCAATTTGCCAAAAGAAGTCTCCCCAAAAATACAAATAAATAAATGGAAAATATATATACATACAACGAGATCGTATCTGAAATATTTTTGTCATAAAGTTCCGGTCTTCTCTACATTCTCACAATTCAATTTTTTTCAAGGCTTTCGAACCACTTCAAATTGTCCCATATTTTAGGTCCAAACGTATCGGGTGCATTATAGAACACTCTGAACAAGTTCGGCATCAGTTGTTCTAAAAATAGTCAGAATTGTTTAAGAAAATCACATTTAATGTCGAAAAGATAAATTAATTACCTAACATGAGCGCTTATAACTCTGTATACAGTGAGTGCGAAGGCTGCATGTCGCAGTATGCTCTCAGCGCTTTACAAGAGGTGCAAAATCTTTGCAGATACTTTTGTGCTCCAAACAAATTTCTACACCATGAGAACAAAAAAAACTTTGTTCGCATTAAAAATTAAGCAAATCGCACCTTTCGCTGCACTTGCAATAGTGCCCATGCGACGAACGATGAGTGATGGAAGCAATGATTCGTTACTGTCTCCACAGTACTGTTTATGTGCAAAACTCTGAGTAACATTTAAAAACGTTCTTTACAAGGATTCAGTGAATCATGAGAATATTTCTCTCGCCGGTGAATAAAATCGCAAGTTTAATAAGCAGCTCGGCAAATTATTCGCTTTGCTACTGCTTGTCAAAATTGTCAGCTTGTTCAGTGGTGAGGAAAATCTTCTGAAGATTCACTGAATCCCTCTAATGAAAGTTATAAACTGTTGGTCAGAGTTTTTCACCTGGCCCGAACCTTGAAAGAGTTCGTACAAAACATTGCTTCCATACCTCGTAGTTCTTTGGATGGACACTATTGTGAGTACAGTAAAAGGTGAGATTATTCCTATTTTTATATCCCAACAAAGTTTCTTTGTTTTACGCAGTGTAGAAATTTGTTTGCACCACCAATGTATCCGCTGGGCGTTTGTCTCTTACAAAGCGCAGAGAGTTCACTACAAAATGCAAGGTTTCGCTGTCACCATATACACAGATATAAGCACTGACAGGAGGCATTCCGTTGATCTTCACGATCCATAATTAATTTTACCAATTATGAGCAATCGATAGAAAAGCTGATGCCAAGCTTATTCACATTGTTGTTTGTTGCATCCACAACGTTTGAACATAGAAGGTAAGAGAGGCGAAGACCGTAACTTGGCCCCAAAAGTATGTCGAGCATGAACATGCTTTTCGACTTCAAATTATATTTTTACATCGTATATGATGGCATGCGGTTAGACGGATGCGCAGAGTGAAGAAATTCGTTATTAGAGAAAAATGTACAAGCAATGTAGATATCTAACCTCAACGTCGCTCGGTAAATACGATACCACGGTCTTACATACCGGTCTGGAAACGACCGTGGTGGGGGTAGGCACTGTTAACGAATTCACGATTTTTTCCAACTTTTGGCACTACGTGGCATTGCTGTCGGCGAGTGCGTGTGCGACAAGGACAGAACTGCTTCCGTCCGTCTCTCTCACTCTTCTCGATGATCCGAAAAGCACATTACCTTTTTTGTGGGGGGGGGGGGGGTGAAGGTGTGTGTGTGTGAAGGTGGAATAGAAGTAGATGAGAAAGAATTGTGGAATAAGGACGGGAAATTGCGGAAAAGAATAGAAGTGGGGCTTGCAAAAAGGGGAAGATCCTGTATGGGTGGACGACCAATATAAAAAAAAAATTTCAATACTTACCTTTTTCGAGTGAAATGGATTTTTATTCGAATTTTAGTCAGAGTTTCTTTTGATGACGAAAGGAAAAAAATACGCAACACATGAAATGTTGAATATACAAATACCTTTATTGGTTCGTCAGTTTAGAAAGCTTTGTTTTGAACAACACGAAACGTTTTTCGAAATGTTTCTCGCACACAAACTGCGATTGTTTCAATTCGGGCATTACCGCAAGCTACTTTCGAAATTGTTCGACATCTCTCGGTACTCGAAAAGTCGAAAAATTATTATTCGACGTCCGGCACCCGGCGTGACACGTGCGTACCGCACACACCTTCGGCACGTCGATGAGTTTTCAGTGATACCCCGAAACAACGGTCCACCCTCGCCAGCTTTATGAATATTTTTCAACCTACAAATGATCGTTGACGCGAACAGAGGTTATCGAGAACGCTGTAATAAAAAAAGAAGTAATAAATGGCACCGGGCACGGTCTAAAACATGGCAAGGGGCGAAGGGAGAGATCACAGATGACCGTGGGTGGGAGGTACTCGCCGATAGTAGCGACGGTGGTGGCGGCGAGCAGAATGAAAGGTGAAGCTCGTAACGCTGCCTCACGACTCCATTGAAATCTGGCTTCGTTTCCTTAGATGACTCGCATGATGAATCCATTCACAAACCCGTCGGTTTAACCATGATAGGAAAACCCAATTCACCAACAACCCTTTTCAAGAAATCATATTACGCTTTTATCAAAACACGTTCTATTCGTACGCGGTTCAATCTGAGCTGTCACTTTCTCAGCTCACCGACTTCTAGCCGTATCGATGTACGTCGTCTGCAGAATGCGTCATGAACACCTTGCGGAATCCGCGAGAACTCATCGTCAGTTTCACGAATGTCGTACGAGATTTTCTCGGAATCGTAAATAATACGTTCTAATTGTAGATGCCCACGGGTTTCGTGAAATATGTGATGGAATCAAATGATCAAGGTGCCAAAATGTGTGTTTTGAATGTGGCTACGCGGCTCTCCTCCCCTCCAAGTCGTGACATTAACCAAATGTTTATTTTACATAATTTACATCGCGTCTTCAGTAAGATAATACAATCTACTTTTTTTCCTTTAATTCAAGAAATGTAATGAGAAGACACCCGTTCGTCTATCAATTTGACATTGTCTGGTCAAATTTCATGAGATTCTGAAGAGCCGTTTAGGAAATCCGTGGGTATCTACTATCGCGATCTGCCATACCGACCGCGATGGGGTACCATTCCCTCTTAAATGCTTGCCAAATACAGAAAAATTCATACTTTTAAAATCCCGTACGTATTTCGCTAGGTATACTCGTAGAAAATTAGTCGAATTTTAAAAAAATTCCACATTTAAATTTGAGTCAGTTATACTGTGTGCCGCAGAGCGTCTCAAATTAAACATGCCTCGCGGGAATGGCTCTAGCGACAGCATTTTGTAACATTTTTTAATATAATTTTTTTTTTGTTCATTCAAAGATATGGCTGATAATATCCTTGAATATTATTATCTTCTTGTCCTTCCACCAAAAAGAAAGTCGCGAAAAAAGACGTTTACAGTGGCGTAAACCCTTAAACGATAGAACTACACTACTCCAAAAACATCAAAGGAACAGATGATTGTTCAAATTTTTAAAGCGTTTTTTGAAGCTGTATATGTGTCAAAATGGTCGTATCGAGATGGAAACAAAGCATTTCGCAGCTTCAAGTTTTTAGTTTCGAGATTTTTTAGTAACAAATTTTTGTGAGCTACGGTTATCGCGCAATCATAATAGAGAGCGCGAGAGTTTTTTTTTTATTTTTTTTGTTTTTATCAAGGGTCCACGGCCTGGGCAATTAATTTTTTAATTGTTTTTTCCTAAGGTTCTTTTTCTACACTCCTTATTTCTTCACTTTTTTGTCCCTATTCCCCCCCTTTTTGCGGCCGCAGCCGACTTCCCGCTCTGTATCATATTCATCATGACATTTATGTAATGGGTAGAGGGAAACTGAGGAAAACCTATACCAATACAGCCGATCATCAAAGTCCGCCCCCCTCCCCCGACCCAGTCGTGGAACTAGTCTTATTTCGCCGCGAAATGCCGAAGAAAAACATTTCACGACGAAATGTTCGCGACTGGGATTCGAACCCGGGACCTCCCGGTCCGCAGGTTTAGTGGCAAGCATGCGAACCACTAGACCATCGCACCGGTTACACGGCTCGGGAAATTTTTTTCCAGTTAAATCAATACATACACTGCCGGGTATGGATGCACCCAGAAAAATTTCGCGGCGCACTAAAAGTTTGATATCTCTGTGAAAAAAAAGATGTCCGGATTTCCAAGGCGGCATTTTAAAAGAAACAAATGAAGCTTCACTTTGCGTGTTGGGAAAAAAAATTTCGAATGTTTTGAGACCCGGGGCGTTATTTTGAAAATGGCTGTTTTATCGCTTTGTTGACTGTTTAAAATCGGCTGCACGTCTTCAGGACATTTTTTTGGCATTTTTTTCCAAAGAACCTTAAAAGATAGACCAATAGTTATAGTTTCATTCTTTAGAGAGTTTCGTACGATTGTTTTTCACCGAGTTATCGGATTTTTTTCTCCAAACGACAATTTTCGAAAGATGCTGCTGAAATGAGAAACTTTGAGGTTTAGAGAAAATTGCCAAAAGGAAAAAAAATTGCGTTACATCGTATTGAATCGAGCAGAATTTTTTCAAAATTTTTTGCTCCAACATTGAATAAAAAGAAATTAAAAAATTTTAATTTTTTTTTCTCAATTTTTAGCTGCACAAAACATCCACCTCTTACCTCTTACCTCATCTAAACACAAGGAGCGAAGATAAAGCTTCTTATCTTTGTTTACATTTTACCTTTGTGGTGCGTAAAAAAGATTCTATTTCTCGCGAGTCGATATTCTATTTCTCTTGTGCTCTTTTTCTCGCTCTCTTTTTCGCTCGTCGTTTTCGTTTACATTTTTGATTCTTTGGAATAATGTGACAAGTATTGCGCTGACAAAGCCAGTTAGTTGTGCGAAAACTTCGAACGCGAACACGTGTGGTCTACAATCGACAAGTTATTACGCAAATTTTTTGTTCTTAACGGATCAAAATGGGACGGAAAAAGGAAATTCCCCTGTATAAACGAGAGGCTAATGTCGCGTTGCGCGATAAGGGATTGTCGTACAGAGAAATTGCCATACTCGCGTGTCTTTGAAAGGAGTGCAGACGACCATCAGGAGATTTAAGAAGTCCGAGACGTATTTGAATCGCAATCGTCCGGGTCGATCCAAAGTGACAACGTCCTCAGACGATCAAAATATCGTCGTTACCAGCAAAAAATGTGGATGTTTCGTGCGGCTAAAAATTGAGAAAAAAAAATTGAAATTAAAAAATTTTTTTATTCAATGTTGGAGCAAAAAATTTTGAATAAAAATTTTGAAAAAATTTTGCTCGATTCAATACGATGTAGCACAACTTTCTTTCCCTTTAGCAATTTTCTCTAAACCTCAAAGATTCTCATTTCAGCAGCATCTTTTCAAAATTGTCTTTTTGAGAAAAAAATGCGATAACGCCCGGGGTCTAAAAAAAAAAATTTGTTTCCAATACGCAAAATGAAGCTTCATTTGTCCCTTTTAAAATGCCGCCTTGGAAATCCAGATATCTTTTTTTTCACAGAGATATCAAACTTTTAGTGTGGCGCGAAATTTTTCTACGTGTATTGTAATATAGGCTGAGAATTTTTCCTTTTTTCCTTTCCCACGGTCGAACTCCGTCTTCTAATTTTATCACCTCCGCCTCCTTCACCGACATTCCGACGAAAACTCCCACACACATATTAGAAGAGTCCTGACATTCCTCCCGCGTACCTTTTTTATTACCACCGCCCGAATGCACCTGCATTCGTAGTATCGTCGGCCCTTTACCAAATCCGTAACTTCCACCCAACCGCGGTCCCGAATTCAATAGTCACACACTGGTTTTCTGAATTCTCAGAAAACCATCTTCTAGCCCTATCGCTTGGGAAAAACGCCGAAGAACGCCTCAAGCGTGACGTAGGCCCTTCCTCCCACTATTTTCAATTTCCCACGCTCCAGCCCTATAAGTTGCCTCCGTTCTAGGCTAAGTAGTTAGTAAGTCTCCAAATTCTGTACGACAACGAATCTCTGTCCGTCAGTCATTTGAATAAACGTGTCTCGAGTAGCTCAAATCTGTGTTTACCGAGTTGTTCCGTCCTACGACCGAGTTCTGGAGCGAGTCGGTTACTCCTTTCCTCATAAAAATCACAAAATTGTCCATCCGCGACATCACAATTGGTGCTAAGTGTGGGGTTGTGCTGACTATCAACGCTGGGAACATAGCACCGATCGACGACACTCCGAGTCTACGAAGGACACACGTTTGGAACTGGATCCACAAAAGGAATCGGTGAGTAAAGACTCATTTACTCGTTACCGCGAGCCACAAACTATAAACACCGATTCCGAAACTGACTCAGTGGATCAGGCCGAAATGTCACTATCTAACGTGAACGCGGCTATCAAAACAGCGTTCGCTCGAATAAAAGACTCGGACTCACAAAGCGAAATAGAAGATAACGCTTCGCATATGACGCACGCATTACCGGAAGACTCTGTTGAAGAGCTAACACCAAAAGAAGCTCTAGAACTAATCCGTGAATTCGATGGCAAATCCTTGGGCGTTGAAACCTTTATTACGTCGATTGAAGATGTTAGACCACAAGTGAGTCGATCAGATTATCTCCGCTGATTAATAATCACGAAAAAAATAATCGGAGACGCGGCAAGAGAAATTCAAGAATATGAAACAAATACGTACGAACAACTTTACGAGTGTTTACGGATCCTTTTTGGAAATTTGCAACCAGTTAGCGTTTGGAGAGACAAAAGATCACGAATGTTCCAACAGAAAAATGAAAGTGTTTCAAAATTTACAAATAGATTTCTAGAAGTACAGAATCAACTTCTCTCCGTGTTAGCCAATTCAACCCCAGATGAAACACAAAGACGATTCATTGTGGAGTACGAACGCCAGCAAGGGCTTGACCAATACCTGTTGGGATTGAAAAAGGAAATATCGACTGAAGTACGCGCTCAAAAACCGGAGAATATTCGAATGGCAATAGCTCGAGCGCAAGCCGCAGAGGCATACGATTATACTAGGGAAATGATGACACGCAACCTAAACATTAGCGAATAAAATACAGGTAGCTCAGAAGCCCGAAAACCATCCTATCATAAATCTTTCGGAACTCCCGCGCCGGCACCGTTCTCTACGTTAGCATGCCGATATTGCAACCGCATGGGTCACTCTGAGCGTGATTGTCGTAAAAAAGCCTACGACCTACAAAACCCCGACAGAAACGGACCGCAACAACAGTTTTTTTCAAAACGGACAGTCGCGCAATCATCGACCAATGCAAACAACAGTCAATCACATACCAGAGGAGAGAGAAATTATCACGACACAAGAAATATCCCCCGAGTCAACGCCATCGGATCCGCTAAACGAGTGGTCAAACTTCACACACGAACAGCCAGCAGAATAGGCAGTTTTCTCCTCGATACCGGTTCGGCAATCAATTTAATTAAAATCAGCATGTTGACAAAAGGGTCGCAGATCAATCGAAACATTAAGACCCCGTTTTCCATGGGAAATGAACAACACGAGTCGTTATTTGCTGCTAGACAAGAATTTCAAGGAAAGACTCACATTTTTCACGTTATTCCCAATGATTTCCCCTTAGACGAGGACGGGTTAATTGGCATTCCATTCATGGAAAAGTACCAAACGAACATCGGTATCGGTAGAGAAAACTATTTAATGTTCGACGATCAACGATTTGAATTCGAGAAAGCTTCTGTCACCATCCCACCACGAACCATCTGTTTTATTACGGTTCGTACGAATATTGAAAATGGAACAGCCGTCACGGACGAGAACAATCCTGGAGCAATAGTGCCTTGCATCTTCGAAGCCAAGGATTACGAGGCCCGAGTACCATTTTTGAATGACTCGGAAGAACCGATCACGGTTACGATTGACCAGCTACAGGGCATTCCTTTTAAGGAAACGGCCTGTTCGCCTAAGGAGGAGCTCCAAGACGCACCAAAGGATGTAGTTCGTGTCAACGCTATAGAAATGACTAATTCCGCCGAACGTATTCACACATTGAAAGAAAACGTTCGACTCGAGCATGTTCCACCAGATCAAGCAGAAAAGGTTTGGGACATTATTTCCGATTTTCCGGACCCTTTTGCCCTGCCTGGAGACCCACTGCCAGGTACGAAGACAGTAAAGCATCGAATCATTACGTGCGACGACACACCTGTGAACACGAAGCAGTACAGGTATCCACCGGTTCACAAGGAAGAGATCGACCGGCAGGTAAACGAGATGCTAGAAAAGCAGTTAATCGAGCCGAGTGACTCGCTGTACAATTAGCCAATTTGGGTTGTACCAAAGAAATCGGATGCATCGAGAAAACAAAAATGGAGGATCGTGATCGATTTTCGCAAATTGAACGAAAAAACTACACACGATGCCTATCCTCTCCCATGTATCGACGAAATATTAGATCAATTAGGCCGAGCAAAATATTTCTCCGCTTTTGATCTAGCCTCGGGATTCCACCAAATCCCAATGGACGAGCGTGATAAACAAAAAACAGCGTTTCCTACGCCATCAGGTCACTACCATTATAGCAGGATGCCGTTTGGACTTAAGAACGCACCTGCAATATTTCAACGCATGATGAACAACGCGTTGAGAGGATTAATTGGAAATAGCTGCTTCGTCTATCTCGATGACATAATAATTTATGCACAAACGCTTGAAGAGCATAACAAGAAACTTATTGAGGTGTTAACCCGCCTTCGCGAATCAGACTTAAAATTACAGCCGGACAAATGTGAATTTCTACGGCCAGCATTGGAATTTCTAGGACACGTAATTTCAGAAGAAGGAGTGAAACCAAACCCGAAGAAAACTGAAGCGGTACAGAATTTTCCCAAGCCAAAGGATCAAAAACAAATTAAACAATTTTTGGGACTCGCTGGATATTACCGAAAATTTATAAAGGATTTCAACAAAATAGCGAAACCACTTACAGAACTCTTGAAGAAGGATACAACATGGTCTTGGACCGACAAACAAGAACAATCATTCAACTTATTACGAACAGCGCTGACAACATCTCCCGTCCTTCAGTATCCGGACTTCAAGGAATCTTTCGTGCTCACTACCGACGCGAGTAACCACGCCATAGGTGCAGTGTTATCGCAGGGACCCATCGGCAAGGATCGTCCCATCGCCTACGCATCACGCACCCTTAATAAAGCCGAACAACGATATTCGACGACGGAAAAAGAGATGTTGGCAATAGTCTGGGCTGTGAAACACTTCCGACAATATTTGTTCGGAAAGAAATTCCAAATCGTTACGGATCACAAGCCGCTGATCTGGATTCTTAAAACTTCGTACCCTCCAACGAATAGTCGCCTAATGAGACTCCGTTTAAAACTCGAGGAATATGAGAATGAGGCCGTTTATAAAAAAAGGAACGTTGAATACAAACGCTGACGCCCTATCACGAATATATCCCGTAACTACTCGACAAGGAGAACGAAACGGTATCCTAAATGAGGAGACCGAACATCAAGAAGCGTCAGATATCATCGAAGAAGAAAGCGACAACGCAGCGGATACTGAGAACGCAGCGGAAAGGAATCATTATCAAGAAGAGACGGAAAATGAAAAATTTCCCTTTTACATCGAATTCGAACTATTGAAGGAAATACCAGTGGTTCCTGAAATTGTTGAGGAGACACCACCCAGGAACATACCGAGGATCAAGATTACAGATCAACCCGAAAACAGTGAAGATGAACTGCATCTTCATTTCTCAGCTGATGAAATCGAATGGTATAACGTATTAGCTGAGAAACTGTCTGTGACCAAAGAACCTACCAAAATTTATTTAGGTTGCAAACACCTGCGCGAAAATCCACTTACAAAAATGAAAATTAAGCAGATGATCTCATTTATTTGGTCAAAGAAATCAGAACGACCGTTCCTCTATCTCTACGACACGGAACTCTACGAGCCAGGCACAGAAGAAGAACGGATAGACATCATAAAACAACACCACGGGACAAGCGCCACAGGTCATTTCGGAGTAGCGAAGACCCTCGATCGGGTGAAGGCCGTTGCTACCTGGCCCAACCTGCAAAGAGACATCGAAGATTATATCCGTGGATGCGACACGTGCCAGCGGGTCAAGCTCGTGCGAACACAACCGCGAGCAGAAGCAGTAATTACAGACACGCCGGAGAAACCCAATGAAAAAATTGCATTGGACCTTGTGGGTCCACTACCTGAAACGTACGAGGGTCACAAGTACATCCTCTCTGTACAAGACCAACTCACAAAGTACATTACATTGATTCCATTAAAATCACAGGATGCTCAATCAACAGTAACGGCACTGGTTGAAAACTTTATCTACATTCACGGAGCTCCAAAAATCATCTTAACTGACGGTGGACGAAATTTTATTAGCCAGACTTTCAAACATCTGGAGAAACTCTTCAAGATCTCACATATGACAACGACAACGTTTCATCCTCAAAGCAACGGAAGCCTGGAACGAGCGCACGGACCTATTAAAGAACAAATCAAGGCACTGATATACGATAACCAGGAAAATTGGGATAAGAAACGAAAGTTTGTTTCGATGGTTTATAATACAGCGAAACATGAAGGAACAGGACTAACTCCATTCGAAATGCAATTCGGAAGGAAACCCAATATCCCAAATAATCTGCCAGTTCAAAAGACCAATGTGACAATTGATCAGTACTTTGAGGGACTACGCGCTGATCACGAACGCATCGTGAAAAGAGGACGCGATAATCTAATTGCCGCTAAAGAACGTTATAAGGCCGTCCAGGACGCTCACATTCATCGTTCTGTACCTATCTTTGCAAAAGGCGACGAAGTCCTCGTCGCTCAGGAGAGAGATAAGACACCCCTTGCCTCGAAGTGGGAAGGGCCAGCAGTCATCTTAGAACAAACGTCGGACGTGAACTACGAGATATTGCTGAACAACAGAAGAAAACTAATACATGTTAATAAATCAAAACCTTACTATAGAAACTAATCAAAAATTCTGTGCAGGCATGATGTGGCTGTTACTTCTCCTCCTTCCCGTAACGTGCGTTACAACCAATGAACTAAGGGTGGAACCACTCGAAGGCGCAATTTACATGGAAAACCTAGGAAACGCCGTGATCTACCACCAAACCTGGACAGTAGTCAACTACGTCGACCTCGCCGAAATAAATCTACACCGGGACGAGCTGGTGCAAGGTACGCTGGGCTTGGCAACGGATTGCAGTGGAGCCAACGAAAAGAAGAATTGCTCGGAATTTGCATCAATCGAAATCCGCAGAGATAACCTCAGCAGAGGTTAAATAGAATAGATGCTAGGAGATCTAGATTAATGAACATAATTGATTATAAACCCCGGTTTAAACGAGGCGTATTTAACTTTATTGGCGACATAAGTAAAATCTTATTTGGGACTTTAGGAAATTTCGATGCCGAATATTATAATGATGAGATCGATAAACTTCACGCTGATAATAAGACAATGAGTACCCTAATTCGAAATCAAACAGCAATAGTTAAGGGCATGGCATCTACACTTTGCAAAGTCATAGAAGAATTGCGCACTGAAAATCAAC
The DNA here is from genome assembly GCA_951751655.1 of Ophion costatus. Taxonomy (NCBI): domain Eukaryota; kingdom Metazoa; phylum Arthropoda; class Insecta; order Hymenoptera; family Ichneumonidae; genus Ophion; species Ophion costatus. The sequence goes on along the minus strand of OX632356.1, from coordinate 16,626,803 downwards.
GACTGTTTAAGTCCTATGCAAAAGTCAATTTTGCAGTAGCTGATAATGCTAGAGATATCAAGATTAACGCACAAGTGACCCTTCTAGAGACTCTTATAGACGAATACCGTGAATGCATTAATAATGTCTTAAATGCAGTAAACGATGGAAAACAAGGGATAATCCACCCTCAAATCCTTAATCCTGCCGACCTAATCGACGCTCTAAAAACTATTCGGGAGCAAACTGCGACAAGTAATACTCCACCTGTACCTCTAGAAGAGTCTGCTTTTGCGGCAATTATAGGAATTAGCGACGTAAGCGTTATGTTGAAAGATAATCGTTTCACGTACATAATTAAGGTGCCAGTAATAGAAAACAGTTTGCTTGATGTGTTCCGTATTATTCCTATCCCCAAGCGGAAGGGAATCTCAAGTACATTTTTCTACGTGAACCCTCCTGATACATTAATAATGACCAATGCGGCCAGAACAATATTTACTCCGAGCACAGAAGAAGACTTCGATCACTGTGAAGAAGTAGGACCACGACGCCTGTGCAAACGTAAAAACCCTGACTATTTTGTACACGATCCCAATAGTTGCGACGCAGTGATCATTCAAAAGCCGATAGACATATCTGACTTGCAATGTCAAATACTCTACATAAATCTGGTTAAATCTTTGTGGATTCAATTGAAATCGGGAAATTCGTGGATCGTGACGTCCCCGCATGACGAGACGTTTTATGTGAGTTGTGATGACCATAAAACACACCAGTCACTACTACGCGGTACCAACAAAATAACCATAACAGGCGACTGCGTTGGGCATACTGAACACATCTTTATAAGACCTAGTTATGATAAAAGGATTACACAAGCTTCCGACCTTCTTCTCAACAAGACTCTCAAAGTTCCGAATCTCGAAGAAGTGCTTCGAAATCATTCAGTTTCGTTGGACGACATTCAGCTAACAACGTTAGGACGACCTACACACGTTGACCTTACTCAACTCAAAACTCTTGGACAGACGTTAGACGAGATCTCAGAAGAGGCAGAGAAAATTGGACAACGTAAACGGATGAAGACATTTGTCGAAACTACTTACGAAAGTATCAGGTATCTCGGGTACAGTTGTAACGCCGTTGTCTTCTTATATGTTATGTTTAGATGCGGATTATGTGGTTGTTTATCCAGTATATTCACCAAACTATTTAAAGCAACCTTTTCCCCTTGTATCAATGTGTACAATAATTGTTTTCATCAAAACAACGAACATGTAGATTACCGTGTAAACTACGACGGAGAAGAATGTTCCATGCTAGAAATCGCCAGACATCGTAATGTACAAAACACTGCGAAACAAGTGGGTCGCCGTCGGTCGACTAGCCTTAAAGCTTGAAGAAAATTCATTTTTTTTTTGTCTGAATTTTCTTAAATTAGGGTGGAGGTGTAATATAGGCTGAGAATTTTTCCTTTTTTCCTTTCCCACGGTCGAACTCCGTCTTCCAATTTTATCACCTCCGCCTCCTTCACCGACATTCCGACGAAAACTCCCACACAAATATTAGAAGAGTCCTGACATTCCTCCCGCGTACCTTTTATATTACCACCGCCCGAATGCAGCTGCATTCGTAGTATCGTCGGCCCTTTACCAAATCCGTAACTTCCACCCAACCGCGGTCCCGAATTCAATAGTCACACACTGGTTTTCTGAATTCTCAGAAAACTATCTTCTAGCCCTATCGCTTGGGAAAAACGCCGAAGAACGCCTCAAGCGTCACGTAGGCCCTTCCTCCCACTATTTTCAATTTCCCACGCTCCAGCCCTATAAGTTGCCTCCGTTCTAGGCTAAGTAGTTAGTAAGTCTTCAAATTCTGTACGACACCGAATCTCTGTCCGTCAGTCATTTGAATAAACGTGTCTCGAGTAGCTCAAATCTGTGTTTACCGAGTTGTTCCGTCCTACGACCGAGTTCTGGAGCGAGCCAGTTACTCCTTTCCTCATAAAAATCACAAAATTGTCCATCCGCGACATCACAGTATCCATACTTTTGGCCGGCAGGGAAGGTCAGTTAGCTTGTTTATTCCCCTATGATTTGGTTTTTCTATCTCTCTACGTTAAGTTTCTGCTGAGATATCCGAAATTGATCCATTGAACCGTTTTTCCGGCCCGACTTTGTCACGTCGCGACCAAATGCGTACAATGCCTTTTTAAGCCTAATACGCACGATAGCGGAATTCTCATTTTTCGACGGATCTGAATATTTTCTTTAGAGTTAGGCCTACCTCGGCGGAAACGTAGCCTATCAATAATAATATAACTAAGCGTTTCTCGTACCTTCCCACGCGAAAGCGTAGCGGTCTTAACGATATCGAGAACACATATACAAGCGGGAAAATTTCGAACAGTCTCGTTGTAATCCGAACAGAGTCCGAGTACATCGCAGAGTGTCCTTAAGACCAAAAATACACAAAGGAAACCTTCGGTTTACAAGGATGACGAACACGTGAAGCGTCACGCAAGAGATGCGTGATGATATTCATAAAGTCGTAAATATATAACGACGCAACGATACCGAATGCTCACGATCATCCAAGAGCGGAAAAATGTCCAAATCCTTAAAAAAATATACACTCGCTAGGAGAAAATCCTCCGACCCAGGAATTTGCCGCGGCCATAAAACTGCCGTGATATTTCCCATGCGGACTCGCGGGCCTCGGTCGACAAGCCCTATCTCGAGCGTGCGTTCTTGGCGCCGACAAGGCCCCGTTTTTCGTCTATATTTTTCCGCGCTCCAGATAAAGAAGCGCAGCTCCAATTCCCGGAAATAGAGCGACGGTTGTGGCTATCGCAACCTACTCCTCGCTCCCACTCTCATTCCAACTTATACATATTTTCCACCAACCCAAAAGAATGCACCCCCAAATGTGCACCCTCCCAGGGGGCCAGTCTCCCACCACCTCAGCATCCCAATTTTTCCTACATCCTAGAAGAAGAAAATGACCAAGACAGTCTTCCGGCAACCACGATCACACAAACTTCTTTTTATCGAGTCTCAATCCGAGACTCCAGTCAGAATCCAGCGAGCTCATATCTAGAGTTCCTTAACCGATATCCATCGCGTTGAATATTCATTTCCTTTCTTGTAAAGCGTACGTTGTCTTGCAACTCGAGTTTATACAAATCTTGTACTTCGAAAGTTCTCTAACAGTTACGCGATAATCTTAAGAATTTGACATTTGTATTACGCGCAATATTCCATTGAATTTTCCATTCTCGAACCGCGAAATCCACGAACACTAGAATCTGTGTCACCGAACATTTGCTGTATCCGTCACACACACACCCACACCATGTGCGAGCGTTCGGGCCATCGACGAAGGGCCCTTAGTTTTACGACCGTACCTGACACCCAAGCGACTGAGTCAACGCCGAGACGCATCAATGTAAGCGAACACATTTTCACCCTTTCGTCTCCAACTTGTATCTTTGAAATAATAGGATCAACCCATACGGCTGATTCTAATAAATTACGAGTCAATCGAACACAAGTGTCACAACCGTTATTTTCAACGATTGGATCATCCACGAAATTCTTTAAAATTATCCTTTCCACCAGCACGTCCCCTTTTTAACCCTCATCCCGTGCTATTGCGCTAGGCGTAGGCAAGAAAGAGGGATACCACACATATATATATGCCCACGTCCCCTCAGGACGTGACATATAATTTTTGGGGGCTCGTCCGGGATTATTTAAAAAGGGAATGTGCCTTTGCATATTAATCTCATGGATGAGGAATCAACTTGCGAGACACTAGATCTAAATATAACTGAGGACTTGTCGTATACAGAACCAAACGAATCAGTTGAGACCGGTAGTTCAGGTTATGCTCTGAGGGGATCAAACCTTCCACTACTTCCTGGTCTTGTACCTCCCAGTAGATCTTCAAAACGACCAGATTTACCCCGAAAAGGCGGAGCCATGAACCCAGAAACCGCAACTTTGAGTATAAACGACTTGATGTTGATAAAAGACGTTGTTAAGATAATCCCAGAGTTCGATGGGAAAAATGTTCCGTTTTCGGATTTCGTCGCCGGGTGTGAGGACGCAAGGGAAGTGGTTTCCCCTGCGGCCGAAAAGTACCTGGTGAAGATGATCCGGAATAGATTGTTAAACCCCGCTAGAGACATGATCCACGCGTCAAAATTCGAGAAAGTACAGGACCTATTAGGATATCTTAAGAAGCTTTATGCACCCAACAAAACTGAAATGCAACTAGTCGGAGAACTCAGTACTATTTGTCAAAAGAAGAACGAAACTGTAGCTGAATTTTCTATGCGAATTAAAAGGAAAGGAAAAGAGATACTTGATACAGAAAGACCATCAGATAACAGGCTAGAAAACGAGTATTTCAAGAAAAGAATGGACGATTATTTCCTCTCGTGTTTCAAGCGTGGATTAAGGGAGGAGATCGAACAGCGACTCCCCCATTCCGATAACATTTCCATTGCTATCGATCATGCAGTTGAAATTGAACGCGATCTTGAAGCACGACGGGAGCTACAGTCGGCCTCGAACAAATTAGAATACTTCCCTCCCCTCAAATCAGTTAAGATCTGTAATATCTGTAAAAAGGATAACCACACGTCGGAAAATTGTCGTTTTTCGTTGCTCACTTGCCAATTATGCAAAAACCAGGGCCATAGCGCTGACCAATGCAAAAAGAAACAGGACGAATGGGAGGTATTGACCTGCCAGGTGTGCAAAGGTGCCGGGCACAGCGCGGATAAATGCCACTTAGGACAACGGTCCCCTATAGTATCCTGTCAACTGTGCAAGACCTCGGGCCACATGGCCCCTGATTGCCCTACTCGTAATAAATCTCTTAACCCTTCAGAGGACCGTCCGCGTTTTGAAAGCGTTCCCGAGTGCCAGTATTGCCACAATCGTGGGCATACCGCAGACAATTGCCTCAAATTAAAAAATAACACTTCGAGTCTCGAATGTCAATTCTGTCACAACCGCGGACATACCGCGGACAATTGTTTCAAGTTAAATAACAGTAGCTCCCCCAGCGTCGAGTGCCAGTTCTGCCGCAATCGCGGCCACACGGCAGATAATTGCCCCAAGTTAAAAATAAACAGCGCTCCAAGCATTGAGTGCCAGTTTTGTCATAACCGCGGACATACCGCTGACAACTGTTTCAAACTAAGGAACAGCGCAGCTCCGAGTCCCGATCAACTTACATGCCGTTATTGCAAACGAGAAGGGCACTCCATAGCAAACTGTCGGACTCTTGAATATAACAATAAATTGCGAAGCCAGCCGGGAAACGGGTTGAACACCATTCGGACGGACGCACCGAGTGGCCCGTCCCCGACAGAGCGTCCGGTTCACGCGATAGCTTTAGGCCAGCCGAACGGCGGTACCCAACTTATACAATAGAAGCAGAAAAATTCGTCACGCTACCCTCGGTGTGTGTCGGAGCACTACCAGAAACAGGGAAAATTTCAATGCTATTAGATAGTGGTGCCGTTCCAAATTTGATCAAAAAGAAATGTACAAAAGGTTTCACCGGAATTGATGAAAATGATATCACAAGATTAAACGGAATATCTGCACTACCAGTCTTCGCGCTAGGTAGTGTGTGGTTCCGCGTATTAGGTTTCGCAACGCTCTTTCACATCATACCAGACGACGTGCCACTTCGTTATCCAGGGTTGTTGGGATCCAGATACTTCTTTGAAACGAAATCCAAAATTAATTACAAGATAGAATGTTTCGAGTGTGGAAATAATCTATGGCCTTTTGAAAAACCAAACGAACGCGTTGAGGAAATCGAAATTCCCGCACGTTCGGAAACCTCCTTCCATGTGAAAGTGGTGGATAGCACGATGAAAGAGGGATATATCGCCCCTTTCATAGCCCCTGAAGGTGTCTATGCCGGCGACTGCCTGGTGACAACCATCAACGGGAAGGCTCATTTGAAGGTTTATAATACCACTAGTGACGCCGTAAGGTTAATCGTGCCGGTCGTAAGACTGCAGGCTTTCGATACGGTCGAAACCTTGTCAGCAGACGAGATTGAATCATATTCTTCGAAAATTTCAAATCCTTTCAATTCTTCTATTCCCAGTGTAGATCGCATGACGACTACGTTGTTCCAGGGTCCTTCCGCGGCCCGAAAAAAAACGCTCGACCAGCCGAGTCGAGATAAATCCTTTCAATTCTTCTATTCCCAGCGTAGATCGCATGGCGACTACGTTGTTCCAGGGTCCTTCCGCGGCCCGTAAAAAAAACCTCGACCAGCCGAGTCGAGATAAATCCTTTCAATTCTTCTATTCCCAGCGTAGATCGCATGACGACTACGTTGTTCCAGGGTCCTTCCGCAGCCCGTAAAAAACGCTCGACCAGCCGAGTCGAGATAAATCCTTTCAATTCTTCTATTCCCAGCGCAGATCGCATGACGACTACGTTGTTCCAGGGTCCTTCCGCGGCCCGTAAAAAAGCCTCGACCAGCCGAGTCGAGATAAAACCTTGCCATCGCTATAACGAAAACGATGACCAAGGAAAAACAAAACAAACCTCCAGTAGTGAGGAAAAAACTAAACCAAAAACATATAAAAAACGAAACAAGAATTCAATTAGAAAGGAAGATGAAATTGTCGAATCAAACAAAGGTAAAAATGTAAATTCAATCTCCACCTATCAGACAACATCGGATAAAATAAAAGACAACTCGGAGCGTTCCCAAGTAATAAAATCTCTCCTACGTTTAGAGCACCTCGCGCAAGACGGATTAGAACATGTCGAAAAAATCATTGAAAAATATTCAGATAGGTTCCACATAAAGGGTGAGCCTCTCGAAGCAACACATGTTCTCCGACACAAGATCCCCACGGTCGACGACCTACCGATCAACACGAAACAGTATAGGTTTCCCCAGGCGCTCAAAGGCGAAGTCCAGCGACAAGTGGACAAGCTATTAGGGACGAGGGTAATAGACCATTCAGAGTCTCCTAACAACAGCCCTGTTTGGATAGTACCGAAAAAACCGGACTCCAGCGGAAACAAACGCTGGCGAATGGTAATCGATTTCCGCGCATTGAATGAAAAAACAATTGGCGATTCCTACCCATTGCCAAATATCACAGACATCCTCGATCAACTAGGGAACGCAAATTATTTCTCAGTATTCGATCTCGCTTCCGGGTTCCATCAAATCGAAACGAACCCCGAAGACAAACCAAAAACCACGTTTTCGACCCCACACGGTCATTACGAATTCGCGAGAATGCCTTTTGGGCTTAAAAATGCCCCGGCAACATTCCAGCGCTTAATGGACATTGTACTCAGCGGACTCCAAGGGGTATCGCTTTTCGTGTATTTGGATGATATCGTGATTTACGCCAAAGATTTGGACGAACACGAGAGGAAAATTCGCGAATTAATGGAATGTCTGCGTAAAGCAAATCTTAAATTACAACCAGACAAATGCGAATTCCTCAGGCCAGAGGTCACTACCTCGGCCACATAATCGGAAAAGACGGCCTGAGACCAGATCCTAACAAGCTATTGGCCGTAAAAGATTTTCCAGTCCCCAAAAACGTCAAAAACATACGCCAATTCCTAGGCCTAACCGGTTATTACCGTCGATTTATCAAAGACTTCTCAAAAATTGCAAAACCCTTAACTCATCTTCTAGAAGATAAAGTCGATTTTGAATGGAATGACGAGACCCAGAAAGCTTTCGACATACTCAAGGGCAAATTGTGCGAAGCCCCAATCCTCCAATACCCGGATTTTGAAAAACCATTTATCATAACGACAGATGCTTCGGGCTACGCCTTAGGCGGAGTCCTCTCACAGGGAGAAATAGGCAAGGATAAACCCATTGCCTACACATCCTGTGTACTACGTGGCGCAGCTCTTCGTTACGACACGTATGAAAAAGAAGCAATGGCGATTATTCACAGCGTGAAAGCTTTCCGTCCCTACATTTATGGTAGAAAGTTTACTCTCGTCACCGATCACAAACCCTTGGTTTGGTTTAAAACCGCCAAAGACGCAAACACACGCGTTCTAAAATGGCGACTCAAGCTCTCTGAGTACGACTACAACGTCGTTTATAAACCTGGAACGTTAAACGTAAATGCCGACGCTTTGTCGCGTAACCCAGTTGAGAAATCGGAAGAGGTCAAAACCATTCCCCACTACGATCGGAAACAAAACGAAATGTCGGCAGACGCATGGCGAAAGGCGGTACGCGAAATACTCGAAATTTCCGACAGCGACGAAAATCCCACAAGATTTACCACTCAGGTAGAAATCCACCCGCCGCCGCGATCAAATGAAATAAACGTCATCACTCGCTCTCGAGCGAAGAACGATGAACCCCCCGTCCCAGATGGAGACGATCGGCAAGTGGAAGGCACACTTGTCGAGGAAACATCAACAAGGGTCAGCGTGCCTACGCCCGAAGCCACAGATGCACGCGCTAGGACCCACAACCCTCCGCGCCGAACTCGAAGAGCCATAAACTACGAGGAGAGTAGTAGCGAGGAAACGGAGGCCGAAATAATAAGTCCCGCACGTGTTAGGCGACCCACTAAGGGCATCAACCCCAAAACAGCTGAGGTCCCCGACCGGCGCCACGCACCTCCTGCCATTTATTCCGGAAACTCCTCCATTCCTAACTCCGATGATCCAACAGATTCAGACTCCAGTTCGATTGACTCAAAACTTTCCGACGAAAATCCTCCAGTCAAAGAAATTAAGAGGCCAGAATTAAAAATTGCTAATTGCGTCAGTACAAAGGAACAGTTCCAATTTCGGAACGACAATTTAGTCTATTTCATAGACTCAACAGGGAAACCTGGGGACCCTGGGGGACAAAAACTATTAGAATCCAATAAGTTCCCCGTCTGGAAGGATCTGTCGTTAGGCCGAGCCTACAGCAAAAGGGTTGGGAAAAAATATCACATCGCTTTGGTCATTAAGGGAGAGCAGTCTGCATCGCTCACTTTAATAACCGAAAGAATTAATCAGAGCATGGGAGAATTGAAGTCGATTTGCGAAACACTCGATCTCCAGTCGATCAGCTTTTGTCATTGCCAACACGTCGAGCACTTAATATGGGCATATGCGCTGAATATCGTAAAAGATGTATTTAAAGACAGTCCGGTTAAGATACTGATCTGCCTCGGAACTTTGCGCTACGTACCAATCGAAAAACGTGATTCCATTTTCTACGAAATGCATAACTCTCCAATCGGGGGTCACAAAGGGGTTTCCAAGACTTACAATAGAATCAAACGCGACTATATCTGGGAAGATTTAAAATCGGACGTTCAAAGGCGGGTGCAGCAATGCTTGGAGTGTCAGCTAAAGAAGTTGGTCAGAGTCAAGACAAAGCAGCCGATGATAATAACAGACACCCCAGGTACAGTTTTTGAGAAAATTTCAATGGATATAGTAGGACCAATGCAACGGACGTCCAGCAAAAACGAATATATCCTCACAATTCAAGACCACCTGTCAAAATATTGCATTGCAATTCTACTTCCAAACGCACTAGCGACGACAATCGCCGACGCATTCATAAAGAGGTTCATATGCGTCTTCGGCGCACCAAAAGTACTCCTGACGGACCAAGGGAGTAACTTCCTCAGCGGCCTCATGCGAAGAGTAGCAAAAAGATTCCGAATTAAGCGATGTCGAACGACCGCATTTCATCCCCAATCGAACGGATCGCTGGAGAGGTCTCACCACTCCCTAGCCGAATTCCTTAAGTAATACACAGATAAGGATAACGAATGGGATCAATGGCCCGAATTAGCGATGCTTTCCTACAATACAAGTGTCCACGAAAGCACCAAATACACACCCTTCGCGGTAGTTTTCGGTAAATTCGCATGAATCCCATCAAGCGAACCGCTTAGGGAATCGGATCAGTTACCTACGTATCGTGGATATTTGATCGAATTGATCACCCGTATAAACGGAATCAGGACCCTCGCCTACGAAAATCTAGTCTCATCAAAACATCGCTCAAAAAAATATTATGATAAAAACGCGAATCCCAAGAGTTTCAAAGTCGGAGATTTCGTTTTCCTCCAGAAAGGGCCCAAACCAGGGAAACTCGGAGATCATTACACGGGACCTCATAAGGTCCTGGAAAAAATAGATAAGGGTAACGTAAAGATCCAGTACCAAGGCAAGCCACGAGTCGTGCATGAAAATAGATTACGATATTCGCACATCAACGCCGAAGTAAAGCCTAAAAGAAAACCCAAACCAACGAGAGTCGACGACTCCGAATTTTAAATTAGCAAGTAATCAATTAATAATATTTATTCCATTGTTTTCAGATGATCGCTACCCATTTAATATGGCTCATTTTTTTAATCAACCCTGCCGTCAGCATGGTGGGGTATGATCGAGGATCGAGCCCGTCGAACATTCGACTTGGGCAGATGTAATTAATACCATGAAAAGAGCATTCCAGAACAATCAAATCAAAATATAAATATGTTTGGGAACTTTGCAATATGTACCGACTGAACAAGGCGATCTCATTTTCAACGAAATGCACAAGTCCCCAATCGGAGGACACAAAGGTGTCTCAAAACCCAATTTTAATCCTAACTGAATAAATAATCATAATAATGACCTTGTTTTTCAGATGGCCGTGATCAACCTATTCAGTAACATCTAACCATATCACCTTTGCACTTGCAGCCAGAGAAACAGATTCAATTTTTAGTTACAGTATCCTCAGTGCAGAACACCCGAAATTGTTTATATTCGAAACTCGCCGAACTAACTGTTTCATAATTCGAAAAAAAAAATCCCCATCGCAAATCTACAATTAATCGTTCACGTCAATTCCAAATTCATATACGTAATCATTAGGAAATCATCATATTACGATATGCATACCCAACAGAGTAACATAAGGCATCAAAATTCAAAACTCGCTGAACTAACTGTTTCATAATCCGAGAAAAATGTCCAGTCGCAAACCTACATATTGTACCAATATGTAGGTACCAATTCGAAATTTGTATACGTAGTACCAATGTACAATGTATACGCTTGTACCAATTCGAAATTTGTATACGTAGCCATTATATTATATTAGAAAACCATTATATTAAGATACGCCTACGAAGCAGTGAAAAGGGGGAGCGTCATATACTCCAAAATAGTTTGATAGTAGCGATCCAGGCCTCGGACAAATTGTATACAATTTAGTGAAGAAGCCGAGTTATATGGCGATACTTACTGGCGAAAGAGTACACGTAATTTAATGTATAAGAATACAAGGAGATCTGATCAGGTTAAAAGAATTTTCCGATCAATTGCTGTCACTCGTGGGAACGCAACACATCCCCTTACTTCTCGAACGAATATATTACCAAACAGGCGAAACATCCTGCAATTCCTTACTTCTCCCATATTACCTTTTTGGAAACACCTAGTACAAGTTCATTCCTGTTCCGGTCGAAGCCACACCACCTGCAATCATGAAATCAACGACGCAGTCTACTTGGCGATACACCAACCCAACATCACCCAACATCATGTGGGATCTATTTCAAAGAAAATATCGACAACGTACGAGAACGCATAATGTTTCCCATAGAAAACCCGCTGCCCTAAGCAATATGGCACGGAGTATCAGTGGTCTAAATAGTGTTAACCAAAGAGAGAAGTTGTTAAATCTCCTGGACAACAACAACCTACAATATCAAGCGGACTTCACCTGAAATCGCACCTGGGGAAAAATTCCTTCCATTCGGTACAGCAAACGCTGGTGTCACCCGGATGTTACCCATTGTGGAAACGATCATGCTCATCGGAGATCCATACATGCAGCCTACATACTGTGTACGGCCGGTCGGTCCACCTCGTTAGTGCAGTATAGGACTCGGTTACGCACCTCCTGATGCACCTGGCTAAACGACCTAAGAAGAAAACGTCAGCCATGAAACTGGGCAAGAACTTCATAAACTCGTCACAGCTCCTTCTGTCGAACCAAAGGGTCATGCCAAGGCCAACGCTGCAAAACCCGATCTCTACATTAACGTCTCTGATCGTTCAAGGTACGATCAACCTCCTAATCTACGTTCCTTTCCCTTGAGTTCGCACGAGAAGACTTTCTAGTATCAAAACAACCACTCTCATAATGCTCAATAACCTTTTTCTCTATCCTCATTATTATTGTTCTTTTAACCTTGTCAAGTAAGATGAGTTGTAATAAGTAAATAAGTATATATGCATAAGGAAAAAGAAAGAGAAGAAAACGCGCACCTATTATATATTTCATAGTGAAGTAAAAAGGTATATATACATAAAAAAAAACTTTCTTGTAAGGCGATAATCACATTTACACCGCCATATTAGACAACAATCTTCGAACATATTTAAGTCACATTGTAAGTCGAACAATGACAATGCCAATTGAACTATCGTTCCACTAAATTTTTGGTTGCAACCCTCAACGAACCTGATCGAGCGAGACGCTCAATCCTAAAAGGGGGAGGTGTCACGTCGCGACCAAATGCGTACAATGCCTTTTTAAGCCTAATACGCACGATAGCGGAATTCTCATTTTTCGACGGATCTGAATATTTTCTTTAGAGTTAGGCCTACTACGGCGGAAACGTAGCCTATCCATAATAATATGACTAAGCGTTTCTCGTACCTTCCCACGCGAAAGCGTAGCGGTCTTAACGATATCGAGAACAAATATACAAGCGGGAAAATTTCGAACAGTCTCGTTGTAATCCGAACAGAGTCCGAGTACATCGCAGAGTGTCCTTAAGACCAAAAATACACAAAGGAAACCTTCGGGTTACAAGGATGACGAACACGTGAAGCGACACGCAAGAGATGCGTGATGATATTCATAAAGACGTAAATATATAACGACGCAACGATACCGAATGCTCACGATCATCCAAGAGCGGAAAAATGTCCAAATCCTTAAAAAAATATACACTCGCTAGGAGAAAATCCTCCGACCCAGGAAGTTGCCGCGGCCATAAAACTGCCTTGATATTTCCCATGCGGACTCGCGGGCCTCGGTCGACAAGCCCTATCTCGAGCGTGCGTTCTTGGCGCCGACAAGGCCCCTTTTTTCGTCTATATTTTTCCGCGCTCCAGATAAAGAAGCGCAGCTCCAATTCCCGGAAATAGAGCGACGGTTGTGGCTATCGCAACCTACTCCTCGCTCCCACTCTCATTCCAACTTATACATATTTTCCACCAATCCAAAAGAATGCACCCCCAAATGTGCACCCTCCCAGGGGGCCAGTCTCTCACCACCTCAGCATCCCAATTTTTCCTACATCCTAGAAGAAGAAAATGACCAAGTCAGTCTTCCGGCAACCACGATCACACAAATTTCTTTTTATCGAGTCTCAATCCGAGACTCCAGTCAGAATCCAGCGAGCTCATATCTAGAGTTCCTTAACCGATATCCATCGCGTTGAATATTCATTTCCTTTCTTGTAAAGCGTACGTTGTCTTGCAACTCGAGTTTATACAAATCTTGTACTTCGAAAGTTCTCTAACAGTTACGCGATAATCTTAAGAATTTGACATTTGTATTACGCGCAATATTCCATTGAATTTTCCATTCTCGAACCGCGAAATCCACGAACACTAGAATCTGTGTCACCGAACATTTGCTGTATCCGTCACACACACACCCACACCATCTGCGAGCGTTCGGGCCATCGACGAAGGGCCCTTAGTTTTACGACCGTACCTGACACCCAAGCGACTGGTTCAACGCCGAGACGCATCAATGTAAGCGAACCCATTTTCACCCTTTCGTCTTCAATTTGTATCTTTAAAATAATAGGATCAACCCATGCGTCTGATTCTAATAAATTACGAGTCAATCGAACACAAGTGTCACAACCGTTATTTTCAACGATTGGATCATCCACGAAATTCTTTAAAATTATCCTTTCCACCAGCACGTCCCCTTTTTAACCCTCATCCCGTGCTATTGCGCTAGGCGTAGGCAAGAAAGAGGGATACCACACATATATATATGCCCACGTCCCCTCAGGACGTGACAACTTATCAAAGTTGTACAAAACAATTAAAGGAATCAATTGTTCCTAAACAGCATGTAATCATCATCAAAATGAAAACACCAATTCTTTCGCCTTCTTTGAAAACCTTGCACTAGTTGCTCGTTAAATTGAGGAGAAAAAATATCAAAATATATCAAAAAAAAGTTATTTTTTTAGATTTGTACAACATTTCAGGGAACAATACGGACTCATTTTTATCACGATTCTTTGCGCACTATAATTTCACTCATCTTTAATTGCATTAATTAAAAGTTGATACCCCCAAGCTGTACTCACTAGTCTTTCTAAGAGAATTTATGTGATTAATTCTCGATATTTTCTGCGACGGTTATAAGGCTTACCAAAAACAATTTTTTTTTTCAAAACTGGGCATGATAAAAAATCGAAAAAAAAGTTAGTTTACAAAAACTTTTGTTTAATTTTTTTACAAAATCAGAAAAATTTGACCAAAAACAAAATAGTTTGAAAAAAACTGTTTTGTGGTTATTGGTTTTTTTTTCAAGTGGTTTTTTCTCTCAAATTTATTTCGAATTTTTCTTCCAAATAATATCAGTTTAAAAAAACTGTTTTTTGTTACCTTAATACCTTCGCAGAAAATATCGAGCATTAATCGCACAAACTTTTTCAGATCGAGTAGTGAAAACAGCTTGGTGGTATCAACTTTTAATCCATGCAATTAAAAATTAGTAAAATTACGGTACGCAAAGGCCGAGTCGTGTTAAAAATTAGTCAGTATGGTTTACTGAATTGTTTTACAAATTTTCAACAACAAAAAAATTGAAATTTTTCGATTTTTTGGTTCCAAATTTAACAAGTAACTAGTATAAAGATCTGAAAAAGTCGAAAGAAGATTGTTTTTTTTCCTTTCGATGATGATTACACGATGTTTAGGAACAATGCACTCGTTCCTTCAATTGTTTTGTACAACTTTAATCAATCGGTCCGGAAAAACTGTTCGATGGATCAATTTAAAAATTTACAGGGCTATTAGGGGTACATTATAGTAAGCTGAAAGAAACTCGGTACCATTAGTCTTCCCATCAATATTCGTATTTACTATTTACTATTTACTATTTTTCGCATTGATACAGCGCTCCAAAAAAAACTTAAAAAGTTGACGAAATTTTCTGTGTATTTTCTGTGTGTTTTACGAGTAGTGTATAACTGTAGAATATTTTCCCAATGTTTCAAAGCAAAATTCGAAAATCTTCATATATTACAGCCTGTCAATACTGTGCCTCACCGCTCGGATTCGGAGCGGGCGTAAACTTCAAACACGTTTTTCTCAAAACTGCATCATCGAAATCGGCGTGCAGGATTACCCACAAACTATTAAGCCGGTTGAGTTGGAACTTGATAGAAATCGTGATAATATTGCTACCTTCTACTTGACGAGAAATGTTTTTGAAAAATTAGAAAAAAAAACAACTTTTTTAATCCACATTTTACAGAATGTTGATTTGTTTGTAAATGCGTGCCATTCTGTTAAATTCGCTTTTTCTTCATTTTAATTACTGCCACATAGAAGCTGTACATGTTCTAACTTTTAAAAAATTGGATTTTTCTGTCAATAAAAGTCTACGGGAGGCTAGACTGCACGCTCATTCATAACTCCCGCGGCAACCTTGCTGTAACGCACTGCCATAGCTCCGCCATTTTGAGGATAAATGAATTTTTTAAAATTGTCCCGCATACTCAAATATACTATTAAAGTATACCTAAAGCCTGATATTTGTAGAATAATTATTTCTTGGTTTAAAAAATCCCTAAAAATTGCTTAATTTTTTACCGTCTAAATTTATATCTCGCCTTGAGGTACACTATGTGAAATATTACATGTTTGTAGAATATATGAGGTGTGCTAGTGCACCCGTGCGGGTTGCAAGTTTTATTGTTCATGGAAGAAGGCACATAAATAATAAATAGGTAAAATAGAAGAAAGCTGACTCTCCACAATGCCCATGCCATATATCCTTCAATATTTCCTTGTGTATTTAAAACAACTATATTCTAAAAAAATGTTTACTAATGTGATAGGAAAACACATAAAACTAAACGCGAGACAGCAATCATGGAATCAGGATGCCATAAAGGAATATCTTCGGCTGTAAGTATGATCAAACATATGTATGCAGATTTGCTGTATTGCTAATGGGACATTAACGTATATGAACTATGAATTAAAATCGTATGGATTGGAGCAGGGGGGTTAGAGGGGGGAATAAAGAAAATTATCATAGTTTTTATCATATCCCGCCTCATGTAATTATTGTTTAAACTTTGAAACACGTCACGAGAAATAAGAAGACCGATAGAAATCCTCACGAGAAATGCCTGACATCAGATAAGTGTTGGCAATTTTCATGAAACTCTTGCTTGACATCGAAAAGTGATATCAGGTTTTACGTTTTAAAACCAACGGTGTTTTCAATTTTCCAACCAAATATTACTGGATGACAAAAAATTAAAAATAGTACAACAGCAATTATTACTTGATCATGACTTACCTAAAGACGATATATTATCTATCGAATATCTCTGAAAACTGCAGTACCGGTAAGGTAACTACAGTAACGTAGTTCATAGCCTTCATTGCCTTAAAAAAATCACTGTCCAGGAGCATTATTACTCTCTTGTTCCCAATTAACATAACGCTCTGGAGTGTTCTATATAAGCTCAATGGTTACATTTGGACGCTTTATATAAAGGATCTCGATGAAAATCTTGAAATCGTGATGGACGAAGATCCTCGATCGTATTCATATCATATCACGGACGATACTGTGCTGGATGAAAACGAATTGCTAGGCTCTCAGAACGTAAGTGGACCACAAAGTGGTTGATTGTCATGGCCGTTACTTATAAAATGAATGCAAATTCGAACCTGTATTACTTGAACTGTTTATCCCATTTACAAACGCTCCGTTTACTCCAAAGGCTTCTGACGGTTAATTTTATTTTGCTTAATCATGCACGCGCATGCTAGTTTCATGACAAATATTAATAAGTAAACGACTATATTTAATACGAACAATTTAACATGTTGCTTCGTAGACGGATGCTTATCGACAACACTATTTGGAAAGGAAGGTCGATCCGGTTCACAATATTCCTGGGCCTGCTGATCTTGAGGAGAAATACACGAACGAGTTTTTGATAGAGATACTCATGATCTTCGCTACAACGAGTTTTTGATAGAGATACTCATGATCTTCGCTACAAAACTGCGCCATAATCTCACATACAAAGTGGCTGAAGACGTTGGTCAGATGTTACGAATAATGAGCCGTACATCTTTGCCTAAAATAACGAAGTATCATTGGCAAAAAATGCTTGACAATTTTTCACCATGCATGACTGTTCATCATATTTGTGATGTATGCCACTTGTACGTGCGGGTACAATCAAATTGCGTATTACAGTGCGAGAACTGCGGCAACCTTATCGATCTCGACAAAAATTTGAAATCTAACAACATTTTCATACATCTATCTTTAACATACCAATTGAGGCAGATATTTAAGCTTACCACAGTACACTACGCATGTCAAAAACGTTGGGAAAAACAGCATGAATGTGCTTTGGAGGATATAATTGACGGCGAATTGTACAAACGGACTTTTGTCCACGGCATGTTGAATATCAACTTCAGTGTCAATGGCGTCCCAGTATTCGACAGTTCCAATTATACGATTTATCCTATTCTTTGCACTATCAATGACTCAAATCCACGAGAACGAAAAAATCAAGTACTTCTTGTCAGCCTCTGGTTCGGGAACGGCAAGCCAACAATGAGTGAATATTTGAAGCCATTCGTCAACGAGATCCGCAGTCTGTAAACTGATGGTTTTACCTACGAATACGGTGGAACTACCTACAGAAAAAATGCAACGTACTTGCTGGTATATGCGATTCAGTAGCCCGACCAATGCTACGAAACGCTACACAATTGTATGGTATGTACGCATGCGGTTTATGCCTTCACCCCAGCGAAGTCATTGAGAAAGGCCGAGACATAACACGCGTTTATCCATTAGGAGTTGACGGGAGCCCTTTCGGTGAAGACTTGCGAACACATGATTAAACTATCCTCCATGCTCAAAACAGAGAAAAAGGCATGAAAGACATATCTGAGGTAAGCGACATACCTAACTTTGACATAATTAGTTGTCTCGATGTCGATTGGTTCAATCGACTATGGTTCAATAGCGTTAACCACAAAGAAGAATTTTATTTGGGACATTGCATCGATGACATTGATAAACTAATTCGTTCATATCATCCAACAGCGGAAATTTCTAGAACCCCCCGAGGAATATCAGAAAGAGCTCTCTGGAAAGCTCCTGAATGGGTAGTATTCCTGTTGTTCTATAGCCTACCTATTTTGCATCAATTTTTTCTGGCGGATTATGTCCAGCATTGGTCTTTGTTAGTTGATCCATTCAAATTGTATTGAAAACATCGATCATGAGGTTGGAAATAGTATTTGCCAAAAGATCTCTGATTCAGTTTATCCGTGGTGTAGAAGAATTGTACGGGAGGCAACACGTTGGATTTAACGTCCATTTACTTGCTCATTTAGGACAAAGCGTCGTAAACTTGGGCCCCTTGTGGACGCATAGCGCCTTTATCTATGAAAACGAAAACCAAGTGTTGTTGAGTTATGTAATAAGCTCCAATGGAGTCGCTATGCAAATTTGCGATGCCGTTCGTACCAAGTGCGTAGTAGATGGATTGAAATACACTTCGCACAAAAATTAAAGGAGCAAGAAAAAAATCCAAATTTTTGGGGGATTTTCAATAGGCTGTAACTTATACAAAAATGGTCGTACAGCAAAAAAAAAGCAAATTGTAGCTCTAAGTGTCTAGTTTTCGGATCTGAGTTTGAAATTTTTTTTTTGAAAATATTTTTCGAGTAATCATAAGAAAACGAACGAAAAAAAAAATTTCGAAATTTTTTGGGTTTCTTTTTTAAATCTACGGACGTGGAAATTTTTTTTTCGACTTAACCTCTATATGGAGCGGATAGCTTGTTTATTCAGCTTTAATTTGGATTTTTAAAAATCTCGATACGAGCATTTCTCGCTGAGATATCGGTGTTTGAATGGAAAAAGATCATTTTGTCTTTGATTACCAATATCTCAGCAACCAATGATCGCACAGAAATTTTGAGGTTGGTTTCAAAAACTTGAATAAATTCTCTACAAGGATTGACAATTGAATTTTGAAAAAAAAATTTTTTTTCAATTATTACATGAATTCGAAAAAGCAACCAAAAAAGAGCTTTCTGTGGTATTTTGGAAAATCAAGCACCCAATCAAAAGTATTGCGAAAACCACTAATGTTACGTGTGCCCTTTACTGTTCAATATACCCGCAAAAACCCTACGAAGTTTCAATTTAATCCAGCCAACCGTTTTTTTTTCCCACTTGATCGAATTTTTGAAAAAATTAAAGGAGCAAGAATTTCGCTCTGAAAATGTCATAATTTTTATCAAAAATGAAAAAAAAAATTTTTTTTTCATTTTTCTCTCAATTCTGTATTAGTGACTTGGAAAATTTAAGAAAAAAAAAAAATCGAAAATTAAAAAAAAAAAGTTCCAAAATTAAAAAAAAAAATTTTTTATTTTTTTCAATCGGCTAAAAACTTCAGAAAATTGAAAAAAAAATGACTGCTGGCATTAGCATTACCCAAAGCGTACCACGTGGACGTTGCCCGGCGGATTTACGCTTCTTTTGTGCTTGCGCACGTGTATGTGTGTGGTTTTATCAGAGATTGAGACCCTGTGGTTCGTCACTTCCACAGTATTTTGTGACTCCAAACTCACTCTCCGAAGATTGTGTGTGTGTGTGTGTGTGTGTGTGTGTGTGTGTGTGTGTGTGTGTGTGTGTGTGTGTGTGTGTGTGTGTGTGTGTGTGTGTGTGTGTGTGTGTGTGTGTGTGTGTGTGTGTGTGTGTGTGTGTGTGTGTGTGTGTGTGTGTGTGTGTGTGTGTGTGTGTGTGTGTGTGTGTGTGTGTGTGTGTGTGTGTGTGTGTGTGTGTGTGTGTGTGTGTGCGTGCGTGCGTGCGTGCGTGCGTGCGTGCGTGCGTGCGTGCGTGCGTGCGTGCGTGCGTGCGTGCGTGCGTGCGTGCGTGCGTGCGTGCGTGCGTGCGTGCGTGCGTGCGTGCGTGCGTGCGTGCGTGCGTGCGTGCGTGCGTGCGTGCGTGCGTGCGTGCGTGCGTGCGTGCGTGCGTGCGTGCGTGCGTGCGTGCGTGCGTGCGTGCGTGCGTGCGTGCG
>OX632356.1:16563929-16598929 GCA_951751655.1 Ophion costatus | reverse complement strand
CTAATAGAGTTCAATATTGTATGACGTAAAATCATTTCTGTGATTCGTCGTACGAGTAACTACAATCTTAACCCTTATTGTCTTTAAAATACTTTCCGTCCCTTCTTTATATCATTGACAAATGGGACATAAAGTATGCATTAACCTTTTTTAATCTTTCAATTACGGAGTTCAATCTGAGGCTTAGAAAGCAATAAAACCCTATCCTTTCGTCTGTGTACGAATTTTGCCACGGCTCGTGTCACCTGAAGAAATATAGTTATGTACATATATGCGTGTGTGCGCGCGCGCGTGTGTGTGTGTGTGTGCTAAATTTATTGCAAATGTATCCTTTATGACCATTTTATATAATTTAAACGGATCTCCAATATATTCATGGCATATTAGTACATAAATACATACAATCATATAATAATATATATTCAGATATACATATAGTACACTTTAAATATATTCGGATGTCCTATTGAAACTGTATACAGCGTACATTTGTGATGCATTTTCGATTAATTATATATACATCATGAATGTATTTTTCTATATACGTCAGCATATTTTCTCCGGTCTATTTCCTATTGTACCAAACTTAGGTTGATAATGCAATTTCAATAAATTGTGTATGTATCTTAAGTGTATTTTGTTTAAAGTCAGCATATTTCCTCCGATACGTTCCCCAATATATAAAACATACATTCAGTTTGCATGTCTGCTATACAGGGTGAGGCATTAACTGTTGCCACCTTCAAAATCTCTGTAATTATCGACGTCACAAAAAAATGTTTGAAACAAAAGTTGTACCTGTTGTATCCGCTAATTTACGCAATACAACGAAACGACCAAACGGTCGAGCAATTATTTACGAAACGGCATTCCAGACCGTTTCGCATCCTCCTTGCGAAAGAGTCACACTTTTGCCAAAATGCAAGCGTCAAAAGACGCTTTGCCACACGTCCTGACGAAGCATCGGATGATGTTCGATCTTTTTTTTCCAGACATGGATTACTCGCGATGCGAAGGAGAAACGGTGGTATTCGGAGGTGAGGAGGACGGTCTAGAATTCGTTGTGGTATGTAGACGAATTCTCTTTCCCGTTTTTTTTTCCATCCGAGGAGATTCCCTTCCTCCTAAATAAAACAATGTTTTTTTTTCTTTTTCCTCAGACGGCACGGGTTCCCAAGAGGGCTCGCTCATCCTCTAAGGGATGGTGGCGGCGGCTCTTTATTCAGCACGCCGTCGTTGTGATCCGTTATTATGGTGAATTTTGTGCCGTAAATATACGGTCGAAATTGATGTACTGCCCATACGATTGCAAGCAGTTCTTTTTCTGTAGTCGAATAATTGGTTTCGGCCTTGTTGAGAGTTCGACTTGCATAACATATGGGTAAATCCTCTCCAATTGTCCCTTGGGACAGGATTGCACCGATTGCCTTATCTAAGGCATCCGTTGTCACGATAAACGGTTTCGTGAAATCAGGATACTGGAGTATGGGTGCTGTGATCAGGGCTTCCCTTAAATGGTCAAATGAGCTTTGGCATAATTCGGACCAATCGAATTTGACACCGTTTTTTATCAAATTGGTCATTGGTTTTGCGATTTTGGAAAAATCTTTAATAAATCTGCGGTAGTACCCGGCTAGTCCCAGGAATGATTGTATTTCTTTTACATTTCTCGGTATTGGAAAATTTTTTACCGCTTTTAGCTTTTCGGGGTCAGGCTTTACACCGACTTCTGTTATTAGATGACCGAGATATTGCGTTTCCTTTCGCATAAATTCGCATTTCTTCGGTTGCATTTTTAAATTAGCTTCTCTTAGCGGCGTCAGCACTTCACGTAGTCGCTTGTCGTGCTCGGCGAGTGAGGCTCCATGTATGACAATATCGTCCAGATATAAGTAGCATTTTAGGCCTTGCGAACCGGCCAATACTGCGTCCATTAATCTTTGGAACGTAGGAGGTGCATTTTTTAAACCAAATGGCATTCGATTATACTCGTAATGCCCCAACGGCGTTGAAAAAGCCGTTTTCGGTTTGTCTTCCTCCGCCATTGGGATTTGATGAAATCCCGAAGCGAGGTCGAGGGTCGTGAAGTACTTTGCCTTTCCCAACTGGTCCAGTATCTCTGCGATATTGGGCAGTGGGTAAAAGTCACCTTCCGTAGCCTCGTTTAACTTCCGAAAGTCAACGACCACCCTCTTTTGGACTATTCCGTCCGCATCTGGTTTTTTCGGCACTACGAGCAATGGAGCATTCCATGGGCTCGTGCTTGGGCGGATTATATCCTCATCTAGCATTTTTTGTGCCTGTCATTGAATTTCTTTTTTGTGCTCCTCCGGCAGTCGATAAGGTCGCACTTTTTCGGCATTGTCCCGTCCTTGAGCGGTATCCGATGCTCGATTGCTTTTGTATAACCCAGTAGTTCTCCTTCGAGATGAAATACGTCGGGAAATTCCTCGCAAATTTGTCGCAAAATCGTTTCTTCTTCCGCGTTCAAATGCGAGTTCCCCTTAATCTCGCGTCATAATTTTTCCAACCTTTGCTTTCGTAATTCTGCGATTTTTTCGACGTCCTGATGCGTTTCCTCTTCTTTCTTCTTTTGCTCTTTCTCGAGCACGTTCATTATTGTTACAGGGCAAGTGTTTGCCTCTGCCTTTACGACGGCTTTTCCCATCGTAACACCCTTTTGGATTTGTTGTTCGCTTGTAATTCCTTGGCCCTTTCCCATCGTCCTCGCCTGCACTATACATTCTGTGCGGGCGGGAATTTTTAAGTATTTCGTGCCGTGTACAGACGGTATTTTGTGCCCTTTAATTTCTATCGTTTTTCCTCGTAGTATGTTTATTCCTTTTTCGACTATACAGTCCATTCCAAGGAGTCCGTCTACTGCTAACGGTACTTCCTTGCCGACCACGTGGAACTTGTGCGTTATCACAGCGGCCGGGGTGTCCAGTTTCAACTCAGCTGTGCAGAGGGTACTGAACGTCTTGCCCTCGGGGCCGTGGAGTTCTATGACCTCGTCCCCGATGGGTGTATCTGGATCCAATTCATTCATCTTTACAATGCTGCACTGGGCCCCTGTGTCACACCGGAGCGTCAGCATTTTTTCGCGAGCCTGTTTTGACGCTATATGTAGGTCACTGGCGTGTACTCGTGGCAGCTGAGTGCTGACGTGGTAAATTCTTCTTGGTGCCTTGCCATTGTGTACATATGGCTTTCTAAGTAGAATGTCCATTATTTTTCGTTGCGGTATTTTTCGCTTGTTCACTTGAACGCTTTTTGTTTCCTTCTCTATGGAAAGAACGCCGACTGCTAACGAACTGACGGTTCTTTTGGGCGTATTTTCTTGGGTTCTTTCATTTGGCCTATATTAATTTTGTTTTCTTGGGAACTTATAGTTTGGCACATAATTGTATTGCTTCTGTGGGTTACTCGGGCCTTGCCATCCTGGCCTTCTTCTAGAGTCGTTATATCTGTGACCCGGTTTTTTGCAATAATTGCAAATTATTTCTGCTTGATGAATCGTTTTCATTGGCACTGGCAAGCTATAACGCGCATGCGTATGCGTCTGATGCGACGCGGGCCTTTGGAATGGGAACGATTTTCGCCCCTCGTGGGCGTGTGACGGTGCGGACTGTCCGCTACTGTGGGAGACGCTCTTCGCGATTGTTTTGGTCCCTTCGACCGATTTTTGCTCTTCGATTGCTCCGCGGATGGCTTCGCCCAATTCGTGGTACCCTCGTGACCTTACTATTAGCTGTAAGTCCTTGCGAAGTCCATGTTCGAAATTATTCAGGGTAAAATGCCTAATTAACTGTTCGATTGCTCTTCGACCAGATTCCGAATTGACCATGGGCGTGCAACCCGTGATTAAATCCATCATTATGGACTCGACGCGGTTTGCGTAAGCTTGTACAGTCTCGTCATGTTTTTGTCTACAGGAATTGAATTCGATTTGTAGCGTGGGGACTGTTCGCTTCGCCTCGTACAGTGATTTTAATAATGTCAGCAAATCGTCGAACGTCTCAACGTCTTTGCAACGCAGGTCTGCCGCGGCCTTGCCTTGCAATTTGAGATGCAATATAGCTTGCAATAAATCCGCGACATTTTCTGCGCGGACTCGAGTCGACGGGTATTTTATTGCTCGTATAAAATCTGTAACATCTTCTGGTTTGGAGGCGTCGAATACGGGAATGCTCATTCGAGCCTCTTTCATTGACATATAGTCGTCGTGTTCGGCCATTATTACTGTCCGTTGATTTAATGACGTAAAATCTTGGCGATTCAATACGCAATTTCTTTCGAGTTCAACGGGATTAAATGTTTCATCAGCACTGGACGACGCGTCTGACGAATTGTGTTCCGAAGGCTGATTATGTTGTCGCTTCGGATTTAAATATTTCGCGTACGTTACGGGAGTCGAATCTAATTTTTCTGTGCTTGGATTTTCCCTACGACGCTTTCGGCCTAAATCACTTTCACCATCGTAAATGACGACAGTGTTAAAAAACGAATCTAACGATCGCGATAGTTCGTCTCTCCCGGGCAATCGATACCGGTCTGCTTTTCCTTCGTCCGACATAGACGAATTCTCTGGCTTTGGAGGATTTTTATTTACGAAATGTTCCGTCACTTACAGGTAGATGATCGCAAGATGCATGCTGGTTGATGAACTGCTGATCGTCCTGTTCTTCGTTCCATTGTTTCGTACACTGCTTCTGGGTACGATTTCTCCGATTGTTGAGTCCTTCTTCCGTTGATCCTCGGGATCCGGGTTTTCTGGGATTGGCTCTGCTTGGCTGTAGCCTTTCCTCTGTATTCCTCTTCCGACTCGGTCGGGCTGGCTCACTCGAGCACACGGGTTGACTCGGTCATTCGTTTATGGTGCTTGAGTGGTAGTTGTGCGTGTACACACACAACGAACGAACTTTTCGGCAGATCCCACCGCTGCCACCAATGTTGTATCCCCGGCTCGAGAACCCGGGATAGGTATTTTTGGGATCGTTGCGAAATTAAGAGTTGGAACTCAAGTTCGTTGAATACGAATATAAGTTTATTACTGGGCTGGTCTTATAATTGAATTTACAGTGTGTCGGTCGTACCTTAGGACCGAACCGTTCAAAAGCCAACCAAGGACTGACTACTCCCTGGTAACTTCTCTTAATTGTCGACTCTGATTGTCGCAATTTGCCCTAGATCGAACATCATCCGATGCTTCGTCAGGACGTGTCGCAAAGCGTCTTTGCGACGCTTGCATTTTGGCAAAAGTGTAACTCTTTCGCAAGGAGGATGCGAAACGGTCTGGAATGCCGTTTCGGAAATAATTTCTCGACCGTTTGGTCGTTCCGTTGTATTGCGTAAATTAGCGGATACAACATACCGATCGAAAGGGGTCATCAAATGCGACCATTTTTTTTATTTCAGTGGAGGCGCTGTCGCACAGTAAAGGTCACCTCCACTTTTTCAAATGGGACGGTAAATTTTTTTTCAACTATCTTGTAGAGCATCGAAAACTGCATAAAAAACATTTCGGGGTCAAGGTCGTTCAAGGTCATTTAAGATCAAAAAGTGACATGAACTTTATTTTTATGTGAAATTAAGTGATTGCCATTGGAATCAATGCAGTATTGCAATCTCCTCATCACGAATTTCTTATCACTTCGGCACTTATCGCCGAAGTCTTGCCATCGTCTTGTATGTAAACAACGGCACCAAACCTACAATGTACACGGAACATTGTACAATGTTTCACCCAAACAAACCCAAGATAACGATAGTAAGAATGGTGAGACTAGTATTAACGAATCAAGCGAAGGTAAGAAACGCCGTAGTGTAGGACGATAGAATTTAATATACTTTATACGTGAATAATACAAAATCGTGTGACGTCGGTTCAACAGTATTTAGAGCACGTATGAATAGAAATCAGAAGATGCGTCGGGTTTGGAAGTCTCTCGAGAAGTGATCGTCGCCTCGATGGTCGAAACGTCGATCCCTTTGCGAGCCGTGGAGCCCAAGAGCCCTTTGTACCGCTCGCTAGGCAGTTAATATCGCCTTCGAATAAACAGCTCGGGTGATCGCCAGTTGAGTCTAGACGTTGGTAACCACGTCTCTATCTTCAGCGTGAGCGCCGAAAGAAATCGTCGCTTTCACGAATGTAAATGATGTATTGTTTTAAAGAGTAAACTGATGTGCTTCTAATTTACGGAGAATATCAGAAAAATACAGTGAGAGCTAGAGACTTATACGCTGAAAGATTTCCTGAACGTTCTCATCCTACACGCCGTACATTTCAAATTTTGTACACTAAACTGAGGACAACTGGATCCTTAACGCGTCGGGAAAGTAGCCGACAAAACCGAGTTACGAACGAAGAAACGGAAATTGGTGTTCTTCCCGCCGTTCATCAAGACCTTTGTGCGAGTTCTCGTCAAATTGCGATGGAATCTGGCGTGAACCAAAGAAGTATTCTACGTGTTCTACATCGGCATAAATATCATCCTTACCACATCAGTCTCCACCAGGAATTAACTGGTACGGATTTCATGAATCGCACTGAATTCTGCCGATGGGCCCAACGCCAGATTCAGAGAGAAGACTCATTTATTAATCGGATTTGATTTACTAATGAGGCAAAATTTACGATTCATGGAAATATTAACCTGCATAACATGCATTTGTGGTCAACTGAAAATCCACATTGGCTGCGGCAAGTTGCACATCAAAGACCGTGGTCGGTTAATGTATATTGTGGGATTATTGGGGATAGAATCAGAGGCCCTTATTTCATCGAAGGGAATCTTAGTGGTAGGAAGTACACCACATTCTTTCAAGAAACATTAGTTCCGTTATTGGAAGAAATACCTTTAGAAACCAGAAACAGAATGTGGTATCAACACGATGGGTGCCCGGCACATTTTTCGCTGATAGCTAGAAATGAATTGCAAAAGAGATTTCCAAATCGTTGGATTGGACACGGAGGAGCTGTATCGTGGCCGGCTGGCTCGCCAGACTTGGCGCCTCCGAATTTTTTCTTGTGAAGATACTTGAAAGATCTTGTTTATAAAGAACGTCCAACTACGCCGGATGATATGCGTGAGGGAATTCATCGAGCCTGTGATTCGATAAGTGCCGAAGTGATATGAAATTCTGCACAATCCGTGATGAGGAGATTGCAATACTGCATTGATTCCAATGGCAATCACTTTGAACATCTGCTGTGAATAAAGGTAATTTCACATAAAAATAAAGTTCATGGCACTTTTTGATCTTGATGACCTTGAACGACTTTGACTCCTGAATGTTTTTTATGCAGATTTAGATGCTCTACAAGATAGTTGAAAAAATGTATCGCCCCATTTAAAAAAGTGGAGGTGACCTTTACTGTGCTAGAGCGCCTCCACTGAGATAAAAAAGGAATGGTCGCATTTGATGACCCCTTCCGTACGGTACAACTTTTGTTTCAAACATTTTTTTGTGACGTCGATAATTACAAAGATATTCAAGGTGGCAACAGTTAGTGCCTCACCCTGTATTTAATGTTAATTGACATCCAGCTTTTCATAAAAAATGTATTTAATATACGTTTTGTATATCTTACGAGATATCTTTTATATATTTTATTTCCATGTGGGATACAGTGCACAAGGTTTCAATTCATGGCTCGGAAAAAATAACTTCTACGCTATTACAAATCGGACAAATGTCTGAAAATGCCCAACAATCTAGTAATAAGTACATCAAGGAGTACACAACAGATTTTGCGAGAAAATGTTCCTGAGTAAAAACCATGGTAGACCTTTTTCACGGCTTCGATTAACATCCGACCCGAATTTAGTTAATAGAACGAATGTTCTATTAACTAAATATAATCTACTAGATTTAAAATTCTATTAGATAACTCTAATAGAACGAACGTTCTATTAACATTTCTAGCGTGTGTAAATTACCTTGCAAAAAAATCATTGCTGCCAGAATCAGTACAGTACATCAGTACGTGTCCTGAGTATTTAAACAAGTGAGGGAAGCTCGAGCTATAGTGTTTTCCACATGAAACCACTGACTGTGAATCAAGTAATTCTTCTGGTGACGACTACTAAAGTTGTACGTAGCCAACTGGATTAATTAATGAATTCTTTATTAACCTAATTTTATGAAAATCATTGCCATTTTAGTGTAAATAAAACGTTTTGTCCATACAAGTCGTCCATATTGGATCCGCCATTTTTTTTTCATAAGCGATGCCAAAAATCCCGAGTACCGACTTTTACCCGGATTACATGCGTTTTGGCGTACGTTTTGAGTGGTGTGGAATCCGTCATTTTGTTTTTTTTTATTTTTAACTTTGACTTCAGATTCGTAATAAGCGACTCCAAAAACTCTCGAGTACAAACTTTTACCCAACTCGAATGCGTTTTTAAATAAATGATGAGCCGTATTGGTTCCACCATTTTGTTTTTTCAAATGTTCACTTTATATTTGTGATTAGCGACCCCAAAAACCCCCGAGAATTGAATTCGTTTTCGACTTTTGCCCAGAGATTTCGGATTCCGTCCACGGTGCGTGGTGGGGCTTGGCTTTCTTATATTAGGTGTACAACTTAGTTCGGTCCGTTTTCAAAAGATGGCTTTAGGTGCTATAAATGGTTGACGGCAACAGCTGAATTTTGCTGTATCGTGAAGTATCAGCATCTCTTAACCAAATATTGTTTACAGACCTTTGAGTTTTGCGCATCAAGTCTAATTTTTACTGCGGTGAAAATATCGGATTTCGTCCCAAATAAGCACCATTTGCGGGAAGTGTTGATTTTCTGCTTCAATTGGAAGAAAAGTGCAGCTGAAGCCCACAGAATGCTTGTGGAAGTTTATGGTGAATCTGCACCAGCGGATTAATCTTGCAGAGAATGATTTCGACGGTTTCAAAGTGGTGATTTTAGCGTTAAGGACAAAGAACGTTCGGGTTAACCGAAAAAGTTTGAAGATGAAGAATTAGAGACATTACTCGATGAAGATTCGTGTCAAACGCAAAAAAAGCTCACACAAACATTAGAAGTTACGCAACAAGCTATTCCGAAACGACTCAAAGCCGCGGGATACATCCAAAAATAAGGCAATTGGGTCCCATACGGATTGAAACCGAGGGATATCGGACGACGATTTTGCATATCCGAAATATTGCTAGAACGTTACAAAAAACATCTTTTCTGCATCGAATCATACCGGAGATGAAAAATAGATTCATTATGACAACCCGAAACGGAAAAAATCGTATGTCCAGCCCGGTCAACCCGGAACATCAACGCCGAAGCCGAATATCCATGGTGCCAAGGTTATGCTCTGTATTTGGTGGGATCAGAAGGGTGTGATCCACTATGAGATACTAAAACCTGGTCAAACCATCACGGGAGACTTCTGCAGGTAACAATTGATCCGTATAAAGTGAGCAATAGCCGAAAAACGTCCAGAATATGTGACCAGAAACGAGTCCATAATCTTTTAACATGACAACGCTCGGCCTCACGTTGTTATGTGGTTAAGAACTATTTGGAAAATAGCGGGTGGGAAATTCTGGCTTACCCGCCTTATAGCCTAGACCTTGCCCCTTCCGACTACCATTTGTTTCGATCGATGCAGAACGCTTTGACTGGAATACGCTTCACGTCACAACAAGGTATCGAAAATTGGCTCAATTCATTCTTGGCTTCAAAAGATGAACGCTTCTTCCGCGAGGCAATTAATAAATTACCAGAAAGATGGGGAAAAGTAGTAGCTCGCGATGGACAATATTTTGATTAATGTATTAATGCATTTTATCATTCGAATAAGTGCGTATTTTAAGCAAAAAAACGGACCGAATTGAGTTGTACACCCAATACACTTGATAGCCAACGGATACGTTGTTCTTTTGTTCTGAAATGTTTTTATGTTTTTAATACTCTTGAAATATTTTACGAAAAAAATAAAAAGCCACCTCATTTTTTTAACAAACCTCGTACACTTCGAAGTGCATGGAGTATCTACGCTGGATGTCTACTGGATTAGCCAACCTTACAGCACGGTCGGGAGGAGGAAAATCAATCAGGCCTTGAACAAGTAACCTTAACATGTGAGGAATGCGTACGGGTCGCCTGATGTGTGCCTGATTCTCACAGCGGTATCTGGTAACTACTGATGCGGCAGACATATGGTGCCGATCAGGCACGGACTTCAGTGCCCTAAGAAGGTCCTTGCAAGATTTATGACTGATCACTTTGTCGTTATTACACCCGGTCTCAGAATTCATTGGGCCAGTGGATATGAAGGACAGATCAGGCGGCCGCTTCTACGGTATTCCGAACCGTATCTTGCAGCCTGCCTGATCAGTGATCCGACTGCCGAAACAACATTTCCAATCGGATTTATCATCACGATTTTCTATAAAAAATCCAAAGATGAGCTGTTTTCGACTGTTACAACTAGGCATAACCTTTTTAAGCTTACAAAACTGTTATACGTGAAGTATTTACTGAAGACCTTGCGTATAAATGCTGAGGGGATCCCGTGTAGACATTTAAGTTGGGAAAAAGTGCTGCCCCGATCTGCCTTCTCTGAATAATATTAGGCCATAGTCAGGACATGCAGCATGGATCAGGTTTGCCATGTAATAGGTCTTAAGCCAACTGTTTTCGGCAACTGATTAGGAACTGGACAGGGAAACGATCAAGTACTAGACGTTTTTTTTTTGAAGATCTACCCGAGAACCATAGATAGTATTAGGTGGTATACTGTGTCACGGGTATCGCGCGTTTACGTAGGCGGAGGAGAGGGAAGGGGAAATTAATAACGGTTCAACAAATCATAAAATTTAAATAGTTTAATTTACAAAGAAAAAGGAAAATTTTGGCTCGATACAAAAATAAAAGAATTTAATTTCTTAATTACATAAAAAGGAAATGGAGAAAACTCGATATAATATAAATTTGTACTGAAATAATAATAATAATACTTGGTCTCGAGTGTAACGGGTCGAGTAGGGACACGCGAAGTCGAAATCGAGTAGGGACACGCGAAGTCCCTACTCGATTTCTCGACTCGTTTTTAAATATTTTCACAATTTATTGTCGGCTAGAATAATATTGGGCGCCAGCCTTTCTCGGGCAACGCGCTCAACGCGTACGCAGGATAAGAAAAATACCAAACAGACATCTCAAGGTATCTGGGGACGGACGGGGTTCTCCGAACGCGATGGCCTCTTATGAACTGGACCACTACTGTGTTAATCTTTCAAATTTTTAATAAATGAATTTCGCAATTAACACATCTTAATGAGGGGCTACTCTTATTCACGAAAAACGTCACTCGGCGTGGCTGCCGGCCGAGGCGTCACACAGCCCGACCGTGGCTCCGCGCCCGCGAGGGAAAATTTCACGGGGGACGACAGGGGATCCGCCACGCACCTTCTCACGAAATTCGTTACGCGATTATTCTGAAGGTATCCGTTTTCATTTTCCGGATTTTTCCGATTATTTTTGCACCGCCATTGGTTTCGCTATTATTATTCGTTCGGGGCTCCAAACACAATATTTCTTTTTTTACAAATTATTTTTCGGTGACGCGCGCGGAATAGGGACGACGATTGGGAATATCACGGGAGGGGGGGGGACGTTACAAAATCGCCCGAGCGATAAAACAAAGTCACTGCTTCTATGCAGCAATTGAGCCGCTGTCGCAAAAGAAAAGAGAAGAGACTTACTTGGATGATGCAACGAGGATACATAGCGTCCTTGGCGTTCCTTTTCTTTCTCCTATTCCTTTCCTTATTCTCTCTCTCTCTTTGTTTCCTCTCGATTTTGCTTCGGCGGAATAAGTCGGGTATCGCTGACCATGCGTCGAGACTTAATGGTTGGTCACGATGGCCGGCTTCTTCGTCTCGCCCGACTTTTCCTGCAATGGCGGACCTCCTATAGATTTCGTGGCTAGATCGCCGCGGCTCGCTATTCCGGCCGATTCCGTCGATCGATCCTCCAAGTCGATACAATCCCCGGCGGATAAATAGGCCGTCCGGCCATGCTATGCGAGAGATTGGAGTCCACGTGGCACTCGACGATTCGGGGGGATGGCGATAAGAGGCCTCTGGAAGGCCAGCCCGATGGTCCGCAAGGCCGAGTGATGGCGCGGCTGCTGGACGTTCGCTTAACACCGAACCGGCGTGGCCTTACATGCCAGTCCGCGTGGTCGTTGAGAGTGGATCGATGTAAAAGGGGGGTACGGGAAGGGAGCGGGAAGAAAATGTGTCATGGATTCAATACAATAATAAACCTAAACTAAGCTTAAAATTAACACGGTATCATTTTTGTGAAGGGCGCGGCGGTTATTAAGCCCGAGCGTGGTCACGTGGGCTTTGGCTCTAATTATTTTGTGACATAACGTCACAACTGATACTTGGTATTACTTTGCATTTGAAAGGTGACTTTCGCTCACTATCCGAGCGAAAAAAGCCTCCAGTGCAAAGGGTTATTTCACAAGTATCGCAAATCGTAAGCGCAAATGCACGCTGTAAGCAGAGCACTTTTGTACGTGGTACAACGTACAGAAGTAGAGAAGGATGACTTTTATCCTCGTACGATGGTACCTTGCGCACAACGCTCTGCTTGTAGCAACCTGGAGGGTTGTTTACAAAATACATTCAGGTAATGTCTTCCCGGCCAGAACATTGATATTTCTCAACATGGTGACAAGGCGTTCAAAAACCATGAATGACCTGCTTCAATTTTTTGCCTTACTAAATAATTTGCCCATTCGGTATGCTCGTCATCAATTATTGTAATCTCGCTATTTATGATAAGCATTCTTATCCTCGTCGATTATCATTTATGGAATAAATACGTTTAATGGCGAATAGATAGAATAGACAACAGATGTATTAATTTCATCCTAATCAATTATATAAATATGTTCGATGAGGTGAAAAGCAACGTGGCTTTACGTAATTCTGAGACGCAGGTTCTACTTTTCAAGACACGTCAATGTTCTGGCCGGGCAGACATTATATGAAGATGTACTTGATCGCAGAGTATCCCGGCCAGAGGGTTGGAATTTTCAAACATAAAGGGTGAACCGTAAAAAACGATTTTGCGATCTTCCCCATTTGTTCCATGGGAGGGCCCAGTCAGGTAAATCAGAGAAGGCAAGTCTGGTTAAGGGCCGACACAGAATAAGGAATGCAACGATACATTTCTACATGCGATTGCGCACTATTGTTCTGAGGGAAAATCGCATACTCTCAGGTTCCACTCGACGGATCTAGAAAAAGCAAATTGCACGAAAATCCTGAAAGCGTTTATTCTCGCATATAAAATATCAAGGAAAAAAGCTTGTGTCGTTTTAACGCTAACTATGATTGGACAGACGGACAAGCAACATTTTCACAATTTATAGATATTGCTCCTAATCCTACAAGCTCAATTGCAGGCTGAAAATACAAGTCTGCAGACAAGGCCATTTTATAATATTAGTTGACCTTAAAGCTGTTTCCATTAATAAAAAGAGCAGACGATTCTAACATTACAGTGAAATCAAATTATTTTTAAAAAAGTATGCAAGCCAATCTGATGCCAATCAATCAATAGTATTGAACGAACACCGATAATTATCGATACTTGACATTTCAGTTCTTTTGAACAACGTTAGAAATATGACCGTTCGAACCCTGCTAAATTAAAAATCGTTAAAAATTTTTTTTTTCATAATAAACAGTTTTACACCCGCCGCAGTTGTTTTACTTGAAAGTGCTTGCCAAATGCTATGTGCTCGGCTTATGTCAGATTATTAATGCAGTATTGTTGTCTAGACCACAGTGTTGGAGGTGAATTGATGATGGAAAACTAAAAAAAAATACTAAATTCAAAGATACGTACAAATTAAAAAATAAAGGTATCATCATGTACGTTTGCACGTTTCTTTAGAATGGTGCGCGGAAAACGCCAACAATTGGTAAACAGGATTTTGGCCGGTGTATGAATCTGAAAAAAACCAAACCTATCTTCAATCTGTATGAGTGTTCCGATGTTCGCCACCAGATTCAGGAACGAAATATAGAAAACTGTGGTATGCTAAACTTTGATTATCAATTTTTCCTATTTTTATGATTATTCTACAATTTATATAAGAGAAAAAAACATTTCGCCTCAATTCTGTTACTAACGTGGAAAAACAGTTTACTAAAGGTGTATGCGAAATGTGAGCTCATTCGACCATCGGTTATCGATATATTGTGATTGCCGATTTAAAAAGCATAGTTTCGAGAAAAACACGTGTAAAGTTGCTGCGTCTTGACTGTGTTCCACGAGCATACTCCCTATAAGTTCTGTAACTCGGCTAATTTTCTGAAGATCTTTAAATGGCTTGCGCAGACGTATTCAGAAAAGTCTGTTGAATAATGAAGTAGAAAAACAAGTTTTCCGCTTCCTAGACAACAATACTGCCTTAAACCAAAGGAGAAAATGAAGAGCGGAACCCTGCAAAAACGATTTGACCCTCAATGCCTTAGCGAGTGAATAGTTTTCTTTGCCGCTGTTAGAGATATACATGTGGAATTGGATCCATGGCCGCCTTATAAACAAATGAAGGCCCTTTTCAATCCGTTGCCAGCACGCGAAAAAAAATACAAAAAGTCAGTTAACATCGCGAAGTCGAAGAGAAAGGACGTAGAATTGTGTTTAATATTTTGCTTCAATAAAATTTCATTCTATTCGATATTCAAAATTACCTTTTTGTGTCAGTCCATTCTCCATTCTCTGAATCTCCCAATGACCGTGAAATATAGGGGCTCGTGCGGGATTGAGAGCTAAAAGTGGAAAGACTGAAAAAAAAGGTGATAAAGTTGTTAAAGTCGAAACACACAAGGCGTTGAGTAAATAAACTCAGAAAGTGGAAAGTAGTACATCAAGCCGAAAAGTGAGAACGCTCTACAGAAGGGAAAAAAATACAATCGTAGGTCGTTAAACTGAAAATTATTTGAAATATACGCGTAACCATGGTGATAGAAGAAACGAAAGGTAACTAAAAGTATACGCAAGACGGAGGATACGCAAGGATACGCCGACTTCAAATATGACGGTGGTACAACTCAAGAGACACTTACAGCGGCTAAATTTACCAATAGACGGCAGGAAATCTGAACTCGAAAATCCATCGTAACAATAAAAATGAATGATGTACCAGTACGATCCATGATAGACACAGGTACGTATCGGGAGATGCTACGACGAAGTGAGCATGATAGAATGGGTAACGCCCCCCCCCCCCCTTCGACCGACCGTATATACGTTCCGAAGTTTTGGAAACGCACGGGTGAAAACCATCGGAGTATTTCGTACAAATGTTCCGATCCATAAGGAGAAGTACGATACCGAGATATACGTGGTCATGTGATGCCACTCGGTAAGGAATTGACGAAGCAAATGGATGTTCACATACGTGGCGGTCAAGTCATAATAAATAAACTGCTGACAGAGGAAATTCGGGAAGACGATCTGCCGACGTAGGTCGGCAAAGCAATGGAAAACACAGACGCATCGGATGAACTGCCGTCCGTGAATTATATCGAAGTAACCTCAGTAGATGTTGCTAGACTCGTCCGTGCCGAAATAAAAAAATTGATTGCCGAACATAAGCCGCGTCGATAAGTACTAATGTGGAAACAAAAATAATAGTACAAGACGAAGTTACGGTCTGACTGCGGCCCCGACGGTTGGCAGTCAAGGAAAAGAATATATTAGGCGTACAAATTGATGAGTGGTTACGCGATGGGATCGTCCAGCCGAACAAAAGCAAACATTCAAGCCCAGTCGTAATAGTGCCAAAAAATAACGGTGAGTATCGCGTGTGCATCGATTATCGACAACTGAATAAGAATATAATTCTAGATCGATTCTCGATGCCATTATAATCGAAGACCGTAGCGACGCGCCTGCGACTGCTCGGGTGTTTCCGGTACTAGATTTAAAAAATGGATTCTCCCACGTGCCCGTATCTGTGGAAAGTAGAAAATGCACACCATTCGTAACTCCCAATGGGCAATTTGAATTGCCGAAGGGGCTCTTTGTATTGTGTATTAGTCCGACGTCCTTCTTACGATTTATTGACGAAGTGTTCCATGACTTGAGTCAAAGGAACGTTTCTACTTACGTATGTAGAATACCTGATTATTCTGATTGCTGATGCAAGGTCAGAGATCTCGATTCGAAGTAGAAGAGGAAGAGGCACTTTACCGGGTAAAACAACTAATGACGATCGAAATGATCTTACGGATATATCGACCAGATGCGATCACCGAGCTCCACACCTCCATGTCGTTCATTAAATGAGTCGCAAGACATCAGACGCTGAACAACGATTACACTCGTACGAGCTCGAGCCGCTAGTGGTCATTCAGGAAAAAAGAAATTGCGCGTTTATTTACTTGGAATACAATTCAAATTGGCGAGCGACTACTCGGCTTTACAAAAGACACTGAATAAGATCGATATTTCGCCGCAAGTCACAAGGTGGGCCCTGATGCTCGAAGAGTTCGAATCTGAGGTTGAACACCATGCAGGAACGTGGCTTAAACTTGTCGATGCACTCAGTTGATACGCTGTAATGATCGTCGAAGATAAGGATGCACCATTGCTCCGAAGGCAACAGAATAATGAAGAGAGACTACAGGTTATCAAGAAAATCCTAGATACGGAATCATACGTGTAAAAACGGAATTCTAATGAAGCGCGTTGACGATAAGAATGTCATCGTGTTGCCAACGAACATGCAACAGGAGGTGATACGAAGGACAAACGATAATGGCCATTTTAGCGCTAAAATTATTACCGAGAGTATAAAGTTGGAGAACTATATCCCAAAGTTGGCGAAGAAGCTCGAAAAGTGTGTCAGATGTGTGGCCTGGATTTTCGATGGGGGGAAACGTGGAAAGAAGGAGGGCTTATTGACACCTATTTCAAAAGGGGATGTCCCGCTAGCGAGGTACCACGTTGACCATCTTCATCCTATGACAGCGACGGTGAAGATGTATACCAGGTGTAGAAGTATGAAACCGGAATTTCCGTATAGATGGTGCTAGCCATCAGTTTTGGGACCGTAAAACCGCATCTGCAGCGGCATCATCTCCCTCTAACAGCTGACGAAGATTTTCAACACACAACAGCCCATGTTCCCTACACCGGTATATTTTTCTATTACCTTAAACATGTCGAGTTTTGTGCCTACGAACTACGATTTGCGGACAGCATTGGTTTTCTGTTATCATTTGAAAAAAACTGCTGCAGAATCGCATCGAATGCTTGTCGAAGCTTACGGTGAACATGCTCTTGATACAACACGGTGTTTCGAGCGGTTCAACAAATTCAAAAGTGGTGATTTTGAGGTGAGAAACGAAGAGCGTGGGAAACCACCGAAAAGGTTCGCAGACAACGAATTGCAAGCCTTATTGGATGACGATGATACTCAAAGTCAACAAGAACTCGCGTATCAATTGAATGTGACGCAGAAAGTCGTCTCCATTCGTTTTATCATTTTCAAACAACAGACGTGTAATTTTTACAAAAAAAAAAATCCGCTTTCATACTTCTACACCTGGTAAACATATATTTGTCATCGTTGACGGATTCTCGAAGATCGTGTGGGTATATCCGATAAAAAATCACTAGTGCCAAGGAGGTGTTGGGTAAACTGAGAGGTCAACAAATGATCTTTGGAATGCCACAGCGAATTATTAGTGATCGTGGTCCGGCATTCACATTCAATGATTTTAAGAATTATTGCGCAGGGGAGAACATTGAACACGTACAAACCACGATGGAAGTGCCGCGGAGAAGTGGACAAGTTGAATGTGTTAATCGGATAATCATCCCAGTTCTCACAACCCTGTCGCGTGATTGTCCCGACAGATGGTAATAGATAAATAGCACGTGTCAAAGGAGTATATGGATCAGTCCATTTGAAGTATTTTTCGGAGTAAAGATGCGTCAGAACGAAAATGTCGCAATACTAGCATTAATTCAGAGAGAAATTGTGTCTCTATTCGATCACGAACGCGAGGAATTACGCATCCTTGTCAAGAATAACATCACGAAGGTCCAGCAAGAACATAAAAGTGTATATGATTGATATTGCAAAGAAGCTAAGCAGTATCATGTGGGTGACGTAGTGGCTATCAAAAGGAATCAGTTCGGGCCCGGCCTGAAAATCGAGAACAAATATTTAGGTCCGTCTAAGACATCGGAGATAAGAGAACAAGATTGCTACGAGATCATCCGCGAAGATTTGCCTGAAGGAGCCAAATCACAGCGCCAAAAAAATCACACAACAAATGCACCCCTTTTTCAATCCGTTGCCAGTACGCGAAAAAAAGAAGTCAGTCAACATCGGGAAGTCAAGGAGAAAATACGTAGAATTGTGTTTAATATTATATTTTGTATCAATAAAAGTTCATTCTACTTGTTATTCAATGTTGCCTTTTTCTTTCAGTCCATTCTCTATTTTCTGAATTTCCCAATGACCCGAAATACATACTATATACAATACATACATTCCGATATATCCATAAGGGAAAACTGGGCGAAGCTCCCACTCATCCACTGTGCTATCTAGTATAGAAAAGAGAGCGAGAGTTAAGATCGCCCGGAAAGGCGAGAAAGAGAGGACGGAGGTTCGACAAGAAGTGTGGGAAGCATGGACCGTACACCCTGAGGTGAGCACGGCGATTGCGTGGTGGAAATTGGCACGTGACTGCAGAGCGACGGCGCTCTGGTGTGCTTTTGCACCCATAGTCTCCTCACACCCCCGCTCCTTCGTCCTCGTTCCGCCCCTTTCCTTGGTTTCCCACCCATGGCTGTTTCCCCGTTGAAACGGCGTCGTCGTTGTCGAGCGAGAGCGAGGGCGGTGGTTGTGTAGAGAGCACAGTTGAGGGAAGAAGCGAGAGCGTGGTTTCGCTCGAGCAGAGCGAACAACTAGAGAGGAGAGCGCACGAGATCCTACATGGGAAACGTGCCTTACGATAGAAAACGGATATAAAGACGCTCCGGACCAGAGGCCTCCATCGCGCGTACGGCATCGAGTGTTTCTATTCTCGCTGCCGAGTTCTTGGCTCGCGAAGTTTTTCACCCTCGGCTGACTGTGCATCGTTCAGTAGTGCTCTCGCACGATTCTCGTGTCCCAGAAGTGTTTGTACCTATCGTTGTGCTTCCTGGTACAGTCGAACGTATCGCAAACGATACAAATACAGCGCGAAAATAGACCAGGAGCATTCGCGGATTTTGTAGGATTTTGTTGATAAAGTCTACGAGACAAAGTAGAACAGACCCTTTTTGGTCAGAAGAGTCTGGAAGAAATCGTCGAACAGCAGTGAGACTCTGCGGTTAATTAAAACAATATCAATGCTCATAAGGACGATATCGATGAGAGATAAAGGTGCGGTTTTCAAATTGTAATCGAAAGTCCGCGGTTACGAGTGTGTTGGTACGTTGAATTATACCGAGGCAGTTCGACCCGTTGAGATTTCACAGCTGTGACGAGTATGAGCCAGGAGGGTTAGTTCGCCCTCGTCAAGGGATTAAAACCGTGCTGCTGTACGGTCGAGGGAGCGGTATATTGTACACACGAGCCCGTTGACACAGTTCCGACTTCTTTCTTTTCATTATTTCTTCAACCAGTTCCCTTTCCCATTTTTGCACCCCCTCCCCAACCTGTCCCCACCCTCCGCGCGAATTATCAAACCGTGAATCGCAGAGTACACTTTCGTTCATTGTTAATCGTGTTTTTGTGTGTTTTCCCATGTGGGTGTTTGTGTGCATTTTTTGGAAGGGACGCACGTGCACGATGCACCGAAAAATTCACCAAGCCACGACCAAATTGAACTCCACAAGATGCGATAACCTTGCTGCTGCTCGGATTTAAGGTATACGCAATCAAAAACACCGAATACACTCACACCCGGTGTTCCGTCAACGATCAAACCCGGAACAAACATTCACTCGACGTGCATCGCTCCGTGACGAAGCAGAAGGTGAGTACTCGCAACTAGGGAAAGAGCAAAAAACGAAATAACTACGAGCCCGAGGGTCATTGTTCCAGAAATAACTGACGAAAAATTTAACACCAATACAAATCTTTGTAAGATTTGTTTCGAAATGCTATACCCAATTATTTTTCGTAACGCATGACAAAAAACTTCGTCAATTTTCGTACAATTTTAACAAGATATTGAAAAGTACCTGAATTTTCGGGGTTTTCGAACAAATAAACTGTTGTTGATGTCATGCACAAAGTTGTAGATTAGAGCAGGGTAAATATTTAAATCACCGGCTTTTCGAAAAAATGCTGCAGCATTCTTCTTTTGGTTGAAACCATTAAAGAGTGCCGTAACTATTCACAATATGGAGGAGGTCGACGATTTTTACTACAGACATTTTTCCCCTCTGTAAATCTTAAAAAGCCCCAATACACCCAAACAAATCCCTTAACGAAAACACCGTCCTCCACCGACATCTAATTCGAGTTGATTGTTTGGGTTTGCTTGAGTGCTTTCAAGCATATATGCATAATTATTATGGCCTCCGGAGCGGCGGTTTGGCAGGGAACGAAAATGCCAAGACCTTTTCTCAGGGAAGGCCCTAATCTTTTTGAATATTTATCAAAAATAGGTACAGTTTACTTTAGTGGATTAGATAAATATGCACGAGCTGGAAAAAATTACCTCCATTTATTTATTATTCCATATGTTGAATACAAGTCCTGTGTTGAGATCGAAATAGGGTATCGTGAAACCTCGTTTATATGTTTTGCAGTTATACGGTTTCAGCATTTATACGTCAAATTTTTTCTAGCTGTGGCAGATTCCGTTCATAAAAATAAGTATCTTTGGGGAATCTGGGGAATTTTATTCCCCAGAGTCGGTTTCGAGATTCGTTTTTCTCTGTTGTACGTTAATCATAGTTGATATTTTCTCGCTTGAGAAAACATCATGTGACTGCGTTTTCATGATTTGATGTTGCTGACTGCATATGCATGTACTTTGATAACACATCTCTTATCAATACGAACCTGTCTGTTATTTACTAGTCTAAATCGTCAAAGTTTAGTGCTACAAACTTGCATTGAATAAAAGTTTGAAACCCAAAATTCGAAAACTTCAGTTGGCTCATTACTTAATTATTACGAATCAAATTTTCAATTGGAAAATCAAACATTAATATAATAGAAGTACTGCTATTGAAAAGCATTGGGAATAATGCACCAATCGCCATTATCAACTGTTAAAGAGTTTCGGATACATACTGTATTTCACTTCTACGTTATTCTCACTTATACGTCATATTTGATGTACCCCGTAAAAGACGTACAACTAAAGTTTGACTGTATATGAAGGAAAAAATGACTGGAATTGAAAACGCTCGCCTGTCTATAAACCTTTTAACTGAAGCAACTGTAGGCGATCAGATGGAGTAACAAAACTGTTTTTTTTTTAAATAGCATCGAGCCACAAAAGATCGCTGCTTTGGATACTCGATGTGCACAAATTTCGCATTAGTACAACAAAACGACATTCAACGCAGCTCATACATCGGTACTTTTTTTTATTACCACCGTAAATTATCACGCAAAATAATTCTTGTCCAAGATTTCTTGTCAAGATCTCAAGGAGATACAGTTAAAAACAGGTATAGAATCCGACGATCCAATTAATGATAGAACCGTGCCAAGGTTCTCATGCTCCTCTTACCTCGCTTATTCTCACCTTTTTGTGGCAACGCGATTAAGGAGGGCGTTTCACCAATAAACGTCGGAGGAAACTCAGATTTCTTTCGCCACATACGTCTCCGATAACATTTGAAGCTTCGAAATATCCTTAATTCCCGTGCTTTCGTTCACAAGGCGAGGGAGGGGGAGTTCCTGCAGAAATTTTGCAAGGAATTGACTGCAAGAGATTTCAAGTGTAGATAGATTTACGATTTTCCATTTTCAAAAGCTCAGTATTTTTATAAAATTTGTTTGTTACAGCCGTATAGGGTGTTCTCCTTTTTATTTTTTACGTGCCCCAACCTGCCTCAACTTCGTTGGACCACCCATTCCACATCTCCCCATTTACCTCCCATTTCACACTACCGCCTTGCGACCGCAGCCGACTTCCCCCTCTGTATCGGATTCACCATGACATATCTGACATGGGCATAGGGAAACTGCGGAAAATCTATACCGATACAGCCGGTCCCAAGTTGGCCTCCCAGTCACTGGAACTAGCCGTCGTTTGCCGAGAAATGTCCAAGAAAAACATTTCACGATTTTCGTCATGAAATGCGACTGGGATTTGAACCTGCGACCTCCCGATCCGATGGTCAGCATGTTAGCCACAAGACCAACGCACCGGGTTAAAAAGCGTTTAGTATTTTATCAGCAAACATTTCATCGGGCAAACAAAAGAAAATTGATCGTAAATGATTTTACGGTGTAAGATTTCACAAGTTCGTCAACATAACGAAGATATTTGATTATCTCAAGTACCGTCCCGCAAATAGTTTAAGCGCCAGTCACAGAGTCACTGACATGCAGAGACTCGTAGAAATGATGTCCGTATTCATAAAAGTCGTGCTTCATAATATCTGCTTTTTTACAGCGTGGATTACCCAAATTATCTCGAAACCCTGCCACGCGAGTAATTATATTGAGTAGTTCCGGTGGCGAAAGAAGATCGCGTCATTTTGGCCAGGGAATGACAAACATTATTCTGCCAACAATAGGAATAGCCCTTCTGAAAAATGAGAATCGTTCAGTCACGGTAAAGTTTACGCCTCGCGGTGAGGTCTACTGACAATGAGTACATATATTTATTTTTAAATATATTCATATGGGTGGTTCTCGGAAAGAAAACAAAAAGAAACAAAGTATTACAATGGAAGACAGTAATAAATTAAATACATAGCTTCAAAGAGCCGACATCATTTCTCCTTATTTTTTAACTTATGGGCGATTTTGTGAAAATTCGTGACAGTGACTTTTTTCGAATTTAACCAATCAAAAGTCTTTACTTTTTTTTGTTAAAACTCCATCACAGTTTATGACGTATAATCAATGATCAATCAAATAAAAAAGCAAATGTTGAATTATTGATCTGTTTATCGGTCGCACATATCTTGACCTAATCATTTTAAGGGCTTACATACACGTGGGTAGGTAAAAAAGATCGTTTTTTCAAAAAGGTGCTCATTCGAAAGTACTATCCTTTGTGTCTAACAGGAAAATTTCATAAGAAGATTCGCCGTCATGACGAAGTTATAGCGTTTTGTAACTGACCAGGTGAGCACCGACTAACGATTGAGGCGTAGGTATAAAGTGTACTCAAAACTAAACGCGTTTTACCCGAAACAGTGTTTTTATAATCGGTACCAGAAATATCTTCGCAACTACTGGAGCGATCGGGGTCAAGTTTTGCACAGGTATGCTTCACACATAAATCTAGTACTTATCGAGCTGTCTTTTCGATGCATGATAGTTTTTTTTCATCATAAATACTGAACAATTTTAAGGCGAAAAATCGCCTGTTTTATTCCAGTGATTGCCATGACCCGAGTTTTTTTTTTAAATTCCGGCTCGATAACTGCTAGTTTTATCTATCTACTTTAAGATACAAATATTTTTTTTAGATAAACAATGGCGGAGGCAAGTCTGGTACCGCAAACGCTGTCAACAAAAACACATCCCAGGAAAACGGCTGTAACTTTATTACCGTTAAAAAATTTTCAACCAAATTTTCACACAGTGTGTATAAAATGTCATACTTCAAATTGTATATCATGGTTACATATCATATCACAACACTATAAAAGAAAAATTTTTCTTATTTGAAAAAACAAAACTAAACAGATTATCATTACTCATTTATGAAAAGCACCAAAAAAAACAACAACAAAAAACTCCAAAATCTTAGATTTCAACGAACCATAAATATACATCAACACATTTTCAATCATGATGAATTTTTAAGAACAATAGACTCACAAATATATCTCAACCAAAACAATACACATTACCAGAATCACCAAAATAGAAATGAACCAACACATAACTACACTTTCTCAAACTCAATTTTCACTAACAAGCAACATGACGAAAATAATAATTCCTTTACCGATCCTCTGAATAATATTAATTCAACAACTACACAAAACAACACAAAAGAATGGCTTATAAATCTCCCTAACACTGATATTCCATCACACATTTCCACATTCTTATCTCTTGGCGAAAAATTTTGTTTTCCTTATCTCAAACCTTCAAACATTAAAAACTATATCCACAACTCCATCTCAGAACTTGAATCCAAACTAGAATTTCTACTCGACAAACCTAGCCAAATTGAAATCAGAAAAGAATTCACTAAAATCATAGACAAAATGAA
The DNA here is from genome assembly GCA_951751655.1 of Ophion costatus. Lineage (NCBI taxonomy): Eukaryota > Metazoa > Arthropoda > Insecta > Hymenoptera > Ichneumonidae > Ophion > Ophion costatus. Next base: position 16,574,509 of record OX632356.1, on the reverse strand, counting down.
TATACCAACATCATTCTCCAACACCATTAAAATTATAAATCGCACTTCTTCTTTTTTAAAAAACAATCCACAACTTTTAATTACACGAGCAGATAAAGGAAATTCAACAGTCATTTTAAACAAATCAGATTACATTGCAAAAACACACAATTTACTCGCAGACTCATCAACTTACAAACTAACAAATAAAAATCCTATCAATATCCTACAAAAAGGCATAAACAATATTCTCTCCAGATGTAAAAGTCTAAATATCATCGATGAAACAAAATTTAAATACCTAAAAGCAGAAAATTGCAACTTAGCTCGTCTCTACTGCCTTCCAAAAACTCACAAAGAAAACTTTCCACTTCGTCCAATAGTATCATCAATCAATAGCCCAACACATAAATTAGCATAATTTATCCAATCAAAACTATCTAAACTAATACACACAACAAACTCACATGTCAAAGACAGTTCTCACCTAAAACAATCATTTTTAAACATATCAATCCCACTCAACTACAAACTTGTCTCTTTTGATGTCGTATCCCTCTACACCAACATTCCACTACAACTAGTTATTCAAAGTCTACAAAAAAGATCAAATCTATTTTCCAAAACATTTCCACTAAACGAAATAACCAAAGCCATAGAATACATTATGTTTTCAACTTATTTTACATGACAAAACAAAATTTATCAACAAATTTCTGGATTACCAATGGGTTCACCTCTTGCTCCGATACTATCCAACATGGTTATGATTGATTTAGAAAAAAATTGCTTAGAAAAATTAAAATTTTCATTGCCACTATACAAAAGATATGTTGATGACATTATTATTGCTTTGCCAACAGACAAAATTGAATCCACAATCAATATTTTTAACTCATATAATTCAAAATTACAATTTACATCAGAAATAGAAGAAAATAATAAAATTCCTTTTCTCGATATACTCTTAATCCACAATCAAAATTCAGTCATCACAAATTGGTACAGAAAACCTACTTGGTTTGGCAGATTTATAAACTGTTTTTCACACCATCCACTTTCCCAAAAAAAAGCTATAATTTACATGTTAGTTGACAGAGCAATAAAACTATCTCATCCGTCTGTTCACCATAATAATCTTCAACTCATTAAGAACATAATGACAAAAAATTGTTATCCGATTTATTTCACAGAAAAAATTATAAAACATAGACTTTCGACAATCAACAATCAAAATAACAAAAATAACAACTTTGACTCCTCTAGACTAATAAATCTACCATACACAAAAAACATCCATCACCAACTAATTCGTCTTTTCAAACAATATAATATAACACTAGTCACAAACAACAAACACAACATCTTATCGATCACAGGCTCCACCAAAGACAAAATAGATAACAACAAAAAATCTAACATAGTGTACAAAATTGATTGTAATGATTGCAACTCCACATACATAGGCCAAACAAAAAGATACCTTAAAAACAGAATCAATGAACACAAAAATAGCCTAAAACACACCAACACAATACACATAGCTCTAGCACAGCACGCAATAGAACAAAAACACGATTTCAAATTTGATGATGTAAAAATTTTAAACATTGAACAATGGCTCAAAAAAAGATTGATCCTAGAAATGATTCAAATAAAAGCCCATCCTAATGCCATAAATTTTAGAACTGACATAAATAAGCTAAGCTCAATATACAACTCAATAATACAATCATAATAATATTTTATCACCATAACTCCACACATCAAAAATTTTTTAAACTCGTGACTCAATTCTAAACCTCTTGGAATAACACATTAACCTCAAAATCTCTGACACGATACATTTATTTATTTATTTAATTATTTAATTTTTTTAAATTTTAATAACTCATCATGATACTGCTACCCTCAAACTCTTGACACGGCACTGACAAAGGATCATTCTCCCTCTCCCCAGAAACATTAAATTCGCCACTTAGTCTTTCTCGAACTCTCTGGGACGTCACTACGTGACATGTAGAGCAGAGAAAAAAAATTTTCTAATTTTCTTCTTTGTGCTTGCCGGGATATATTTATTTTATTTAAATAGGTAATTACCACTTTCACACAACATTTCATTAATTTCACTAATCAAGACAGTAAATCAAACTAAAGTTTCTGTCATTATACCAATTTCTCACAGATAATACAATCACCAAAAAACGATTAAGCTTGCATTGAATAAAAAGAACGGTTTTGAATCAATCCTCCGATTCAAGCTCACGATACAGTATTTATCATAAAAAATACTGTCTCGTCAACCATCCTCCAGGCACAAACCAAAGAAAACTAGAAATATCGACAATATTCAGGTTCGTCATCTAACATAATTTCTTATCTTTCTTACATCCCACTCTCACACACCACCCTTGTTACTCAACAAAACGAATAAATTAATTTTTCTTTTTTACAAATAATCACTCAGACAATATCACCATGATTGAAAAATTATGAGAGAAAAAACTAACACAAAATTTACACAAATCATTATAACACATTTAAAACTTATTCATAACACATAGTACAATTATACAAAATCTGTAAACTCTACTAATATAATTTGTATCACCAAATTTGTAGAACAAATCAAGTTTCTGAAGAGGATCCGAACCGAGGATCGAAACGTAAACGGAAAAAAACTCCCCCTTTTTCTTTCCATCACGACCTTGGAAAGCTCACTGGCCGAATCGAAGCCGATTCCTCAATATCTCGTAGTATCAACACGGCCGCACACTACTCGTACTATTTATATCATGGTTGTTCAATAGAATTCAGTTTCATACACCAAAAAAATTCTCGAACATAAACTTACTTTTAGCCGTTGCAGGTGTATGTAAGCCCTTAAGTGCTTACAGCACCGATGGAATTAAACTTATTGAACTCAACTTTTTTTTTAAACGTGCTCATTATTACACCTCTCACTCTAAAAAACAACAAGGTCAGTCATGCCATAATCTTCATAAAAAATCGTTAATTGCTTCATAAAAAACAAACATTATCTGAGACTAATTAAATATCACAATCAACATCTTGTTACTAATACTATTAGTAGTGAGTAATTGAATAATTGTCATTATGGCTTACGACAACATCAGTCGTAGCATTGTTTTTTTTAGAAACAATTAAACCTTAATATTTTAATTCTCATAGCTGGTACAGGCTACTTACAGTCATAAAACATCTTTTAAAAATGTTTAAAACGTAAAAAATGAACGCGAAATAATACACAATCTCCTCCTTAAAACATAAAATTAATATCACCATTATACACTAATGGAAAAAATTACAGGGTCAAAAAAATTTCATTTAGTATAGTTCATAGATAGTAATAGTTTATAGATTTTTTGGTGAACATTTTTTACGTGCTACGGTTATCATGCAATCCTATCAAATAGCGCGAATAAAAATTATTGCAAATTTTTTTGTTTGGCGTCCACGGTGTTGGAATTTTTTTTCACCTAAGCCATTGCATGGGCCGAATAGCTTTTTCATTCAGCTTCAATTTTTTTTTTAAACCTCGATATGACAATTTTTCATCGAAATATCGGACTTTTAATGAAAAGGGATCCTTTTGTCTTTAATCATCGGTATCTCAGCGACACATAATCGCACAGAGAAGTGAAGGACAGTTTCGGAAACTGGAATGAATTTTATGTGAGATGCTGCGGCGGATCCTTAAGGATTAAAAAAAAATCCTTCACATGAATTTAAAAAAACAGGACCAAAGGGTAATTTATGGTTTTTTGGCATGATTAACGTTAAGCGTGACTTTTAGAGCTCGATATACCCAAAAAAACCTTGTGAAGTTTCATTTCGATCTTGCGAACCGTTTCTTTGCTATCAAACTTACAGTCAAACTTTTGAAAAAAATTAAAGGGTCACGTTTTTTCAGCTTAAACACTTCGTAAACATGATCTAAATGAAAAAAAAAATGTTGCGGTTCTCTCACGTTTTTATGCCAAACAACGTTTGAATTATCAAAAAAAAAATTTTGCAAATTTATCTTGAAAATTTTTTTTAAAAGTTTTCAAAAAAAATTTTTTTTGGAAAACCTTCCGGACATTGAAGAAAACAATGTCCAATTGATTCCACCACGATTCGGCTTTTTCGTCCTTTTTTGTTCATCAACTTTTAATGAAATTAAATTTTAAGTTGATGACCTAAAACCAGATTTCGACCCCGATTCATACCCGTTTTTATAGCACTTGCTGATCAATTTTTGTGCAGTCTGTATACGCTTAAAAAAAACGTTTTTTCCATAACTACCCTTTTTTCTTCCGGAGAAAAGAAATTTCAAATTTTTTTTTCTTTTGTTCTTGTATCATGCGAATGCGTTTTACCAAAAAAAAAATTTCGAAAAGTTTTCTTCTCCTCATTTCAAACGTTGTTTGCGATAAAAATGTGAGAAAACCTCAAAAAAATTTTTTTTTCCATGTTGATCATTATTATGAAGTGCTTAACCCTTTGAAGCATAGTGACATACTGGTATGTCACCTACTTCCACTCTGTTTTTGTTGAATAAAAAAAAATTTTAGCGCATAACGATGAATGTAAATGTATATTTAGGATGTTAGGAGATCAATTGTTACTACAATATCACTATTAAGGGCTTATGTTGCATTTAGTAGATGTTGATCATCACTACAGTACAAAAAAACACTTTTTTTATACGATAAATGTAATTGTGCCTAATCTAGCAGGTAAACCATACACAAAAAATGAATTCAGAGACGTTTTTTGGGTCGCTGATTACGAATTCGAGCTCAAAATCCAGAAATTCAAAATGGCGAATCCAATATGGCGGACCAAAACCGGAGATTTTACTGGAATTACTAAAACATCGGAGTTGCTCAATATGTTGATTCTGTTATACTAAATTTCTAATATAATTACTCTTTTAGCATTACCCGGAGCTAACGGCAAGGACGTAGCGAGATTCTAGCTCCATATTTATTTATTTTTTTTAACTTTTTTTTTCTTTTAAAACTTTTAAAATTTATATACGAGTATTTTGACTGGTTTAAAAATTAGCGACTTGAATAACCCTAAAGTGCCTAGTTTCCTCTCCATCAAGAGAATTTTATGTTTCAGTTCACCAGTTATCTTTAAATTATACGCTCAGATTAGTATCAGTGACTGAGCCAGATTTGTATTTCATTATCCTATATTGGAACTGCCATATTTATTCTTCAATTTTGAACTGAGATTCGAATTCAACGACTCAAAAAATCCCTGCATATGGAGTTTCATCTTCATCAAGCTACTTTGAGCATTTTGGTCCGTCATATTGGATCCGCCATCTTGAGTTTCCAAATTTTGAGTGCGGATTTGTAATCAGCCCCCCCGAAATCCCCGAGTACCAACTTTTGCTTTCGTCAAACAATTTTTGCATTTGTGGTCCGCCATTTTGGATCCGCCATCTTGAATTTTCAAATTTTGAGTGCAGATTGTAATCAGCGACCCCGAAAACCCCCGGGTACACAGTTTTGAGCTGATTGCACGTATGGAAAAATGTATGTTTCAAAGGGGAAAGCTCAAAAAACGTACCCCCTTAATTTTTTTCAAAAGTTTGACTGTTTGAAACAAAGAAATGGTTCGCGAGATCGAAATGAAACTTCACAGGGTTTTTCTGGGTATATCGAGCTCTAAAAGTCACGCTTAACATTAATCATTTCATGGTTATTTTCAAGTTAGCCGTCAATTTTCTAAAAAACCATAAATTAGCCTTCTTTCCTGTTTTTTTTAAATTGATGTAAAGGATTTTAAAAAATTCATGAAGGTCGCGCCATCATCTTAAAGGAAATTTATTCCCGTTTCCGAAACTGCCCTTCAATTCTCTGTACGCTCATTTGTCGCTGAGATATCGATGATTGAAGACAAACGGATCCCTTTCCATTAAAAGTCCGATATGTCGATGGCTTAGCTGAAATGGCTTAGCTGAAAAAAAAGAAGTCCGTAGACGCGAAAAAAAATTTTGCAATTTTTTTTCGCGCTATTTCTTAGCATTGCATGATAACCGTAGCTCTAAAAAATGTTGACCAAAATATCTAAAAACTAGAATCTTAGAGCTTCAAAATGCTTTTTTTAAATTCCCGATACGACCATTTTTCATTTAAATACAGTCGTTGTGGCTACGCAGAGGGTTTCTCGGATCCGGTGCGGATTAAATCGTAATGACAGTGTTCCTGACTCTAAAACCATTCGGAAATGGATCAGTAATGTAAGGGCGACAGGATCAGACTCAGACTTTCACCTGCATCCCTACAAGCACTGTTTTGTGGACTAGCGACGAAGCACATTTTCATCTCTGTGGCACAGTAAACAAACAAGATGAGCTCGAACCCTTAAATCTCTGAAGGAGGCGATTCAGGACGTCATCGCTGTAATTCCTCAAGATATGCTGGGAAGAGTAGCGGAAAACTTCTTTGAAAGGCTCAATATGTGTATTGCTCGCCAAGGCCGCCACTTAGACGATATCATTTTCGAAATATCATGAAAAAAACGGTATCATGTGTACTTTTCAGCAATAAAAACCTTTGTTATGTTTCTTGAAGCGTTTTTTTAAAATTAATCCTTCAAATAGGGGACTGCATTCTGCCCCACCCTGTATAACAGTACAACATACTCTACCGCCTAAAAGTTTAGATACACCAGTCGATATTTCTTGTCGCATTCAAAGTTAGATACCTTCGTTAAAAAAAAGGTAACCAAATTTGGTGAACGGCGTTTTAAAGGGAAGAAACTCAGCTTTCTTTTGCTATTTCCAAAAAAAATTGATGATTTTTTTCGACCCGGCACGCACTTTTGTACGTGACTATTTTTCGGCACTTTCTTGACCATCAAGAATACGGCGCATAATTTATGGAAATTTGTTTTGTCATTTTTATCCATAATAAACTTGAAAGGGGTAGCAGAAGCTCCATTTTTTTCAAAGTTACGTACGATTTTTGTTTGCAAAGTTGTTTCATTATTTGGTAAAAAAGACGAATTTTGGAAAACGCAACGTAACTCAAGAACTATAGGGTTTGAGAGTAAATGTCAAAGATGTAAAAAGTTGCGTAAGTTTATACTGGATCGCTTGGAATGTTTTCAGAATTTTCCGTTCAGATTTTTTTTAGTAGGATGGCTTAACTCGAAAATGATGGCGTTTAGCACAAAATATCAGGAGAAACTTTTTTATTTTTAGATTTTAATTCGCTGCAATTTTTTAACAAATTTTTTTTTCAAAATTTTTTTGGCCTTATCTTTGACAATCGTCCAAACAATGAATTGGCATATCGTGAAAACTATTGAGTTAGAGACGAACTATCGGGAGGGGAAAATATTGCAGTGTTTCGTTTTGAATACGTTAACATTTTTCAGATTAGAAAAAAAAATTTCCATTGTTTTTTTCCAGGCCGTTCCGGTGCTTTCGATCTTGTTCCCTTTTAAAGGCTGCTCGTTAAATTCGGGTATTATTATTTTTACGGAGCTATGTAACTTTTAGTGTGGCAAGAAATATCAATTGGTGTATCCAAACTTTTGAGCGATAGTGTATGTACCACACAAATACACTAGGAATGCTGTGCAACGACTTTGTATGGATGGTTAAGACAAAAAGGCTGGGACGGTGTCGAATTTTTCGTTCCTGCCGTCTAGAAAAATTACTATTACGACGGTTATCAAGTTTATATTTTTATATAACTTTTTAAATGGTGTAAATAAAATAAGATTTCAAATATTGTATGGTCTAGGAGTATATCACTAATTACTATTACCTGATCAAATCGTCGTAATATCGAGACATGGGGCAATTTACTTTTTCTTTCTTGAGAGTTGAGTAGTGGAGAGGAGAAGATCCTTCGCCGAGCTTTTTTTCCTTAAAAAAAAAAACACTTGTTAAATCGCTGATAAAAAGACCGTCTAACTTCAGCCAACATTTGTGGTGTAATTTCGGTGCATGCTCGGCGTATTCTTTCTTTCATGTCGTCGGGCGTGGTAGGTGCTACCGCCATTACGCGTTCTTTGACAAAACCCCATAAAAAGTAATCTGGTGATGTTAGATCTGGCGAACGAGGTGGCCAAGCTACAGGGCCGCCTCGTCCTATCCACTTTTCACCAAAAATTTCTGTCATCACTTGTCTTGAACACAGAGCATAATGGGGTGGTGCACCGCCCTGTTGCATCCACATGTTCATACGAGCATGCAAGGGTACGTCTTCCAGTAATTGAGACAGTACGTTTTGCAGAAAGTTTGCGTAGAATTGCCCAGTCACGCGATCTTCAAAAAAATATAGACCAATGACGTGATCGCCGACAATCGCGCCGGGTTCGCCAGCGCGATCTACAAGTACGCGCGCCCTCTTCTCCCTCGCACCCATAACGATCTTATACGTTAAGGAGTTTCGACACGAAAATCGAGATGCTTGTAGACGATCGAAATTCATACCATCGAGAGATTCATTTAGGATGCATGAACTGTCCAAAAATTAATCCGTTTCACCACGTAGGTGCGGAGATTTCGAAGGTTCATGATGAACCTTCAGCCATTTGGTTATATGTGTGGCACTTCGTAAAAACTAGTTATAGAGCTGTAGGGGTTTGAATGATGCTTCGATTTAAATTTTAAAAACTAAACAACCTGCAATTAGTGTTGGGAATGAGGTGTTAAAAAGTTAAGTGGTTTCTCCGCTTCGTTCATGAATAATACGCGAACAAGGATATAAATTTTGAGCTCGAACGGATATTGTTTTCGGACGTTGACGAAACTTGTACGCTAAACGTTGCAACACTGCGTTAATTGGTTCTGTCGAGTGAGCTACTCACAGTCGAGCATCAACTGGCGGGTATTTAAAAATCGGCGTTCGTTTGAAACGTACATAGTATTACGGCATTTTAAATTTATAATAAAATCTATTTATCCGTCCGTTCGACATTTTTGGCGTTTTCTCGACTGTGTCGAATCAAAAACTCTTTATAAAATGTTGAACGTTAAACGTTCTTTACCGTGTGAATAACCTGGAGCCGACAACGTTTTAATAATAGTCAGTCTTGCTAATGGCAGAAACGGCCGCTATTGCCAAGTCTATCGGCTATTTTACCTTGAATAAAATTGTAACAATTTATTGTATTTTACATTATTGTAACAATGCAGTTACAATAAAATTGGAACTGCATGGAGGAGGTGAGCATAAAGGAAATGATAAAAGCCATGAGGGAGGCGGTAAGAACGGACATGCGGGAGGTCGAGGAACAAGGGAGGAGAGTGAAAGATGAATTAGGAAGGACAAGGGGGAGATGAGACAGGCGGAGGAAAGATGGAGGGAGAAAAAACAGGGCATGGAGGGGAGAATGAGGGAAGTGGAAGAAAGAGTGGAAAAGGTAGAAAAACAAGAGCAGGACATAGAAAAGTTGAGGGAGAGAATAAGGAATATAGTGATAGCAATGGGAAGCAGAGGAGGGGCAAGGGGGGAGGGCGTAGAAGAAGAGAGGAGGGGCGAAGAAGGACCGACAGGGAGAAGGCTAAAAGAAATAGAAAGGAAAATGGTGATGAGGGAGAGGGCGGAAAAACGGAGGAACTTTATAATAAGGGAAGCAAAGAAAGAGGGGGACGGGGCAAAGGAGACCGTGGAACGGATATTAGAGCAAATAGGGGTACAGGGTAGGGTAGAGGAAGCGAGAGAGATAGGGGAAGGGATAGAACACAGGAATGACACAATGATAGAAGTGAGAATGGAGAAAATAGAGGAGAAGAAAGAGGTAATGAGAAAGAAAAGGGAGCTGAGAGGAAGAAAAGAGAGAATAGAAGACGATTTGACGGTGAAGAAAGGGAAACGGAACAGGAGGAGATCGGGTGGGAGATCTTCAATGAGAATATAAAGGGGGACGAAGCGGGAGAATGCACGTACACAGGGGGAAGCGGGGAGACGGTGATAAATTATGTGATGATCGATAAGAGGGCAGGGGAGGGGGTGGAAAGCATGACGGTAGGGGATAGGGCAGAGTCGGATCACCATCCGTTGATAGTGAAGATAAAACGGGGCGAGGAGAGAGGAGGAAGAAAAGCTCGGTGGGAAGAAGGGAAGGAGGAAGGAAGAGTTTAGGGAGAGGATTGAAAAGGTAGGAGTGGGAGGAGGAGAGAACATAGAGCTGATCGTGGAAATTACGGAAAAAATAAAAACAGCAATGAAGGAGAGCGAGGAGGAAGGGAATAGAGAGAGAAGGACTGCAAGAGAATGATGGTGGGACGAAGAAAGCAGGGGAAAGCGGGGCGGTGAAAGAGGAGCTATGGAAGTGGAGAAATGGAGGAGGTCCGAAGAAGAGGTACAAGGAAAGGAAGAGGAAGTATAAGGAGATGTGTGGACGAAAGAAGGACGAGGAAAGGGACCGGACGATACGGGAGGTAGTGGAGGCGAAGACGGAGGACAAGGTATGGGAAATAGTAAACAGGGGAAGAACGAAAAAGAAACGAGTAAACGAAAAGATAAAGGGGTGCAGGAAATACTTCACGGGCCTGCTAGGCGGAAGGGGGGAGGAGAGGAAAGGGGAACAAGAAGAAATGGCGACGGAGAAGAGGAAAT
>OX632356.1:16558929-16561429 GCA_951751655.1 Ophion costatus | reverse complement strand
ATTTGGCAACACGTCAACAGATCTGGTTCCAGCAAGATGGTGCACCCGCTCACTGGGCTCGTGTTGTTCGAAATCATCTGGATGCAACATTCGGTCAACGGTGGATTGGTCGCGACGGTCCAATAAATTGGCCTCCAAGGTCACCGGATCTTACATCTCCTGATTTTTTTTTGTGGGGGTACTTAAAAGATGCCGTCTACCGTCAAGCTCCAACAACACGGGAGAATATGAAGGAGGGGATAAGAGCTGCCTGCCGTGCAATCCCGACAGATGTTCTTCTGCGCACAGTGGACGGTTTCGCGAGAAGACTTCAGGCATGTTTAAACATGAATGGAGGGATATTTGAACATTTATAGAAAGGGATCAGAGTACACTTTCAAGGAGGGTTTGGAGTAAAAAAATACTGCGGTAGTTACGAACCGCAGAGACCTAATCCTTGTGAGTGTTCCATACGCACGCACACACACACACACACACACACACACACACACACACACACACACACACACACACACACACACACACACACACACACACACACACACACACACACACACACACACACACACACACACACACACACACACACACACACACACACACACACACACACACACACACACACACACACACACACACACACACCACACACACACACACCCACACACACCACCCACACACACACACACACACACACACACACACACACACACACACACACACACACACACACACACACACACACACACACACACACACACACACACACACACACACACACACACACACACACACACACACACACACACACACACACACACACACACACACACACACACACACACACACACACACACACACACACACACACACACACACACACACACACACACACACACACACACACACACACACACACACACACACACACACACACACACACACACACACACACACACACACACACACACACACACACACACACACACACACACACACACACACACACACACACACACACACACACACACACACACACACACACACACACACACACACACACACACACACACACACACACACACACACACACACACACACACACACACACACACACACACACACACACAAAACACACACACACACACACACACACACACACACACACACACACACACACACACACACACACACACACACACACACACACACACACACACACACACACACACACACACACACACACACACACACACACACACACACACACACACACACACACACACACACACACACACACACACACACACACACACACACACACACACACACACACACACACACACACACACACACACACACACACACACACACACACACACACACACACACACACACACACACACACACACACACACACACACACACACACACACACACCACACACACACACACATCACACACACACACAACACACACACACACACACACACACACACACACACACACACACACACACACACACACACACACACACACACACACACACACACACACACACACACACACACACACACACACACACACACACACACACACACGACACCCACACACACACACACACACACACACACACACACACACACACAACACACACACACACACACACACACACACACACACACACACACACACACAACACACACACACACACACACACACACACACACACACACACACACACACACACACACACACACACACACACACACACACACACACAAACACACACGCACACACACACAGGCACACGCACACGCGCACGCCCGCGCACACGCACGCGCACGCGCACGACGCACACACACACACACACACACACACACACACACACGCACAAATCCTGGACACACCTAAAATAATTGAAAATGATCTTCTCACTTGAAAACTATGAACTTTATCAAAAAAAATTTTCAACAAAAGTTTTTAGTTTTCAGCTGACAAATTTTTTCGCAATAAAAAAAAGTTATGTTTCCGTTCGAAAAAACATGTCAGCCTTTCTAACGCCGCCATTTTGAATTTTGGCTCCTCAAATAAATTTTTTTAAAACGTACCCCTTCAATCCCTAGAATTTTTGTTCCACACAATAGTTCGGCCAAGCAATATTTTCGAGAAAATTCAGGTGTAAGATTAAAATGGGACACCCTGTATATATGAGGAAACAATGAACAGGGCGAGGGTAGGCGGAGAGTCGGGGGATGGCTTCTGGACGGAGAAAGGGTAAGACAGAGGGTCCACTATGCTCGATCCTCTTCAACTTGATCGCGGCGGATATGGACGAAGAGATGACGGAGGGAGAATGGGGGGAAGAATAGGAAACCAGAAAGTATACACGCTCGGGTACGCGACGACAGGGTAGTAATGGTGGAGGGGGAGGAAGATATGGAAAACGTAATAAAAGGTTGGAGAGGTATTTTGAAAGAAAAAAGATGGAGATGAACGT
>OX632356.1:16488765-16558729 GCA_951751655.1 Ophion costatus | reverse complement strand
ACAATCAGAGCGACGTGTAATATCGCTCGGGCGATTTGACGGGCCCCTTCCCCCCTTCCGTGATATTCCCCCTCGCCGTCCCTTTCCGTGCGCGTCGCCAAATAACAAGTTTTTGTGAATTAAAGATAGGAAAAAGCCGAAAACAGAATAGTTGTGTGATAGCGAGATTTGTGGGAGAAATTGTATACGAAGGTGCGTGGCGGATCCCCCGCCGTCCCTCGTGAAAATCCCCCTCGCGTGCACGTAGCCTCGATCGCGCCTCGACCGACGGCCGAGCGGATTAAAATGATCGCGGATGTATTTGTTTTATCGCACGGTTATTTTTCGAAAGTATCCGAACAACTTTGTAAACTATTGCGAGATGTTATTGAAGAATATAAAATAGTCGTGGTCCGATAAGAGGCCATCGAGTCGGAGAACCCAGTCAGCACCCAGATACCCGTGAGACGTCCGCCCCGCGCAGTTGTATCGAGTCTCTCGCTCGCCGGGCAACCGAGCGGTTTGTTTTGATTTTTTCTTGCGTTGTCGCATGAAACGCGACTGCCCAAGCAAGGCTGTCGCCCAACACAATTCAGAAATAATACGGAATAAAATAAAATATTTGGAACGGGTCAAGAAATTAGGTCGGGACTTCGCGTGTCCAGTAACCCGTAACATTCGCGTCAATTATTCTCATTATTATTATCATTATTTTCTTTATATCGAGTCTTTTTATATTTTATTGTAATCCATTAATTCAAATTCCTTTTTTTTTTGTATCGAGTCATATTTTCCTTTTCTTGTTAATTAAATAATATTTGAAATTTTAGCATTGAATGAACATTTATTTATTTCCCCTTCCCCTTTCCTCCGCCTACGTTAACACGCGATACCCATCATAGTATATATTCATCTACTTTTGAATCAATTTTTATGGATTTTTTTTTTCATTAACCCTGATTTGGCAACGAAAAGAAATTTGTCCCATCGATATCTTTATGAAAGATTATTGGTAAATAAAAAGTCAATAATTTTTCGATATCTATACAAATGTAGCTATCGTTAAGCGTAGCCGTTTTTTATTATGATTTTTTTTACAAAATGCCGACAGTTTGGACATTTTTTTTCTATCTTCAAGGCCCTTTTTGTACTCAAGCAATCTTATAAAATAGTAATGATCAAAATTTTAAAAATCGGCTACGTACAACCTTAGTCACTGCGATTACAAATAAGTTTTTTTTTCGAATTGAAAATCGGTTGATAAGTTTTTGAGTATTCACCGAGACAAGGTCGAAAAAAGGAGTTTCGAGAAAATCGCGAACAAAATTTTCGGTCCGTTTTTCTTGATATAAAGTTATGTTTTTTCTAGAATATCGATACTTACATTAAGGTATCAAGTCGTGGTCGATATGACGGTTTTTCATCTTCACTATATTTTTCAAAATATTAGGTTGATAAAAAAGTGTCGCAAAAATGTTTTAATTGTTTTTTTACGTATTGACGCAATATGACATAGAGCTATGTCGAGAATATTCTAGAATGTTTTCTACTCTTCCGCGTGACAGGGTAAAAAGGTCGAGCGCGCGTTCTAGTGGACAGAAATGGCTTCGATCTCGCAGGAGCAACTTCGAACGATCATATTTTACGAGTGACGGCACGGCACGAACGCAAGCACAACTGCTAAAAATATTCAGGCTGCATTCAGCGAGAACGTAGTTTCTCATCGGAGAGTCCAGCGTTGGTTTAATCGTTTTAAATCTGGAGACACAAGCCTTGAAGATAAGGAACGTTCCGGATGACCGTCGACCATCGATGAAGACGCATTAATCCGCTGCATCAAAGAAAAACCGGAAGCAAGTACGCACGAGCTAGCGAGTCAACTTGGCTGCACCCAACCGTCAATAGTATATCACTTACAGAACCTGGGATACAGGAAGGTACTAGCTCAATGTATACCACACCGTTTCACCGACGCCAATGAGAACTGCTGCGTGACCATCTGCCAGTTTCTCCTGCTTCGCCATCATCGCAAAGAGTTTTCAGAAGATCTTGTGACGGGAGATAAAAGCTGGGTCTTGTATGATAACAGAACGCGTCCAGCCTATTGGCTTCCTGTCGGAGAAAAACCGCCACACCAACCGAAACCTGATCGTCACTCACAAAAGATTTTGTTGTGCTATGTCTGGGACGCAAAGGGAATGCAGTAGAGTAACTACAGCGGTTCTAACGCCGGGATCTCAGGGGGGAGCAGGGCGGGGGTTCAGCGCGGGGAAGCCTAGTATGCATGGCGGCGGGGAGGTCCAGCGCGGCGACGTGACGTCACGGAGGGGGATTCTAGGGGCCTCTGTGGAGGGGGTAGCCATGTGGTCCGACGAGCGACTGGCGGGAGAGGGAAGCCGCCGTCGATGAGTGTGTTGTGGGGGCGGGGGTTAGGTAGTGGTGAGTAAACGTTGAAAACCCATAATTCTTGTAATTTATTATAGACATGAAAAAGATTATCATCGATGCAAGCGGAGTGTGTTTTTCATACTACACTATTTAGTCTGTGTGAAAAAACTTACACACACCCACGCAATGTGTGCGTGTGACCATATATGGGTAGGAAAATTACGATAATTTGAAAACGCTCCATGGAGGGGGAGGGCGGCTTTTCAAAGCCCTTAATTATTGGATGCAAGTGTGATGCCTTGGTTTCGTTTCCGAAATTCTTAAATTGTTTGTATGCATGTCCACTCCCGTCACGAGTCTCGCCAACACTTGGGAGAGGTCCTGACAAGTCAGGATTTCTTGGAAAAACTATAAACTTGAGGGATCTATCGCCAAAGGCTTTGACCGCGCATGGACCACGTGAGCACAGCTGTACTCTTGAAAAAAAAAATTTCGATACATCGAGGGTTCGGCTTCATTCCGAAATATAACGCCGAGATGGCCACATGTGCGAGTATGTACGCGGTGCATCCGGCCAAGCACCCCCTGGACTTGACCAGAAACGAGCTCGAGTAGGTTCCAAAAGTCTTGCTCCTAAAATATTGCGGCAAATATGTCGGCTTATTGTGGGATCGTTTGCCAGAACATCATCGGAACGACCGTGAAGTGATTTCATATCTTCCATGCATGGGGCATTATAATACGCCACAGATGAAGGATCGCATCAATGGCCCCCACCTCAACGTCGCGTATGTGGAAAATGCTGTGGCAATTCTCCACGTACGGGGTTCTTCAAACGTGTTTGAACCCGTTTTTTTTTGAGAGCGTGAAAAAATGTCGGGGGAAATTCCCCACGGTTCTTCGAAGGTGTTTAAACCTGTCTTTCACGATTGAAAAAGTGGGGAGTAGTTTGAAAATAGGAGTGGGGGTGTTACGAGGGGGGCTTTTTCTAAAAATTCAATCCTGCTCACCCATGGTTCAGCCTCTTTGTTGTAATAGGTCGGTTGAAAGTTTGCGTACATCTCGTAGAGTAGAGCATATTGATTTTGATCGATGTTCAAATTCAAATTTCCATATGGATAACATTGTGAGTAGATGCATAGTTTAACATCACCCAGGTTACAATGATCAAAGGGGCTCGCATTTTGTTGTTTCTTATTTTTCCGTCCCGTCTGCAGCGCGAGTATGACATAACGTGGCTTCTCCAGTTGATTCAAAGTTTTCACAGACTACACGTGCTTAGAGGTGGCAGGCAGCAATGGATATTCATACAGTTCCCATGTTCGGAACCTCATGGAGATTGGTGCATCTTTGGCGAGAAACTTTAACAGCTGAATTTTTCGCTGATCCGAGACTGTTACATACGGTAGGAGCCATTCTATTTTATGCAATACGATTTCGTAGTCTTCGGCGGCCGTTTGTACAATGGCATTATCATCGGTCTTTGATCTCGTGAGACTCAACTCGTCCTTGGCATTTACGACAATTTTACGATAATCTTCGGCAAAGCCGAGGAGCATGCTGAGTGGTACACACACATCAAAGTTTCCCGATACATCTACAATCTGCTTGGTCTCTTCGACATCGAGCCATCAAGTGTTCGCGAGCATAGAGCTCTTGGCCGGTGAGAAAGACGAGTATTCCTCAATTACACTCGTAATGCCAACATTCTTATTACGATCGATTTCCATGGCATTCAATTCATATCGCACTTCCTCAAACAAATGACAAATGGCATTGTTGACGAGACTTGTAGCAGCGGTTGGCATCCCATCACGCTTGGATAATTTCCCACATATGTATAAGGAACTCTTGCTTGGCAGGATGGAGAGGTCTTGATGTTGGATGACGATACGGATTTCATCGCTGTTATTGAAGGTTAAAGATGCATATGGCTGATGAGCGTGAGTCTCGCAATGGATGATGGATTCCTCAAAGACCACGGGTGTCTGAATGTTTACACGGAGAATAATACGGCCTCAAATTATAGCACTCGTTGCCAGAATTCTAATATTCAGTGCTAGAAAATATAGCAGTTTACTGCCAGTTCGGAAATTCTAAGACTTGTTGTTATAGAAGTATAAAAATGATTCTCATACCGTATAGTAAAAATGATGCGTGCATATTACATTTGAAACTATTCTCGCATAGGCGCGAGTCCTATTCGCTGTATAGTAAAAATAATGCGTGCTTTGTAAAATACCAACCTTTATTACACGCTATATTTTCATATGGATTTTACTATACGTATAGCATGAATCTTCGTGTGTGTATAGATTTTACTATACGCATAGCATTAATCTTCGGCGTATAGCGAAAAATATTACGAAGCTGATTAGTAAAATGTGACTCTTTATACCGCGTACTTTTTGTAGAATACTGGAAACTAATTGTTCCAATTACGTGGGCAAAATATTTTTTGAATACTACGAAAAATCACAATATGCCGAATAAAATGTATTATTTATATCAGTTTACGTGCCATATCGTAGGTTAAAATTGAAATTTCTTCATTATTACACTTCGCACAAAAATTAAAGGAGCAAGAAAAAAATCCAAATTTTTGGGGGATTTTCAACAGGCTGTAACTTATACAAAAATGGTCGTACAGCAAAAAAAAAAAAAAAGCAAATTGTAGCTCTAAGTGTCTAGTTTTCGGATCTGAGTTTGAAATTTTTTTTTTGGAAATATTTTTCGAGTAATCATAAGAAAACCACCGAAAAAAAAATGTTCGAAATTTTTTTGGTTTCTTTTTTAAATCTACGGACGTGGAAATTTTTTTTTCGACTTAACCTCTATATCGAGCGGATAGCTTGTTTATTCAGCTTTAATTTGGTTTTTTAAAAATCTCGATACGAGCATTTCTCGCTGAGATATCGGTGTTTGAATGGAAAAAGATCATTTTGTCTTTGATTACCAATATCTCAGCAACCAATGATCGCACAGAAATTTTGAGGTTGGTTTCAAAAACTTGAATAAATTCTCTACAAGAATTGGCAATTGAATTTTGAAAAATTTTTTTTTTCAATTATTACATGAATTTGAAAAAGCAACCAAAAAAGGGCTTTTTGTGGTTTTTTGGAAAATCAAGCGCCCAATCAAAAGTATTGCGGAAACCACTAATTTTAAGTGTGCCCTTTACTGTTTAATATACCCACAAAAACCCTACGAAGTTTCAATTTAATCCAGCCAACCGTTTTTTTTTCCCACTTGATCGAATTTTTGAAAAAATTAAAGGAGCAAGAATTTCGCTCTGAAAATGTCATAATTTTTATCAAAAATGAAAAAAAAAATTTTTTTTTCATTTTTCTCTCAATTCTGTATTAGTGACATGGAAAATTTAAGAAAAAAAAAAAATCGAAAATTTTTGAAAAAAAAATTCCAAAATTTTTGAAAATTTTTTTATTTTTTTTATTTTTTTCAATTGGCTAAAAACTTCAGAAAATTAAAAAAAAAAAATTACCGCCGGCATTAGCGTTACCCAAAGCGTACCACGTGGATGTTGCACGGCGGATTTACGCTTCTTTTGTGCTTGCGCACGTGTATGTGTGTGGTTTTATCAGAGATTGAGACCCTGTGGTTCGTCACTTCCACAGTATTTTGTGACTCCAAACTCACTCTCCGAAGATTGTGTGTGTGTGTGTGTGTGTGTGTGTGTGTGTGTGTGTGTGTGTGTGTGTGTGTGTGTGTGTGTGTGTGTGTGTGTGTGTGTGTGTGTGTGTGTGTGTGTGCGTGCGTGCGTGCGTGCTTGCGTGCGTGTGCGTGTGCGTGGGCGTGTGCGTGTGCGTGCGTGTGTGTGTGTGTGTGTGTGTGTGTGTGTGTGTGTGTGTGTGTGTGTGTGTGTGTGCTTGAAATTGAAATTGAAAATTGATTTGAATTGAATTGAATTGAAATTGAATTGAATTGAAAAAAAAATTAAAGAAAAAAAAAAATTTCAAAAATTTTGGAATTTTCTTTTCAAAAATTTTCGATTTTTTTTTTTTTCTTAAATTTTCCAAGTGACTAATACAGAATTGAGAGAAAAATGGAAAATGTTTTTTTTTCATTTTTGATAAAAATTATGACATTTTCAGAGCAAAATTCTTGCTCCTTTAATTTTTTCAAAAATTCGATCAAGTGGGAAAAAAAAACGGTTGGCTGGATTAATTTGAAACTTCGTTGGGTTTTTGTGGGTATATTGAACAGTAAAAGGCACACTTAACATTAGTGGTTTCCGCAATATTTATGATTGGGTGCTTGACTTTCCAAAAAACCAGAAAAAGCCCTTTTTTGGTCGCTCTTTCAAATTCATGAAATGATTGAAAAAAAAATATTTTTTCAAAATTCAATTGCCAATCCTTGTAGAGAATTTATTCAAGTTTTTGAAACCAACCTCAAAATTTCTGTGCGATCATTGGTTGCTGAGATATTGGTAATCAAAGACAAAATGATCTTTTTCCATTCAAACACCGATATCACAGCGAGAAATGCTCGTATCGAGATTTTTAAAAAACCAATTTAAAGCTGAATAAACAAGCTATCCGGTCCATATAGAGGTTAAGTCGAAAAAAAAATTTCCACGTCCGTAGATTAAAAAAAAAACCAAAAAAATTTCGAAATTTTTTTTTTCGGTGGTTTTCTTATGATTACTCGAAAAATATTTTCAAAAAAAACTTTTCGAACGCAGATCCGAAAACTAGACACTTAGAGCTACAATTTGCTTTTTTTTTTTTGCTGTACGACCATTTTTGTATAAGTTACAGCCTGTTGAAAATCCCCCAAAAATTTGGATTTTTTTCTTGCTCCTTTAATTTTTGTGCGAAGTGTACTATACCATTATTACAATTTTTATCTTCCATTCAATACTTTTTGTTATTTAATGATATTTTCTTTTAGAAGCATAGTATTAATTCTTAACTCCGAGGCGCCTGTTTTCTCCGTGTACGATTTCTTCTTCCATTTCACGCAGCAGATTCACAGAGCACAGACTAAATAATTTTTTACACGTTTTCGCCACGCACTTTGAGACCCAAACTCTTCAAGAGTAACACGATTTGAGGTGTTGACCAGTGCAGCCAGATCGCGCGCGAAAGTTACCCTCTCTCTAGTCCCTCGCGCGCCCATCACACAATCATAGTAGCGCGTGTCCGTGAGCGAGCGACGCTCGGACATCTTCGGAAAGAGCCGAGTGCCGTCGAACTGTCCCGACCGCGCCTTCGGCAGCTACACCAACGCATAGACACGCTGAGCACGTTCATGTGCGGCCAAGCCGAACGAAGGCTTCGAGGGAAAAATCAATCTGAGCACGGCCCGCGCGTAACGTCACGCGCGAGACTTTTAGATAATTTCAATGCTTATTTAGCTCTTGATTCTCTGCGTTATTAATGTATACAAAAAAATGTATCGCGCACTCTGAACGCTTATTTTTTTAGTTTAAACGTTAATTTAAATATAATAATACATCTAAATTACAACTTATTTATCTTCTAAAAAATTGTTTACGCTTTACTCACACCCGTCCTTATGCCAAATAAATTATAATTCAGAAAAGTAAGTGAAAATATATTTATATTCGTATTATTATATTAATTCTCATACTTTCATCAAGCGATAAAGTATTATCTCCAAAAACAAGTCAATCATCAATCGGGCCGCCAATCGTAACTGCCAGAAAGTGCATCTTTAACACAAGTCATAAGATGGTCCCGTTGGTAGCGTTCCTGGCTTCGGTCTGTAGGGGCGTAGGATCGTTCCTCGCGCTCAGCGCTTTTTTTTTAATCATGGTTACTATTAATTTTTATTTGATTAGTTATTTTTATTAGTTATCATATTTATTTTAATTAGTTATCTTTTAGTACCGAAAAATTTATCGCGCACTCTGACCGCTTAATTTATTAGTTTTTACGTTAATTTAAATATAATAAATCTAAAATACAACTTATTTATCTTCTAGCAAAATGTTTTCGCTTTACTCACACCCGACCCTATGCCAAATAAATTGTAATTCATAAAAGTAAGCGGAAATATATTTATCTTCGTATTATTATATTCATTCTCATATACTTTCATCAAGCGATAAAGTATTATCCCCAAAAACAATCATCCATCCGACCGCGAATCGTCAGTACCAGAAATTGAACATACATTGACACAAAAAATTAAAGGAGCAAGAAAAGTTGAACTTCTTCAAAAGTGTTCGTACAAAAAAAAGGATGTTAAAGCTTCAAGTTTCTAGTTTTAGTTCCGACAATGATTTTTTTTCGAGAATCACTGATTGCGCGGTAGGAAGAAATATCACGGCAAAAAAAATTTTGCAAATTTTTACGTTTTTCAAAGTTCTACACGTGTTTTGGAGATTTTTTTCGGACTTGACCAATATCAAGGTCATTGAACCCATTCAATTCAGTTCAATTTGCTTCTTTTTTTATCTCCTTACGACCATTTTTCGCTGATATCGGCCTCCTCGTCGGCCTCTGAATGAAAAAACGTCCTTTTGTCTTCAGTCATCGATATCTCGGGAACTAATGGCCGTACGGGAATTCGACCGGCAATTTTGGAAACGTGAATGCATACTCTACAAGCTCTGATTATTATTGTAGGTTTAAAAAAAATTATTTTTGCCATCAGATTTAAAAAAGTACAAAAAATCGATGTTTTCTTGTTTTTTATAAAATCCACCGCTACTTTGCAAATATTGCGATAAACACTATTGTTTATGGACGGTCATTCGGCTCAATATGTCCCCAAGAGATATGCAAAATTCCAAATTGATCCGTTCATCGGTCTTTCTTGCCTGATTGACCACAATATGAAAAAAAATTAAAGGAACAAGTTTCCTCCTTCTCACACATCATTTCATGATTATTAAGAGGAAAAACAACTTTTCACTACTTTTCGTACAATTGGGTATTGAGTACGCATTAAATGTTGGAAAAGAACCCTGAAAATCATATTGACTAAAAATTTTCGATTTTTTTTTTTTTTTAATAACAAAAATGTTGAAATTTTTTTGTTTATCAAAAAATCTATTTCGATTTTTTTTTTTTTTTAATGTTGACATTTTTCTCGATTCAACATTGTACCAGCATTAGAATTACCCAAAGTGTACGTAGAATTACCCAAAGCGTACCTCCCCGTGGTATGCTTTGGGTAATTCTAATGCTGGCGGTACAATGTTGATTTAAAAAAAAATTTCAACATTTAAAAAAAAAAATTCGAAACTGATTTTTTTATAAAAAAAAAAATTTTCAAAATTTTTTTTATGAAAAATTTTTTTTTCGAAAATTTTTAGTCAATATGATTTTCACGGTTTTTTTCCAACATTCAATGCGTACTCAATACCCAATTGTACGAAAAGTAATGAAAAGTTTTTTTTCCTCTTAGTAATCATGAAATGATGTCTGAGAAGAAGGAAACTTGCTCCTTTAATTTTTTTTCAAATTTTGGTTAATCGGGCAAGAAAGACCGATAATCGGATCAACTTGGAATTTTGCATAGCTCTTGGGGACATATTGAGCTGAATGACCGTCCATAAACATTAGTCTTTATCGCAATATTTGCAATGTAGCGGTGGATTTCATAAAAACCAAGAAGACATCGTTTTTTTGTACTTTTCTAAAACTAATGGCAAAAATAAAAAATAAAAGTTTCACTACAATAATAATCGGAGCTTGTAGAGTATTCACGTTTCCAAAACTACCGATCGAATTCCCGTACGACCATTAATTCCTGAGATATCTCAGCGAAAAATGGTCGTACGGAGAAGAAAAAGCAAATTGAGGTGAATTGAATGGGCTCAATGACCTTGATATTGGTCAAGTCAGAAAAAAATCTCCAAAACACGTGCAGAACTTTGAAAAACGTAAAAATTTGCAAAATTTTTTTTGCCGTGATATTTCTTCCGACCGCGCAATCAGTGATTCTCAAAAAAAAAATCATTGTCGGATCTAAAACTAGGAACTTGAAGCTTTAAAATCCTTTTTTTTTGTACGACCACTTTTGACAAAGTTCAACTTTTCTTGCTCCTTTAATTTTTTGTGTCAATGAATGTTCACTTTCTGGTACTGACGATTCGCGGTCGGATGGATGATTGTTTTTGGGGATAATACTTTATCGCTTGATGAAAGTATATGAGAATGAATATAATAATCCGAAGATAAATATATTTCCGCTTACTTTTATGAATTACAATTTATTTGGCATAGGGTCGGGTGTGAGTAAAGCGCAAACATTTTGCTAGAAGATAAATAAGTTGTATTTTAGATTTATTATATTTAAATTAACCTAAAAACTAATAAAATAAGCGGTCAGAGTGCGCGATAAATCTTTCGGTACTAAAAGATAACTAATTAAAATAAATATGATAACTAATAAAAGTAACTAATCAAATAAGAATTAAGGATGTTGGGTCCCAAATCGCAAATGATGATAAAATTCTGAAAATTTGGTATGTTTTTGTATGAAGTATTTCAGAGGTCGTGTAAAAATTTCACGACAATTAGGAAGCTCGTTATTGAACAATTAACATTCACAAATTAAATGCTGTCTTATGGAAACTGATGTAACTTTGCAATAAGTTTTTCTTTTGACCTCTCAATTTTGTAATATCTACAATATACTAAAAGCAACGGAAACAAAACGAAGTTTATTGATACATTTTTTTTATTTCTTTTAAAAATTTTTCTTAACAAAATGTTAATTTTTCAATAACGAGCTTCCTAATCGTCGTGAAATTTTAACACGACCTCTTAAATATTTCATACAAAACATACCAAATTTTCAGAATTTTCTCATCATTTTTTACTTCAACCCTTAAGGAGGTTGAAGTAATGATGATAGAATTCTGAAAATTTGGTATGTTTTTACATGAAGTATTCAGGAGGTCGTGTAAAATTTTCATGACGATTAAGAAGCTATTCATTTCACAATTAACATTAACATGTTTTATAGGGACTCAACATCCTTAATAGTAACCATGATTTAAAAAAAAAAAAGCGCTGAGCGTGAGGAACGATTCTGCGCCCCTACGGACCGAAGCCAGGAACGCTACCAACGGGACCATCCTATCGCTTGTGTTAAAGATGCATTTTCTGGCACTTACGATTGGCGGCCGGATTGATGATTGATTTGTTATTGGAGATAATACTTTATCGCTTAATGAAAGTATGAGAATTAATATAATAATACGAATATAAATATATTTTCACTTACTTTTCTGAATTATAATTTATTTGGCATAAGGACGGGTGTGAGTAAAGCGTAAACAATTTTTTAGAAGATAAATAAGTTGTAATTTAGATTTATTATTATATTTAAATTAACGGATAAGCTAAAAAAATAAGCGTTCGGAGTGCGCGATACAATTCTTTTGTATACATTGATAACGCAGAGAATCTAGAGCTAAATAAGCATTGAAATCATCTAAAAGCCTCGCGCGTGCCGTCGCGTGACGTCACGCGCGGGCCGTGCTCAGATTGCTTTTTCCCTCGAAGCCTTCGTTCGGCTTGGCCGCACATGAACGTGCTCAGCGTGGCTATGTGTGGTGTAGCTGCCGAAGGCGAGGTCGGGACAGTTCGACGGCACTCGGCTCTTTCCGAAGATGTCCGAGCGTCGCTCGCTCACGGACACGCGCTACTATGATTGTGTGATGGGCGCGCGAGGGACTAGAGAGAGGGTAACTTTCGCGCGCGATCTGGCTGCACTGGTGTTGACACTTTGGGCGCTGGCCGACGACTGATCATTTTTATCCATGGTTGTTTATTCTTATTGGAAGATCTACTGAAAACTATACCCATCACGACTTGATATGCAGGCGTATGGTGATTACTTCACCGCGGAAATTGACCAAATCACCGTCCTGATCCACTATGCGAAGCTGTATCGTATCAATCGTTCGTCTTGTGATTGGCAGATAAATTACATGCGAGGGAACTTCAATGATCTTATAGCCCGGTGGCATAGATGGAAAGAATTCATGAATTGTATGTACTTTATGTCCGTTAATATAGGCACCAGCGGTAATGTTGCACTCAACGCGTAGGGCATTTACTTTGAGAATGGCTACAGGAAGATCAGGTTCGTGTCTTTTATTGGCTTCCAATTTGCGTGCAGTGAAGCCTAGTAGATGTCTAATAGAATCTGTCGGCTCAAAATTTACTAGTAAAATTTAAAGTATTATTATTGGGTTTAATGCTGATGCTGATGTTTTTACGCGAGAGCTCTGCTTGTACAAACGTCTCTATTTCATAACTACCCGTAGGTATCGTCAACACCTCATCTCCCACGTAAAGTTTATCGTGACCATCGTCGATTTTGGGAATAGAGTTGAAAGTTAACAATTCCACGAGACCGAGAGTATAATTTTTGTGTGGCGAGAGTTCGATGGGGGAAACTATTACACCTCGAGTATGGATGATGAGCCAGATGTAGTCAATGTTAAAATTTCATCCATGATGCTGGTAAATCGACAACTGAATTCTCCACGTTATTTCCCCCCTATATATAGTGTATATTCGTCTTTGTGCTGTAATTGTTGACAAAGAAATTGGAGACACAACTATCCACTTTCAGTCGTATCATATTCCTGATACCTATTATAATTATAATTTACGCTACCAACATGAAAATATCTCATGAGTTCGGATGGAGGTGGAAGGTTGCCGAAACTATCAAAGTACAAGACTTTCCATCCAGTCTTTTTGTAAGCCACCCAGTGTGTTCCAGGACCAACATTTTCATCCAAATTGACCATTTCTGCTTCACATTTGAGTGGCCCGCTCGCTGGCAATGTATCGCGCATGTAAACTCCACGAAAATGTGTAATTTTTAGGATTTTTGCATATTTGAGAAGGACGATGTCGGTGAGAGGTCGGTGAGGTAGCGTAGCTTCTATTTTTTTGGCTTAATACGAAGAACCAATACCTGCTTATATGGTTTCAGATGTAAGCCCTTACCCAACGCGATCACTTCAATTGTTCGATTATGGCGCTTACTTTCATCCAATTCACGTTTAGGTGCTTGAGCAGCATTTACCGCTTTAGCTATGCTCGCCGCACCACCTGACAAAGCACCCACAGCGCTAAGACTCGCAAAAATAGGCACGAGGAACGGTAATACACCACCAATTTTATGGGGTACCGGTAGAACTAGAGGTGTGCGTACTTTACCACCTTGCACCATTACAGCTGCACGTGCACCATTTAGAGCTGATTTAATAATCTTATGTGGGTCATTGTTGTGAATCATTGTCTTTTTTGCAGCGCCAAATATTTTTTACAAACAAACGCCATCGTTGCGGGCCTTTATCCCGATACCAAATTTTCTCTTTGTCTTCATAATATTTGCCACGCCCCAAGTACTGGCTTTTTCACCGATACTAGCGTCTCGCACGCTAACACGTTGCCAAGCCTGTTCAGCCAAAAGTTTATTC
The DNA here is from genome assembly GCA_951751655.1 of Ophion costatus. NCBI lineage: Eukaryota > Metazoa > Arthropoda > Insecta > Hymenoptera > Ichneumonidae > Ophion > Ophion costatus. The sequence goes on along the minus strand of OX632356.1, from coordinate 16,544,916 downwards.
GCCAAATGTCTCGCTTCAAGATTATCCAGATTTTTCGAATACGCAATATCGTGTTGTTTGCAAGCCGTATCCAATGGATTGATGCCCGGATCACCACGAGCAAGGCGCTTGGCCAACTGTGTGCCTGGTCCACAATACTGATACCTCGGCAGATGTAGCTCAGCGGGGAGTTTGTTGATTAGACGATTGACCAAACCTTTGCCACTCGCCACGCGACTGACTGATAATCCCTATAAGAATCCTTTTTATATGATTTTACCATTAGTCAGAAGCAAACTATCGGAGGTGGACTTCCCGTGATTAATTTCGACGAGTTTGTCGAAGACGGTGGGAGGAAAGAAAAACGTCATGGGAATTTATTGCCGGATAGCATACGGGCACTGTTTTGCGGTCCATCTAATTGAGGGAAAACCAATGCTCTGCTCACTCTCATCATACATCTGAATGGTTTGACATTTGAGAACATTTACTGCTATTCCAAATCGCTGCGATAGCCAAAGTATAAGTTGCTCGAACAATTACTCGAACCTGTGAGTGGAGTTGAATATCATCCATTCGAGGCGCATGAACAAGTGATAGCGCCGAGTGATGCACGATCCAACTCTATATTCATCTTTGATGATATAGCATGCGAAAAGCAGGATAATGTTAGAGCTTTCTTTTCCATGGGAAGACATGAGATTGTTGACAGTTTTTATCTTTGTCAGACGTACACCCGTATTCCCAAACATCTCGTGAGAGATAATGCAAATTTCGTGGTGCTATTCAAGCAGGACGATATGAATCTCAAATATGTGTACAGCGACCATGTAAATACGGATATGACTTATAGATGCTTGAAGAATATGTGCATGAAATGCTGGAATTCTGACAAATATGCCTTTATAACGATTGACAAGGATAGCGGTATTAATGAGGGTCGATATAGATAAGGTTTTGATTATTTTCTCACCATTGATAAATGCGTCCTCGTTCATGGTTGAAGAGACAGTGCCTTGTACATGCCTTGACAGCGACAACACGAAGAGCGAACAACTGTTGCGGGAAAAATATGTATTGCATGAAATTGCCAAGGCAAGCGATGCGATCAGACGAAAGCATCGGATGATGAAAATTGGAAAAGATAGCGATGAGCAGAGAAAGCAAGATGTCTTTAAGCCTATAGTGAGACCATTGGAGAAATTGGTGTCATATAAAAACGGTGAAGTGGCGAAGGACGAAATTAAGGATGAAAAAGTGATTGATGAAATTGAAGAAGGAGATACGTTAAATAGTGTGAAACAACAATTGAAGAATGAGACACAAGATTTCTTCAAGAGTGAAACCCAAGATTCGTTTAAATTGATATATGAGGGTGATGATGACTCGCAAAATGTCGATGAATTGATCGGTGAATATCTTCTACTATTACAAACAAATAGAAAGGCAAGCTTGGATGTAATATATGGTGTACGGAATCTCGCAAACAACAAATTAATGATTGGCAATTCTCCGATAATTTTCGACTTTTAACATATTCGTGTGGGACATGCGAGTTATGCGAAAACTGTTGGATTAACGGAGCTGTTGTTTAAAAAAGTGCCCAATGTCGAAGTACTCACACCGGACGATGTGAAAAACTATGAACAGATTGTAATCTCAACGAATGCATACAAAAAATTTTATAAGCCTAGTGAGGCTATACGACGTAACACCAGCCATAAATTCAACACATATATCGAAAATATAGTCGATCATCATATGGGACAGGGTATGCCAGGGTATAAGCTAGCTGTAAAAAAACACCCAGTTGGACTATATTTATTGGGACAATCCAAACGAGCTAGTAGAGCGTCTTCGCTTACTTCTGGCATCACGAGCAGCCGGAAATTCAGCCCATGCGAATGAAATTATATCGATTATCGAGGAATTGCGTGAAGCTGAAATCATTTATTAATTCGGCGTCGGAAAATTTATGCATTCTCATCATGAGTGTCGATGTGTTTGGACGCCAATTGCGTCAGAGTGTACTCCTCAGTATGCAAGGTCCTCCAGGCCGACCTGGGATTGGGTTTAACACCACCGCAGATGGTCATTATCACGTGGGGCAGAAACGATTGTGTAACATTGCTAATCCGGAAGGGGAAGACGACGCCATCACTCTAAGTGCTTTACACAAAAGATCCCGACCTATCATTAAGAACATTCGCAAAGAAATGAATGAGAGTAGCCAGTTGCTGGTTAATGGACTTGAAGCTATGATAAGAGACATTGCAAAGACTCTCGAGGCCGATGTCAAAACTCTACAAGACATGGTGTTTCGTAATTCAACGTCACTGCTGAATTGGACGCACGCCTGAGTGGACTGGAAAATGAACGAAAAAAGGGGCGCTCTCGTGCTGGAGCTACATAAGCCTGCTCGACGAAACTATCCGCGTCGACATGTGGACATCCGTGGCTTAGACGAGACATGGCAAGCTGATCTCGTCGATATGTCATCATACACGCGTCAAAACTCCAAACACAAATTTCTCCTCACCGTCATCGATACTTTCTCAAAATTCGCCTAGGCCGTGCCAATGCTGAGTAAGAGTGGTAAAGATGCCGCCGCTGCAATGAAGTCAATACTCCTTAAGGGGGGATTGTCTTTTTTTTCGCAAAATTTACCGCTTTTTGGGAATTTTTTTGTGAAGAAAGTATACAACGGAAAACTTGTGAAACTTGGCATATAGTTTTATTGATCTGTTTACTACATACAAAAAAATTTTTAAACAATTTTATAAAAAAATCCGCCTCCCACCCCCCTCGACGCGCGATGGTCCTTTTTTGATGGTGTGCACGATTACAGCCTTCACGTTCATCCTGCAACAAAAACCCAAAAAGCATTTTTCTTTAGACACATGTAGCTATCGTTCGATGAAAGGAAAAAAAAAATTGACGATTTGGTGACGTTTTGAACTTGAGGTATCGATTTTTCGAAAAAAAATTGATTGATTTTTTGTTATAAATAAAAAACTATTAAACGTATTGCTTTTTTGCTTCATCAAACGATAAAAGGATGTCAGCTGAGCATTCTGTCCAAATTTGAAGGCAATCGGTTGAATGGTTTTTGAGAAATTGTGCACACCAGTTGTGAAAAAGCTGTTTCGAGAAAAACGCGTTTAAAGTTGTAAGTACAGTTTATGGGACATATCGAGTACTTACAGTATTTTTAATCTAATCTGCTATGCCAGGGCCATACAGGATGCCTTCCTCGGCTTCGAACGACTCATTCAGTGAAGCAGTTTCGCTTCTGCGTCTTGTTCGAGCCTCTTTCGTTGCTTCGAGGCTGCGTCTCGTTGACCTCTCTATCCACTGCTTATCTCGCGCATCGACGAATATTGATGCTTGCTGGCCAACGACGATTCCAATCGTCGTCATTGTTTCAAGGACTGCTGTAAAGCCTTCGTTAAATATCCCTGCGGCCAAATAAGCCGCGATGTCGATCGTTTTCGCGCCACAGTGAAGGTGTTTAGGTGCGAATCGCCAAACGGTTGCATTGAAGCTTTCGTTGTTGTTTTGAGTATCGCCGCCTAAACACCTTTCCAGCAAGTCTCTCGATGACAAATCAATGTAAATCGGCTTAATAGCATTCGCGACGTCTTCATGCAGTGGAGCTTCGTGATCAAATTCATCCAGAGTTTTTTCGGCTTCGGCAATGCGCCATTTGCACCAGCTTTGTGACCCCGCGGGACAGTACATATGCTGAGGATTTTCATTCTTCGAGATCTTGTGGTAGAACGTTGCCCACACAGCATTGTACACCTCATTAACAGAGTCTGGATGTCTTCTGATAGCCAAACCGTAGAAAATTGTTAATTCTTTTATCAATTTATCGGTTAATTTTCCTTTTCCTCCAAGTTTTTTCGTTTTTTTTTCACATTTCTCAGTCGCGAGCCCATACGCTTCTCAACGTGCCCTACACATTCCTTTTCCTCACGATCAAATCATCGCCGTAAGGTTTGTCTTCCAACAAGGCTTTGAATGTTTTCGTGTCGCCATCGCCGATGTATTTCGCGTACCGTACTTCATGCATTTCCCAAGATCGTCGGAACATGTCTTTGATCGCGTCAACTTCCATCTTTCCAGCTGACCCATCGTGATTTGCCGTACATTCACTGCTGTGTTCTTCGAACCAATCGTCGTATTCTTCGGTACCGGATTTTGATTGCCACCATTTACAAGCGTGATAGTAAGACGATGTCACGACAAGGTCAACCGCTTTGCTTGAATATTTGCCGATGAGTGTCGTGATTCCAAACAAGGAACTATATCCTCGCTTTTTCCATGTTCCGTCTCCCGACACAGAAATATCTGTCTCTGGATTTCCGTGCTCAGCATTCTTCGCTTTCTCTTCTTTCACTGCCTTTTTCGCACACAACTCCCATACAGCTTTGGCTCCACTGTAAATGTTCTCCAAGGAGGCATAGTACAAGGTTGTGCTGAAACCTTGGGATATATCCATCAAGCCACAAAATAAATTTATTCCCTCTCTGCCTACTCCCAATGGTCTCATCACAAAAACCATTCTCCGGTTTATCTCACACGATTTGTCATCGACGAGAGGACAGGAATTAATATATTGCCCACGACACTTGCACTGCACAACTATTTTAAAACCCAAGCCGCGAGAACTGGATTCGCCAAATTTGATCGGTCCTTTGCATTCCTGACATATTACGAGTTACGAGATTGCAGAGAAAACCGATAGAAACTCGATAATGCGATATCCATGACCCGGGTCCGTAATTATTTCTTTGTCTTCCGCTGTCGACAGTTTCTGGGCCGTCGTACTTGTAAACGTCGTTTCCGTTTCTCGGGTGTGAATATTCCCAACAAATTTCCTTTTTTTCGGTCTAGCAGCACGACTATGAGTATCACTTCCCTGTTTTCGATCCATGATATATACGTCTGTTACCAGTAAACTCTCGTTCGAGACTGAGCGACTCTCCACCGAATATTTCGATCTCGCACGACCGTTAGAACTCGTCCTTCATTGAATTAAATGCCTATTGTATACTGTCCCGTTATTTTTATGGTCCGCCGAACAACAGATTCGGGCAGCTGCCGGGTATGCAGGTATAAAATCGTTTATAACTTTGCCATTTTTGAGAATTTTAATTTGAAATTTTGCACACATATTCTCAACACTTTGAAGAATATGAAACAGCGGTCAGCGAAAAAACGATTATTTTGTCGAAAAAAAAGAAAATTACCCTTAAGGGACGCATACCGCAGAACTTACACGTCGATCGGGGAAAAAGATTTTATAACTGTGACTTTAAAGCCTTCATGACAAAGAATAATATACACATGTATCCAACATATGGCAATTTGAAGGCATCCATTTGCGAGCGTTTCAATCGTACATTGAAGAATAAGATGTGGAGGCAATTTAGTTTTCGTGGTAATTATAAGTGGATCGATATTCTTGATAATCTAGTAGCCGAATATAATGATTCCGTACACCGCACCATTAAGATGAAACCGAGAAATGTCAACGCGGAAAATGAGAAGTAATTGCAGCACATATTCAAAAATACTCCCATAAAAAAAATCAACGAAATTCGCCGTTGGTGATAAAGTGAGAATCAGCAAATTTAAGACTGTTTTCGAAAAGGGTTACACACCAATCTGGAGAACAGAAATATTTACTATACGCCATGTGAAAAAAACGCATCCGGTGACGTAACACTTAATGGACCATAAAGATGAATCGATCGCCGGTGGTTTCTACGAACAATAGCTTCTCCGTGTCAAACACCCCGATATATATCTCATTGAAACAGTATTGAAGAAGCGCGGTAATCGAATGTTTGTAAAATGGCTAGGTTTCGACAATAGCCACAGTAGTTGGATGAGTAATTCCGATTTGTAGACGGCAATAAAAGAAAAGGCGACCCGCAATTTTTTTATGGCATTGTACTGCTCAATTTTCTCCTTCTCTAATCCCTTTTCCATCGCTCGCTAAATGTATGTGAAGAAAAAAATAATGGGATACGCATGGATTAGTGAAAGTCGTTTACTCACAAACAAAAATCCATTTTTACAAAGTCAAATATTTGCAACAACAAACATAATTTTGACAAGTTTGACATCGAGTGAACAAAAACATATATAATTTTAACAAATTTTATACATCGATATTTACAAAAATGTACATAATTTTACAAAAAAAAATTACATTAACTTTAAAGGAAAAAAATTTACATAATTTTTTACGACGGTATGCTATAATGCCCCCATGGTAGGGTTTCAGTGGTCCCAGGTATGATATATCGCTTATCATCATGAGGACTTAGAGCAATTTTCGACTCGTGAATGGTGTACACATTGTGCAACTTTGATCGAATACACGTTTGACTGCGCATCATTTCAACTTCTTCCTTCAAGCATGGAGCATAATCGTCAAACGTGATTGTTCTAGCAACAACGCTTCTCTTAACACCTTTAACTTTTTTACTGTCCTTCTTACCCTCAACACGTGTCGCATACATTTTCGATCGAAGTCCAATAAATTCGGTCATGATTGCTCCATTGCATTCGTCTTTTATGAGACCGTGTACCTTCTTGTTGACAAGCGGCATACCATATCTATTGTCCATACCATATCCATATTACAATGTCGCGATTCATGTCCATGTACATATCATCGCTCTCTATGTTATATATGAGACTATCTGTATCGGTATACATGATTTTACACCTATCCCGATAGAGAGGTACCATATACTCGTGATGAAATCCATACAAGCATGTTTTGGACATGCTGAGTATGCACATACCCATATATATCTGCTTGTTGAATTTCACCTCGAGATTGCGCAATTTTAGAGCAATAAGGTTTTCCGAAAAAAACACTTCGGCTGTGGAAGTTTGGCTTCGCAATCATTGCCTCTGCACCATATCTGCCCTCCCATTTCGTCAAAAGCTTTACATCTACATGATTGCGCACACTCTCTATCGTTATGCCAAACACCGCATTGTTCATTAATTTGAATAAATTCTTCTCAAAATCGTTTTTGGCTAGCGTTCGAAATTGCGTATTTAACTCGATATATGAACGTAGCCATCGGGATTGTCCATGGCGTAAGCACTGCTGTAAATTTCGATAGTGAATGATGTAGCGTTTTTTTATCACAGACGGTTGCTAACAGCTTTTCCCCCTGATTACCCGGCGGTTTTTCATGTATTGGACAAAACGGCAGGTCTTTGTGCGCATTATGTAGAGATTGTGGATATTCCAAGTCGACTTCAAGGGTGTAGCCTGTCCGTGAATCTAGCGCGATGGAAGATGGATCAAACTTGGACATGTCGTTGACCCATCGAAGATCTGCATATGGCAAAGGTTGACACATTGCCCATCCATACAGATTGTTGACGTCAAAATACATCAAGTATGACGATGTTTTCGATGGATCAAACGACTCCATGCACTTGTTAGTAGCGTGTGCATATCGGTTTGAGCATTGACTGAGACCACCGCGTATACCGCGCTCAACGAATAAAACCATGTCGATGTCAGATAGTAATTCAAACTTGACATTCGAGTGTTTTAGCATTGCATCCCAGGTATACCCCGGCAATGTGTAGTAATACGCGGGATCTAGGCCATAGCTCTCAATGCACGTATTTCAAGTTTTCGAAAATATCAGCTAATAACAAGACATCTGTCTTCAAGTATAAATCGCTATAGTTACCCAGCGTTCGAATGGAGAACCGCTCCCAAACTTTCTCAGCAAGTGCATACTCACTCTCGGATACTGTAGCATCTGTCAGGGAACTATAAAATGCATCACGTGGTGGTCGGCAAGTGTCGTCTAGCTTGGTCACGTCATCAATATACTCATAAGGGAAGACCCCTTTTCGCGTCAGCAAATTGAAATTGTCCGTCGATAGCGTTGGGAATTGCATGCGTAAAATGTTGAGTTTGTCCTCGGTCAAAAATGAGGCTAATTTGTCAAGACTGGTGATGAGGAATTTGTATGAGTCGATAAAGCGCAATTGGATCTTGTGTGTTTGAATCGTCTGTAATTTCAACATGCTTCGTGTAGGAGATGTATTTCTCCTTTGTGATTCGAAGCACATCGGTTTTTCCTTTGAACGGTGTGGCTACTTCCTTGATTATACAATGCGCATGATAACCGGATAAATTGTGAAAAACTATGGGAATAAAAAATCACTGTTTGTAATTTAAGTTACAGTTGGAATGGGCAGGGCCTCTATAGCGTCCAGTCAAATGGCAATGATCTCGAACGCGTACATCTTCTTGCGCAAATGGTTTTTTACAAATATGACATTGGGTCGCTGCTCGAAATTTTACCCACTCACTCGGTGTCAAATATATCATTGGCACATTGTCACAGAAAATTTATTTTATCCGCAGTGCTAGATTTTTTAGTTCTTCGACAAACCACGAAACACAATCGGCACTCCGACGTGAGTTATATGGAGATAGTGTTTGATCATACGCACAACACACGTAGTATCCTATACTAAACATTTCATGATGTTGATACATTTCTTTTGCTTGGTTTTTCTCATCGGTCTTTGCTAACACACACTCCAAATCAGCATACACAATGAAGGGATGTCGCTCTTTCCGGCTAAAGTTGGAGAACTGAAGCCATTTGTTGCTGTCACTTGATAGTCGAAATGCACAGTCGTTTATCGCCCCACAATCGACCTCATATGATTGCAATTTTTCCCCGGAACCGAAGTGGTGCAAGCACCTGCAAAATAAACAAGATTTTTTTTTTCAATTTTCTCCTTTAGTAGATATATAATTTTGTATTAATAATGTTAGATTTACATACCGATTGCATATATATTTTTGATGCTCCGTTTTGCTCAGTTGCGCCCTCACGAGTCTCAACAGGTTCTTGATCCATATGAAATGTCCCACATTGTTATCCTCAGTATCTTGCATGTACAGCAAATTAATGTGCTTCTCCTTCTTCTCTTGAGTCACGCGTATTGGAACAATGTCCTTTTTGGTGGTGGTGGTATACACTTTAATAGATAAATTATTTTGTAGTTCAATTTTTTTTATTTGGTCTATGGTCACCGGGAATTCGATATCCTGCAGATTCAGAACTGTCGAATAATGGGGGTGAGAAGATGAACGGCACTGTCCCGTCCGACTGGGTGTAGAGTAGCGGCAACTGCCCATGCGAAACATGCAGTATCGTTCAATTTGACGTTAATCACAGCTCTCTTCACCATTATTTCTCGCGGCAATGATACGGAGCACCCAGCACGCATCGGATTATCCTTATTCACATTTATCACGAGGTTAAGTATTTTCCGTAGAGCCCAGCTACTATCTCGTTCTTGAAATTCGTCGAGTGAGGTTAAAGTGGGCTCTGTAACACGCTGCTTATACCACTTATTCAAATCACTTGTGCTAAATAGTTCACAGTTTCGCGTGTTAACACTTTTATTGGTATGTTTGTCTCCACTCGCGAATTCACCATTGAACACTGTATTAACTTTAATACTATTGTGCTTGTAGATAATATTTTGTACATGTAGGTGCACTAGGTCGCGAGCATCGTTAAGAAATTGTTTCGGCTCGATGTGGCTGCGATTGATGATGGAACCGGTCAATATCCGACTCTTGAATGATGTGTCAATCTCACGCCAGATCAATCCCTGATCACCATGTCCTGTACCCATGTGTAAAAAACGGCTGCACACAGAATTCTTTAATCCTTCCAGACGCGCTATTTGGGCTATGAGTGACTGATGGTGTCCAATTAATAATCGCGGGCGCTTAGTTCGGCTTTGCGTTTCTAGCACTTCGATTAACTCGACACACCGTTGCTCCCACGCAGTAAAATCTTCGAACGAACTTAAAAATGCGGCTTGGTCATGCAAGCTTTGTTCAATGTTGTTATCCACAGTAATAAGTAGGTGACGACTTCCACTATGTTAGCTGACTGACTGCTTCATTCAAAGTGCGGCCAGTTTGGAGCGCAGCAGATCATTAAAAATGGCTCTCCGTTCGGAAAAAACAAAAAATTTCGTCTATCCCCTATATCTTGGGGAAATACCAGACTTTTTTCCGATGCGGTGTTGGTATAGATTGCCCGAGGAAAAAAAACGTGCTAGAAAACAGCAAGTCATGATGCATCGGGTTAAAAGATGGATTTTATGGATCTTGCAGCTGTGATCGAGTGGTCCATTGGCATCAAAGTCCTCCGACGATGGACCCCTAAAGTTGATGTTTTTTCCAAGAAATATATCGTATTCATCTATGTTTTGGAGGCAAGTTGCGCAAACACAGCGTTCCGAAAACACTAAAATGCTCTTTATAATGAGCTAGTTCAGTTTCCATGCCGTTGACACCGATGTGTGGAGATCTTAACAGTCAATGCTTAATGAGTCTGGCTAGATTTCACCTCGACAATGGAGTGCCCGTTTTCTCGACAGCAGATTCCTAGAGATTTTCCGATAACGCCCTGGCATATATTGACCGGAGAAAACGCGACAAAAATAACTAGTTGGGGTACATCGGGTCAAAAGGTTTATTTTATGGGGTCCTGCAGCTCTGCTCAAGCGGTCCATCGGTGCTAAAGATCTTTGACGATAGATCCCGAAAGTTGATTAAAGTTTATAGTTTTTCCAAGAAATCCTGACTTGTCAGGACCGGTCTCGAGTGTTGGCGAGACTCGTGACGGGAGTGGACATGCATACAAACATTTTAAGAATTTCGGAAACGAAACCAAGGCATCACACTTGCATCCAATAATGAAGGGCTTTGAAAAACCGCCCCCCCCCTCCATGCAGCGTCTTCAAATTATCGTAATTTTTCTATCCATATACATATGGTCACACGCACACATTGTGTGGGTGTGTACATTTTTTTCACACATACTAAATAGTGTAGAAAGAAAAACACACTCCGCTTGCATCGATGATACTTTTTTCATGTTTATAATAAATTACAAGATTTATGGGTTTTCAACGTTCACTCACCACTACCTGACTCCCGCCCCCACAAAACACTCGTCGACGGTGGCTTCCGACGGTACCGTCCCGCCAGTCGCTCGTCGGACCACAGGGCTACCCCCTCCACAGAGGCCCGTAGAATCCCCCTCCGTGACGTCACGTCCCCACGCTGGACCACCCCTCCGCCATGCATACTAGGCTTCCCCGCACTGGACCCCCGCCCCGCTCCCCCCTGAGATCCCAGTGTTAGAACCGCTGTAGTGACTCTACTGAATGCTGTTTCACAATTTTCTCCCTGAAGGCAAGACGATCTCCTCTACACGATACAACGAAAATCTCCAGGAATTGCCAAAAGCTATAAGAGAAAAACGGCCAAGACGCGCGACTGTGCACCTTCTCCACGACAACGCGAGACCCCATGTCGCAAAGGAAACCCACAAAACAATCACTGAGCGTCACTGGAATACCGGTCCTCATCCACCATACTCTCGTGACATCGTGCGATCTGACTACTATTTGTTCAGACATTTGAAGGCATATTTGAGGAACAACACTTTCAAAAACCTCGACGATCTCAGAAGGGATGTTTCAAATTTCTTTGAGTCCCAGCCGCCGCAGTTTTGGGCAAAGGGAATAAATGAGTTGCCCACCAGATGGTCGAGTATCATAGGAACCGATGGCGAATGTATTGTTGATTAGAAATGTTTTGTATAAGATATATAAATAAATAAATTATATTCAAATTATTGCGACAAAACTTTTTTATCAACCCAATAATAAGAGCGTGTACTTTGTCTATTCTGAACGAGGAGTTTTAAACTTCAAAACTTGAACATGCAGAAATTTTGCTATTTCTAACCGTTCTAAAATCGTGACGTAACGCAAGGCCACCTCCCCTCCCCCCACTTACGTAGACCGTAACGCCAGGCCGAACCCCGCCCCCCCCCCCCCCCAATTGCGTTACGTAATTTATGGACGCCCCCAGTATAAACGGCGGTCTTTCGATCTGTTTATTTCCTCCTGTCATCACACACTGAGTTGAGGGCGAGAGAGTCCGAGAGCAGAAAAATGTCTCGCGTCCGAAGACTCACCACTCACAAACTTCAATGTCTACGTAATACTGAGAAAAAATCTGACGAAATCCTGCAGCCATTTTGACCCGGTTTCAAAACTCATCAATGTTTAAACACTCCTCCGTCGATAGGATTCAAATTCTCATAAAATAATCATTCAACACCCCAATTGCTTATTCGCTGACAGGTTTCAACACATCAATGTATAAACACAAAACTATTGCCGTCGAGGGGAAGGGGGGGGGTCTTTGTCAAGCCACGGAAAGCGCCTTATGGCTCACCACCCACAAATGTTTGAAACAATTTTTGAGAAATCATCCGCCCCCCCTTCCGCTCTTCCTACCGCCACCCCGTCCTTCTGGCGGGAGGGGAACTCCCTTTTACTAAAAAGTACTTCGACTCTTTGTCAGTTGTTGCGCAGCCTCGCTAGAAGGCGGTCGTGGATGTTTACCCCCCCCCTCCCCGGTTTCGCCAATTTGCGTGGGCGGAGGGGACTACCATCGGTCGGTAAGCAGGAGAGCCCCATCATCGGTCGGTAAGCAGGGGGTGCCCTACCATCGGTCGGTAAGCAGTGGGCCCCTTCCAATGGTCGGTAAGCAGAGAGATCGCAGTCGATCATGAGGCCGATCCTCATGGAAGATTCCTACTCGACCATTCGCTGATAGCTCAAAGATGAACCTTTTTTGGTTTGTCTGTGAACTCAGTCGGTAAATGTCGGTAGTAGGAATCTTGCGTTAGAATCGGCCTCTATATACCACTCACGAGATTTCAAATTAAAAAGACTGTAGATCACATTTTTCATTAAGGTGTCAGGCCACAGTAACGGGTATAAAATCATGTGTCAATTTAACATTTTTTTTTTCGTATGAAAAATTAATTCACTCATCAAATTAATGACACATCTATTTAGTATGAATATCAAGCTTCTGTCAAATATGGATTTTTTTTCGATGTAGAAAATGGCCGACTACTAATACTTGCTTTTGATATCTTTTTTCCAATTGGCGTGACAAATAACTTCAACAATTTTCACTCGATTTACTTCAAATTTAAAAGTTATATTCCTAATTGCATTCCGCAGAGAAGTACGTACGGATTTTTTGATTAATCGAAAACTGTTTATTTTATGAGCAGTTTTATACGAAATGTTTCAGTGAAAATTCATTTCTAAAGTTCAAATACCTACAACTCTGGAATAAAACAATATTTTTTTAATTCCGTACGTACTTCTCTAGGTATTCTAATGTAGATTGACGAGAATTTTTATTTTTTGTTTTAGGTAAAAAATTGTGGATGCTAAATGTCACGTCGCGGAGCGGCCAGAAAAAAACAAAAGAAAATATTAGTAGTCGGTCATTTTGTACATCGAAAAAAATATATATATACTTTCTAACGACTCTTGTGCTAGCCGTCGGAGAGACCGGACGTGCGCGCTGAGAAAATTAAATTCCTCTATTGTGAAATAGAAATACACTGTAAACATCGGTGAGGTGCTACTGTGTTATCGAGATTTGGTGGCATGGCGGAAAAAAGTGGTGGCAATATTCCGGAGCATGACGCAGCCATGCTGGACATGTCAAAAAAGGACAACACCTCGCCTTATAATCAACACCTGCACACGAGCCAACTGCCCTCTACGTCATTCTCAAGAAGGTAGGAACAAGACGACATAGGGCTGATACTCAGACGAACACCGAACACCAACGTCCTAGGAAAATCACCTCCTTGGCAGGGATTTCACGCTAGAAATCGCCCAAGAAGGGTCTCCCGCGATAACGAGTCAGGAAGTGACACAGAGACACAATACATGCGCACCGAAAATAGATTTACTGTCCTCACCCAAAACTCAACGGTGACAGACAAAGTAAACACACCGGTCAATCAAACAGCACACGGAGAGAATTAAAAAGTAATTTTTGCGGTGAATTTCACGGTAAAAATTACCGTGATATATTTCAATGTGGTGACAAGTGAGAAAAACATAATAATTCGTATGCGTCAAGTTTTTTTTAACTCACGTTACAGAAAATTTCAAATACGTAGTTCAAATTTTACTATACAAGAAGGGTAAAAATTGGAGACAGTAAAATTTAGCATGTATGTTCAAAAATTTACCTACTGTCGGTTAAAAATTACCAACGGCGCCGTACGTTATTTTTACGGTGCTACACAGTAAAATTTACCTGCGTCAACCTCGGAAGAAAAATTCCCTATAAGTGAGTCAGAGATGTGTGCGGCCGTGTAGATGACAAGATATTCTTTGAGGATTCGGTTCCGATTCGGCCAGTGAAGGTTATTCCAAAGTCAACAGTGGAATTAGAAGATGTTTACGTTTCGGCCCTCTGGTTCGGGTCCTCTTCAGAAATTTTATTTTTCTGTATATAATATGATACACATTTTGTCATAATAATGTTTGTTTTGTCATAATGATGTAAAAACATTATTATGACAAAATGTGTATCATATTATATACAGAAAAATAAAATTTCTGAAGAGGACCCGAACCAGAGGGCCGAAACGTAAACATCTTCTAATTCCACTGTTGACTTTGGAATAACCTTCACTGGCCGGATCGAAGCCGAATCCTCAAAAACAATTCCCTATAAGGCTGGTAAAATTTAAATTCTTCGATTGAAGAAATCCTTAGTAAAATGTATTTTTTCTTCAAAAACTGGTGCTATAATAATCATAATGATAACCGAATAACAATAACCATAATAATAATAATGAATATTATTTACTATTGAAAAATTGGTACAAATTAATGCTGTTTGTTTTTTGTTGGGAACATTTTTTTCTTCCATATAAATTGGTATAGTCAACAAACGGATAAGGAGACAAATTTAATCATTAGAATTTATTTTTCGTTTAATACTAACATTTATTTATAATACATTTTGTACCATCGTAGGCTCGAGTGATGTGACTAATTTGCGCACATATTACTTCGTCATCATTTAACACGATCGCTACGTGTCACTTTCTCGCAACGAGACACTGCATGCGACTGAGGCTTCAGGCTAAACTGAACCAGCGATGTACGCAGTTTAGACGAAATTTTTTTGGGAAGTCCCATCGTGCCATAAAGAAATCGCGCTCCCCTACTTACCCCCACCACCATACCATTCTGAAGTGAAAGGAATGAAGGGGAATTTTTACAATGCAGTGCCTCAAAATTGCCGTACCGTACCGCACGATAATTTTAACCAAGCGCGCACGATAATTTTTACCGTGAGCACAATACATTTTCCTGTAACATTCATTAAATTTTATAATAAATCTTAAAATAACTTTTATAAACACGATACTTTTTTATAGACATTTCTGAAAGGCATAAAATACTAAAATGCACAGTAAAATTTCACTGATATTATATATTTTTCAAATTTAAGTTTTGCGTATTTTGTTACACATCGAAATTTACTAGAAAATCTGGTAAAATTTTCTATCTGAAGAAGAAATTTTATTTTATTTTCGTGAAAATCTGTGTTCTACCCAACAATAATAAGCGAAGTTTCAGGGTTGTCATCTGGTTACCGTTACTGCACGGTAATTTTTAACATTTAATTCTCTCCGTGCAAACGACAACAGTAGCGGATCGAAACCGCCTCCCATATTCATACCGGCAGTAGATTGACTAAATGCTCTAACCACAACCCTAAGCGAAATAGTTTCAAGGGACGACTATACATATAAGTCTATAAATAGCGACGGCCGCCAACTGAAAATCCTGGTCAAGAGCACAGACACCTTTAGATCGATTATACACAAGCTAGACAAACTAGGAGCCTCTTATCATACGTATCAACTTAAACAACAACGACCTTTCAGAGTCGTCATAAGATCACTGCATTCCTCCACCTCTCCCAACGATATTAAAGAAGAAATCGAAAAGCATAGCCCCCACGTGAGGAATGTAATGAACATCAGCCAGAGCAGAACTAAACTACCGCTCCCGCTATTCTTCCTAGACCTTGAACCGGCCAATAACAACAAAGCTATCTATAAACTAGATCTTCTCCTTAACGCAAACGTACAAATTGAACCCCCCCAAAAATATTGGAAATAGCGCAATGCACCAGGTGCCAAAGATACGGGCGTACGAAAACCGCATGCCGCATGCAATACAGATGCGTGAAATGTGGAGACGACCATAGTAATACAAATTGTAAAAACCGAAAGACACCCCAGCCACGTGCGCACTGTGTGATAAAAATCATACAGCCAATTACAAAGGATGCACGGTATACCGCGAAATGATAGAAAAAGGAAATACAAACTATTAAAAATCTCACTGGCACAGATCAATAGCCAATAACATCCAAGATCCCGAAAATCAGCCCCCAAGATCACCGCGCGCCCGAACACCGGACAGAAATAATCGCACAAGCTATGCTGAGGTAGTAAGGCCAAGGCCAAGCGCCGATACAAATACCAACAATACAGTAAACATAGAAATACCATCGTTCCTTGTAAAATCTTTCGGAGAATTTAAAGCCGCCTTCAAGCAGCAAAATGAACTATTAAATACAACTGCTAACAACAGTACTTTCCAAGTTCACCAACACAAAATAAATCACGTTTACAGTATAGTCACATGGAAAGCAAATGGCTTGGTGCAACATCGCCAAGAATTAACAGCATATTTACACACGAACAAAATAAATGTTATGCTGACCTCAGAAACCCATTTTACTGCTAGAAGCTATCTTAAAATTCGAGACTACAATGTATATGGAACACTGCATCCCGATGGCACGGCACATGGTGGTACAGCAGTTATTGTCAAAAAATCGATTGAACACTACGAATCAGTTAAAAGTGACAAAGATCATTTACAAGCAACTTCTATAATCATCGAAGACTAGAAAAATGGCCCCATAACTGTAGCAGCCCCCAAAGCACGTAATAAAAAAAGAAATGTTCTCGAATTTTTTCGAAAGTCTAGGACCGCCCTTTATCGCACAAGGCGGCTTTAACGCGAAACACCGGTTCTGGGGCTCGAGGCTAGACACCACAAGAGGGCGAGAACTTTAGAAAAGCCTATACGAGAAAAACTACGATCAATTGTCACCAAGGGAACCCACATACTGGCCCACAGACGTGAAAAAAATACCAGATATCCTTGATTTTTACGCAACGAAAGGAATAGTCAAGAGCCATACATTAATAAAAACCGATATAGATCTCTCATCAGATCACACACCTGTCACTTTGACCATTAGCACGAGAGTTCTCTTCCGGCAACGATTACCCTTTCTATATAATAAAAAAACGGATTGGGAAATGTTTCAAGATATAATTCAAAGCGATATCAATCTGAAAATGTCTCTAAAAAATGGCGACGCCATCAATGCAGCCAGCGACTATTTAACAAACTTAATACAAGACACAGCTCGGCTAGCCACACCCCAAATAGAAACAGAAACTCGCGAGAACTTTTATCCGAGAAAAATAAGAGAGAAAATAGTAAAGAGAGTTAAGAAAAAATGGCAGGTAACAAAAAACCCCATTGATAAAACGGAATTTAATAGAGAGCTATCCGCGATCTAAAGAAATCGGCAAAAGAATTTAAAAATGATTCTGTCGAATATAACCTACAGAATCTAACAAATACGGCAAATACAGATTACTCGATATGAAAGGTGACAAAAAGAATAAAGCAGCCTCAGCAACAAAACCCATCCATAAAAAACCAGATAACAGCTTGGCCAGAAGTGAGGCAGAAAAAGCAGAGGCATTCCCTAATCACCTAGCCAACGTCTTCAAACCGTTTCCTGCTACTCAAAATATACCCGAAATGCCTGAATACCTCGAGACCCCACTCCCAATGCACCTACCAATACAGCAGACCTCGTCAAACGAAGTCCGACACATTATACCAAAAGAATTTAAAGCCAGAAAAGCGCCTGGTCATGACCTCGTCGATGGAAAAATACTCAAAGAACTACCCAGGAAAGCTATTGTATATATAGCCACACTATTTAATGTCATAATCCGCCAGTCGCATATACCGTCGCAATGGAAATCAGCACAAATTATACTCTTTCTAGAACCAGGCAAACCCCCGAACGATGTCACATCGTACAGACCGATTAGCCTGCTACCCACTCTGTCAAAATTGTTCGAGAAAATATTGCTGAAACGAATAAATACAACAAAACAGCGATGAGCTCAACCCGAAACAGCAGTTTGGATTCAAAAATATACGCTCGATAACAGAGCAAGTAAACAGAGTCTACAATGCCATATCAAACTCGATTGAGGAACAAAATACTGCTCGGCTGTTTTCCTTGATATAAAATAATCATTCGACAAAGTTTGGTACGACGGACTCCTGTACAAAATAAAACAAACCCTACCCCAATATTACTTAATCATGAAATCATACCTCAACGCGAGGAAATTCCAGGTAAGCAAAGGACCCCCAAAAAGTTGGCACCACACTTTTGGGTTACAAAATTTTTGAAGGTTGTTCCAGGTTGTTCTAGGTTTGTTCTAATACGTTCCAAAACGGCATAGGGCTGAGAATAAGACTTTCAGAGGAAATCCAAAAAAACCGATTTTTGGTTAATTAGTTAATCGTTGAGGATTCGGCTTCGGTCCGGCCAATGAAGGTTTTCCAAGGTCAGCGATGGAAATAAAAGATGTTTTCTTTAAGTTTCGGCCCTCTGGTTCGGGTCCTCTTCAGAACTTATATTTTTCTGTATAAATTATGATACACATTTTTTTTAACAATCACATTTGCAAAAAAGTTATATACATGAATGTTTTATGTTATGCTTCTGGTATATAAGTGTTGTGTCATTTTGTGTAACAATTATGTTCGTTCAGTTTTGGTTATAGATATATTGATATACTCGGGATAATTTCTTATATTGTGCTGCTTGTTTTTATGTATCGGTGTTTGGAATGTACGATGTGTGAGAAAGAGGGTTATTTTATTATGGAGTTATAAAGAGATGAAATATGAGAAATAACTAACCTCGATGTTGTTGATATTTCAGGATTTTTGCACATATTTGGAAGGTTATTTCGAAAAAAACAGTATTTGTGGAAGTAAGTAATGTTTGGTGGGAAGATGCTCAATCGATGGAAATATTATCGTTTATCGGCGATTTTTCTTATCTGTAATAGATAAATAATTATAAAAAAGTTTAGTGTTTTATTAGTGAAAATTTAGTGTAGTAGATTGATGTGAAAGAAGTTTAAAGACTATGATGATTACCTATTGAGTTAGTTCTTAAGAATTTGTTTTCCTTTCCAAAATAAGCAAAAAGTCGAAATTTACAGTTTTTTCGTTACATGTTGGGTTGTGTGGTCAACGAACGTTCGAGAGAAACTGAGTGGTGTTGTTAATTTCCTGAAGCTTGTTTGAGTCTCTGTACTATGGATCGGGGGAGAAAGATCATTTAGGCAGTGACGTGTCAAGGAAAATAAAATAGGTGTGTAAAGTTTGGGGTATTTAAAATTAGTTTATAATGTCATTAAAATTAGTTTATCATGTCAATACATTAATTAGTTTATAGTGTCGATAATTTTAAGATTGTTATATGAGGTATAATACTGTAGGATGTTTTAATAGTTATATTATAGAGATGTAGATTGAGCTTAGTTTTTGTATGTCAGTTCTAAAATTTATGGCGTTGGAGTGTGCCTTAATTTGGATCATTTCTAGGATTAGACTTTTTTTAAGTCAATTTTCGTTGTTTAGAATTTTTACATTGTCCAATTGAAAGTCGTGTTTTTGTTCTATTGCATGTTGTGCTAAGGCTGTATGTATTGTGGTAGTGTGTTTTATGCTATTTTTGTGTTCTTTTACTCTGGTTTCGAGGTACCTTTTGGTTTGGCCAATGTATGTGGCATTGCAGTCTTTACAGTCGATTTTGTAAACTATGTTGGATTTTCGGTTGTTATTTATTCTGTCTTTGGTGGAGCCAATAATCGATGAAATGTTGTGTTTGTTATTAGTGACTAATGTTAAGTTGTATTGTTTGAAGAGACGAATTAGTTGATGATGTATGTTTTTTGTGTAGGGAATATTTATTATTCTGGAAGAATCAAAATTGTTGTTATTCGTTTTTTTATTGTTGATTATGGAAAGTCGATGTTTTATTGTTTTTTGTGTGAAGGAGATTGGATAGCAATTTTGTGTCATCGTGTTACTAATGAGTTTGAGATTTTCTTTGTGAAATGAAGGATGAGATAATTTTATTGTTCTGCCAACTAGCATGTAGATTATGGCTTTTTTTGGGAGAGTGGGTGGTGTGAAAAGAAATTTATGGATCTGCCAGACCAGGTTAAAAGTAAATCAAGAAACGGGATTTTGTTGTCTATTTCGTTTTCAGATCTAAATTGTAATTTTGGATTATAAGAGTTAAAAATCTTTTTGGTGGATTCAATTTTGTTTGTTGGTTGAGCAGGGGAGGAAAACAAATTCTTAAGAACTAACTCAATAGGTAATCACTATAGTCTTAAAACTTCTTCCAGATCAATCTGTTACATTAAATTTTCACTAATAAAATACAAAACTTTTTTATAATTATTTATCTATTACAGATAAGAAAAATCGCCGATAAACGACAATATTTCCATCAATTGATTATCTTCCCACCAAACATTATTTACTTCCGCAAATACTGTTTTTTTTCGAAATAACCTTCCAAATATATGCAAAAATCCTGAAATATCAACAACATCGAGGTTAGTTATTTCTCATATTCATCTCTTTATAACTCCATAATAAAATAACCCTCTTTATCACACATCGTACATTCCAAACACCGATACATAAAAACAAGCAACACAATATAAGAAATTATCCAGAATATATCAATATATCTATAACCAAAACTGAACTAACATAATTGTTACACAAAATGACACAACACTTATATAACAGAAGCATAACATAAAACGTTCATGTATATAACTTTTTTCAAACGTGATTGTTAAAAAAAATGTGTATCATAATTTATACAGAAAATCATAACTTCTGAAGAGGACCCGAACCAGAGAGCCGAAGCGTAAAGAAAACATCTTTTATTTCCATCGCTGACCTTGGAAAACCTTCATAGGCCGGACCAAAGCCGAATCCTCAACGATTAAGTTGTCATACACACGGCCGCACATATCCTTGATTCATTTTAAACCGATTTTTGAGCTAGCACCGCACTTTTGAGGTATCGCGATTCTGGCGGTTGTTCTGGATTGTTCTAGGTTTGTTCTATTATGTTCCAAAATATCGCGTTCGAAAAAAATTAATTTTTCACGAATTTCGCGAAAAATAATTTTTGAGCCAGCACCATATTTTTAAGCTATCGCGATTGTAATGGTTGCTCTGCGTTGTTCTAAGTTTGTTCTACATTGTTCCAAAATATTACTTTTGAAAAAAAATTCTTTTTTAGAAATTTTGAAAAAATTTATAGTTAAGATGGAACCACTTTTAAAAAATCGCGAATTCTTGGGTTGTTTTAAGTGGTTCTAGGTTTTTTTTGGTGTTTATAATTTTTATTCTACGTGGTTTCAGTATATCTAGTTTGAAAAAATGTGTTTTTCGAAAATTCCGAGAAAATTGATTCTTTAGCTGCCTCCGTACTTTTGAGAAATCACGATTATGTGGATTGTTATTGAATGTTCTAAGTTTTCTCTAGATAGTCCTAATGATGTACATTTTTCTGAATTATCGCGTTCGGAAAAAATTACTTTTTCACAAATTTCGCGAAAAATAATTTTTGAGCCAGCACCACATTTTTGAGCTATCGCGATTGTAATTAATGGTTGGTCTGAGTCGTTCTAAGTGTGTTCTACATTATTCCAAAATATTGCTTTCAAAAAAAAATGTTTTTTTAGAAATTTTGAGGAAATTGATAATTTAGATGACACCACTCTTAAAAATCGCGAATTCTTGGGTTGTTTTAAGTTGTTCTAGTTTTGTTCTTGGTGTTTAAAATCTTCGTTTAAAAAAATGTATTTTTCGAAAATTTTGAGAAAATTGATTCTTCAGCTGCCATCTCACTTTCGAAGATTCACAATTATGTGGATTGTTATTGACTGTTCTAAGTTTATTCTAGATAGTCCTAGTAACGTTCTACATTTTTCTGAATTATCGCGTGCGAAAAAAAATTCATTTTTCACAAATTTCGCGAGAAAAAAATGTTGAGCCAGCACCACATCTTTGAGCTATCGCGATTGTAATGGTTGTTTTGAGTTCTTCTAAGTTTGTTCCATATTGTTCCAAAATATGGCTTTCGAAAAAATATTCTTTTTTTAGAAATTTTAAGAAAATTAATAATATAGATGACATACCACTTTTAAAAAATCGCGAATTCTTGGGTTGATTTAAGTTGTTCTAGGTTTGTTCTTGGTGTTTCTAGTTTTATTCTGCGTGGTTTCAGTATATCTTGTTTGAAAAAATGTATTTTTCGAAAATTCCAAGAAAATTGATTCTTTAGCTGCCACCTCACTTTCGAGAAATTACGAATATGTGGATTGTTATTGACTGTTCTAAGTTTGTTCTAGATAGTCCTAGTAATGTTCTACATTTTTCTGAATTATCGCGTTCGAAAAAAATTCATTTTGCACAATTTCGGCAAAAATAATTTTTGAGCCAACACCACAATTTTGAGCTTTCGCGATTGTAATGGTTGTTATGAGTTGTTCTACATTGTTTCAAAATAATGCTTTCGAAAAAAAAATTTTTTTTTTGAAATTTTGGGAAAATTGATCATTCAGATTTAGAACATTACTAGGACTATCTAGAAAAAACTTAGAACAGTCAATAACAATCCACATAATCGTGATTTCTCGAAAGTGAGGTGGCAGCTGAAGAATCAATTTTCTCAAAATCTTCGAAAAATACATTTTTTCAAACAAGATATACTGAAACCACGTAGAATAAAACTAGAAACACCAAGAACAAACGTAGAACAACTTAAAACAACCCAAGAACTCGCGATTTTTCAAAAGTGGCATGTTATCTAAATTATCAATTTTCTAAAAATTTATAAAAAATATTTTTTTTCGAAAGCAATATTTTGGATCAATGTGGAACGAACTTAGAACAACTCAGAACAGTCATTGCAATCGCAATAGCTCAAAAATGTGGTGCTATTGATAATTTAAGACGCACAGTAACGAGTGTATTCGATTTGCGAAATCAAGAGGCCGACGGCCCCTGTGCAACGCCGGCAGTTTCGGCAAGTGAAGCACCTCCAGAGGTAACTTTGGCGATACAAATCGCCGAATCGCAATCGAACGATTCGACCGTTCTCGAACGATTGATTGCGAAAACCCGAGCTAACAATTAGCCGAAAGGTTCAACTTTCGGCCAGGAGCCGAAGCGGTCGGTCTCAAGGCAAAGAAAAAGAATTGTAATTTTGTTGCCTAATTTTAAATAAAATATAAGTTGTTCAAGTTGCAACATCGCTAGTTGGAGATTTACTCGGAACGGGCAAGATACCACATACCCTCGCCCTCGAGCACCCGACAACCCGCCGTGTCAATTTACTCAAGAGCGAAATTCCGTCCTCTCCGCGCATCGTCAGAAGCCGGGGCACAGCAGAATCAACATAAATCAAAATAAAATAAAATGAAAAAGAGATAATCGAAAATTGCGTTAGGAAAACTTGTTTTATTGAAATGAAATAAAATAATACAACCTAAAATCAACACAAAGACAAAATTTGGTTATCGCAAAATTGTTTCTTATATTAAAATAAAATCCAATCAAACAAAACCAAATCGAAATTTTGGTTATTGAAAAGGAAAAAATAGTTCTATGAAAATAAAAAACCGACAGAGGTAGGCGCGCGGTCGGTGTGCGGGCTCGGCGGTCACTGAAGTTAAGCAGCATTGGAGGCTGCCAATACTTGAAGCGGTGAGCGCTTGCCCGTGCACTGGTTTGCGCGTCAACCTTTGAGCGGGAGGCAGTTTGTCTGAGTTTCTGATGTTTAATACAACTGAAACTCAGCCAAATATAGCCGCCTGTATCGGCCCAGGTTTTCCGCAGTTTCCCTGGGCCCTCGTGCAAATGCGATACAGTAGTGCATTAGGAAAGAGTGGCTGCGGTCAACACTCTGCAGGGGAACTCTGGAAGGAATGTAGGGAGCTCTGGAAGGATTGTGAATGTCGGAAGGAATGGAAGGAATAAAAGGAGGGGATGGTAAAAGGGGAAGGCCCCCGTACCTCTGAGGAATACATAAAAAAAGAAAAAAAAAATAGTTCTATGAAAATAAAATAAAGTCAAACAAAATCTAATCTAAAATTTGGTTATTGAAAAGAAAAAATAGTTTTATGAAAATAAAATAAAGTCAAACAAAACCAAATCAAAATTTTGGTTATTGAAAAGAAAAATACTTTTATGAAAATAAAATAAAATCAAACAATGCAAGCAAATAAAACTTTGGTTATCGAGAAATTGTCTCATATAAAATGGGTTTTATTGAATCCAAATAACACAAAATCAAATGAAATCGAAAACACAAAATCAAAGTTTGTGTTCCGCAAAATGATTTTATTGAATCAAGATAAATCAAAATAAAATAAAATAAAAAACCCTAAATCGAAAATTGTGTTACGAAACATTGCTTTATTGAACGAAAATAAAACAAAATAAAGTCGAATCGACAACACAAAATGAAAATTTGTATTCCGAAAAATTGTTTTATCGAAATGAAATAAAATAAAATTGAATCAAGTGAAAGTACAAAATCAACATTTTGTGTTGCAAAAAAATGTTTTATTGAATCAAAATACAACAAAATAAGATCAAACCGAAAACACAAAATCAAAACTTGTGTTACGAAAAATTGTTTCTTTGATTAAAATAAAATCCAATTAAACAAAATCAAATCAACATTTTGGTTACCGAAATAGAAAATAGTTTTATGAAAGTAAAATAAAACCAATCAATACAACCAAATAAAAATTTGGTCATCGAAAAATAGTTTCAGTAAAATAAAATCAAACAAAAACGCAAAATAAAAAAAAATGTGTTACTAAACATTGTTTCAGTCAAATAAAATCAAACAAAAACGCAAAATCAAAAAATTTGTGTTACTAAACATTGTTTCAGCCAAATAAAATCAAATAAAAACACTGAATCAGAAAATTTGTGTTACGAACCATCATTTCAGTCAAATAAAATCAAACAAAGGCACAAAATCAAACAAAAATTGTGTTACGAAAAATTGTTTTATTGAAATAAAATACAACAAAATAGAATCAAACAAAAAGACACAAAATCGAAAAATTGTGTTACGATAAATTTTTTTCATCGAAATAAGATGAAGAAAAATTGGAGCGCAGAAACATTTATCCGCGACCGACCTACAGCGTACGCATTACGAACAGTAAATAAAGCAGAGGGAAATACGCTGTAATAGCAAATAAATTTGAAAAAAGGAAACGTCGTGTGATCGTATATTGCGTTAATTATTTTAGGCCTTACGTCTATGGTAGGGAGTTCTCACTCGTAACAGATTACAAACCACTAGTTTGGCTGCATTTAGTAAGGGATCCCGCCCATCGACTAGTTGCGTGGCGTTTCAAATTTGAAAACTACCAATAGAAAATTGGTAAATAAGTCGACCATGAGTCCGAAATATTTAATTTTATAAAAACCAGGGACAAACGTTCGATGCGAAAAGAGAACCCAGTACTCTGAGTATCAAAAGTAAGAATAAAAATAAAACAATGATCAATTCCGAAAAGAAAACTATTAACGTGTCAATGTCGCGAAAAAAAGAAGACCTAAACGAGTTGATGGAATCACTTCGGAACGCTATGGTCAATCATGTTGAAATGTTACGTAAGCGATTAAGAACGCGTTCTTCTCGAAGATGAAAGAAGAGCCATCATTGAAGAATACCAAGACTCATCGGTTGGAGGTCACAAGGGCGTCACGAAAAAAAAATCGATCGCAAAAAAAAGTGTCGAATCATAAACAATAAAAGTGAGCGAAGAAAAGAACTTTACATTATAAACAGCCGTGTGAAATCAAGTGCGAAAATGACTGGGAAGCGTGTTCACATTCATAAATTTCGGACAGAAACGAAAATTAATCAATGTGCTAAAAAGAAATCGAAGTTTATCAAGTGAAATAAAATGAACGTGCAAGTATTGAAAAGTCTGACAACGAGTCGCTGCGATCAAGCAATGCGCCTCTGAATTGACAGACGACCGTGTCACTTGAACCTCTGACACGGATCATTTTAAATAAAATATGGAGATAAATTTCGGACAAAAGTTAAAAATGAATAATTTATAAATGTGCCGATAGCGTTTAGCACACCTGCATAGGGGCTGGAGCTCACCGTTCCGACGGCGCCCTTAGTGGCTAGTGAGCTCCTCAATCAAGATCTAGGAAAAGGTCACAGTCCACGGGGACCACCAGGCAGGAAAAATTACCAGACCTGAATAGGAGTTCGCGGGATCGGTCGTGTGTTGAATGTTGTACGTACATGGCAAAATTTGGACGAGCCAACCGGACATGCAACATAAAGTTCGGCCAATTCGTCGCCCTCGTACTGATTGCCAGGGTACATCAGGTTAATGCTCTTGTCGGATACGACTGTGGAGGATCAACATCGAACGTCACAATCTTGTCCTTGAGGGACGTGAAGGAAGGTGACATCCCCTCGACTGAACCGGAGCCAACACCAACATTTATATAACTGTTTCAACTATCTGAACTCTCACACACTGCGATAGTTCAATGTAAAGTCGAAATTCCCCGCATCGCACAGTAGGAGAAAAGCCCAAAAACCTGGCCAAAACCCCAAAAAATAAATTTTCGAAATAGGGTCAGTTGAGTAGTCATTCAGGTAGAGGACTAGTAACTGCATTCTATTGTGGAAGGGAAAGCCCTTTAAGTGTATACCTGCGCCGCAGCGTCAGTTGGCAGTTAGTGTTCGTGAAGAGTGTACGTGTCACGCGCTGAACAGACGAAAATAACGCTGACTTCAAAAACCCATAACTTTAAAGTGACGGGTTTAATTTCAATTCTGCAACATGGATACGACTTCTGGAGGTATGTAGAACATGTTTTTACATCGGTTGAATCTAAAGTTTATGTATAAATGATTGAAATGTAGTATAGCCTTCGGCATAAATAAAATTGAATAATTTTGAAAACTTATATTTTCAACGGTCCGAAAAGTTATATATTTTGTCACATTTTGCAAAGCTCCTAGTCTCGGCCTTTAGTTTAATGTATAAGCTTTCGAAATTTACAAGAGTTACCTGCGGAAAACGTGCGTCTTGTCCGTTATGATTTTTTTCGCATCGTGCGGTAGCCGAGCGTGCACGCGGCACTATTGAGCAGCCTCTGCGCCTCTACCTGAGAATGGGTGAAGTAGCATCATAACGGACAAGACGGCTGTTATACGCTTGAAATAAATTATTTTAATATATATGTATGTGTATATATATATATATAAATTTTCTGTGATTTAATTATGATATATACGTATGCATATATATATATATATACATATTAAAATCAACCACATAAAAATTTCTTAAATATGAATGAAATGTTATAACATTCAAATAAAATATTTGAATATATATATATTATATAGTAAGCAAAGCTTTCTTTTAACCAAATCCATGTCAATATTTTCTGTCTAATTTTCTTAAAATTATTTCAATTATTGCGGTTATTTATTTGGTAAAATAATGTACATTGTTCAAGTTTTTGTATTAATTGAAAATTTTATCTTTTCCTTTAACACCAATTTTCTACAATTTTATGTCTTTATTACAGGATCCGGTTACAAAGAATTGGTGCTGACAAGGAAAGAAGTATTTCTGATAATCAGCGAGCATTTATCCGATAAATTCGCTTCCTTGATCGAATTTATGGTAGAAAAAATTTCCAAGGACACCGGACGTACAGTTGTAGTGCCTGAGGACTCGAAACAGACTTTTTCGATACTCTTCAATCAAATGAGAACGAGGTGGCAACAAGCTCACAGAAAATCCTGTGTATTTTTCAAGAATAACGGTGAATGGCTTAGCAAGCAGGTATGTTTTGCCGCACCTACAGACACTGTAGTAACAAGCCCGGGTAATACGGGCGGCCGCCCGTCCCTTGAGTTTACAATGTCCAGTGAAAGATCTAAACGAAGGAAGACCCAAGATATTCGTACATCGTTCAACTCGGTCGAGTTAGCATACGCTACTCAGATGAGCCTTCGCTCTTCAGGACAATCCGACGCCGCAAAAGTTATTAAGGACGTAACAATGACGAGTCCTTTAAGAGCTTCCAAGTATCGTAAAGCTTACTCAGCAACGGATGAAATTACTTTATCCGAAGAGGCTGCACTTTCCGCTATGATTGAATATAAATTCTCCAAGAGTACTTACCAGGGAATGAGAAGATTAGGGAAGGAAAATAACTGTAAGCTATATCCGTCTTACGAAAAAGTGATGAAAGCAAAAAAGCGTTGTTATCCACCACGTGATGCAATCAGGATTACAGAGAGTAGTGCAGAAGTCCAACTACAGGAACTATTAGATCATACAGTTGAACGTATTTTACTCGTCCAAAATGTACTCATTCAAAGATTGACTCCAGAAAATGTTCGTAAAATGGACTTGATTTGCAAGTGGGGTTGCGATGGAAGTTCTGGGCAAAGTGAATATAAGCGGACGTTCAGTGATGACAGCAAATCTGATGCGCATGTATTCTTTACTTCAGTCGTGCCATTACAACTCGTGTGTTATGATCAACAATCGAAGGAAGAAATAGTTGTTTGGAAGAACCCCAGACCCTCGTCTCCACGATTTTGTAGACCGCTTAGACTACTGTTTCTACGCGAAGACACAGAGTCAACACTTAATGAAGTCCAAATTGTTGAAGAACAAATAAAGTCACTTCGTCCATTCGAAAGTGTAATAGATGGAAAAGAAATCTCCGTAATGTACAAGTTGTTGTTCACCATGATAGATGGTAAAGTTTGCAACGCTGTATCATGGACGAAATCTGCTCAACGGTGCTATTTGTGTGGAGCAACCAGCAAAGATTTTAATGCCATCGACACTGTATTGCAAAGGGAAATCAATGAAACAAATTTGAAGTTCGGATTGTCGACGCTGCATGCGTGGATACGGTGCTTCGAGTATTGCTTACACGTGTCTTACAAACTCGGCATTAAAAAATGGCAAGCTCGAAGTGCCGAAGAAAAAAAAATTACCCAGGAACGCAAGAGGGCCATTTAAGAAGGATTCAAGAAGCAATTGGGTCTAAATATCGATCGCCCAAAGCCTGGATACGGCAGCAGCAATGATGGCAACACAGCTCGGCGATTCTTTGAAAATTCGACGGTTTCCGCTGCGATAACGGGGGTCAACGAAGAAGTTATTAAACGCTTGTACGTAATCCTACAAGTTATATCGTGTGGCCACGAGATAAACTGTGAAAGATTTGAACAGTATGCTATTGAAACGGCAAGAAAGACCGTTGCATTATACCCTTGGTACTCCATGCCTACTTCGGTGCACAAACTATTAATTCATGGTCCAGTGATAACAACTCATGCTCTATTACCAATCGGCCAATTATCCGCAGATGCTCAGGAAGCTCGAAACAAAGACATCAAACGATATCGAGAAGATTTTGCGCGAAAAAGTTCCAGGGTTAAAACTATGGAAGATGTTTTTCATCGGCTCTTAGTTACTTCTGATCCGTACATTTCAAGTGTCAGAAGACTACCACAGAAGAAGCTGAAGAGTTTGTCGCCGGAAGCTGTAGCGATGTTGATCGCTCCTAAAGTGACTGCTGCAGCAGACGAATTTTGCGCCGAGATTGAAGCCGTGCCGGGAGTTGTAATAGATACAAACTCGGATAATGATTCTGACTCCGACTCCGACTCCGATTACGATTTTGATTAAGAATAAAATTTTCTATTTTTGAAACGTTCCGTATGTATTTTGGAAATAAAAATAATAATAGCGTAGAATACACTGTTCACGTTTATTTTATTATGATGATTTTTTAAAATATATTAATTTATCTATTTGGCAGGATACTCGGCCATTTTGTTTATAACAATTTGCTGTAAGCTCTTTGTTGCAAGTTATAAACAATAGAAATCGGATTGGTAATCAGCGACCTTGAAAACCCGTATATACCAATTTTTGTCAACATCTGGTAACTTTTTAACGTTCATGTCGGCCATATTGGATCGGCCATTTTTTTTACGATAATTTGGCTTGCGGATTCGTAATCAGCGACCTTGAAAACCCGTAAATACCAATTTTTGTCGACATCTGGCAACTTTTTAACATTCATGTCAGCCATATTGGATCGGCCATTTTGTTTACGATAATTTGGCTTTCAGATTCGTAATCAGCGACCTTGAAAACCCCGGTAAGCCAATTTTCATTCCCGTCAAAGGTCATTTGAGGTTTTGGCCAGGTTTTTGGGCTTTTCTCTTACTGTGCATCATCAAACGCTCCCATAATTCAGTTGTCCAAAATGGATTCCAAAAATACTGCCACGAACTGGACATCTTGTCGCCTTGTACATGGGATTAGTCATTCGACTTGGTTTTGCAGCCGAAGTCCAAGGACTTTGCTGCAAAGACACAACGGCTGGAAGTATAACACTAGCCGGGCCATTAACCATAAATGGTCAATGCTGAGGAACTCAGTACAGCGATCCGCTTGGAACCTGGAGCGACATGATCAGCCTGCAGGCAGGCAAGGTGGTTCTACAACCAGGGACTCAATGCCAACTGCAGCAGATGACACTTGTATCAACA
The DNA here is from genome assembly GCA_951751655.1 of Ophion costatus. Classification (NCBI taxonomy): domain Eukaryota; kingdom Metazoa; phylum Arthropoda; class Insecta; order Hymenoptera; family Ichneumonidae; genus Ophion; species Ophion costatus. Next base: position 16,514,102 of record OX632356.1, on the reverse strand, counting down.
TCGAGGGAAACAGCGTATTTTGGAAACCAACACCAGCAGACTAGTGCAATTTCGACATACAAATCGAAACATCTCGTTTGCGGCGACAAACTAACGACCGACCATTCGAAGTTGTTCGTCTTGGAAACCGAAAAGGGAAAATCATCGCCAACAAGGAAGAAAATATCTCTCGGCGTTTGGAAGATATCGGTGTCGAATCAACGTCACCAGTGCTTCCACTGATTGAACCAACGGGAAACCTGGCTGGAGTTGATCCAGAACTCTCGGCCCGGCTGTACGCCTCGCGCATGCAGAGCCACGGCACTGCATCCGACTAAAGCGGGGAGATGTTGCGTCCTGGCTCAACTCGATAGAGAAATTAGTGGATACTCAGACGAATATTAAATGTATAGACATTATTAAGGAAATAACGAATATGTATCGCTATCGCGAGACTCGCGGGTTACCGGAGACCCGGGCTATCGGAGCTTTGCGTTACTGAAGTCCCGAGCAGCGTAGTCTCTTCCATGAAAAGTAGCGTCAGCAAGATCGCGCCTGTGGGAATAGAGCAACCAAGTTGCTTCCATGGCATCAGCGATTTACCTCACCCGCAAAGTAACAATTAAAAGGGACCAAGAGTGCCAGACAGTCAGTCTAAGATTCGTGGGCTCACGACAACGTTGGACCTGCCTCCAACTCAAGTCGCCGAGCAGACTTGGGTTGGAAGTTCTGTCGGGATAAAAATATACATTTTTATGCGATCTTATACCGGGTGAGGCACTAACTGTTGCCACCTTGAATATCTCTGTAATTATCGACGCCACAAAAAATGTTGACCTTGAACGACTTTGATCCCTAAATGTTTTTTATGCAGTTTTTGATGCTCTACAAGATAGATGAAAAAAATGTACCATCCCATTTAAAAAAGTGGAGGTGACCTTCACTGCGCGACGACGCCTCCACTGAGATAAAAAAATAAATAAATTTAATCCTTACCACGTAAGGACAACCCGAACCCTTTTTCCCGGCGTGTCGCTGCGGCGGCTGGCGCCCAATAAGAAAAAAAAAAGAAAACGCCGGGGAGGGCGGAAGGCTTTTTGTGATGGAAAAGAAAGTTGTCGCGCAATTTTTTGGCATAATACATACATACAGCACTTGTGTAATGCATACGGTGTACTTGTGTATAACCGTGATTCGAACTTTTTATTATAATGGTAATATGGTTTTTTTGAATAAAATATTGAGGAAAATAGTATTACTAGGGTTTGACAATGTTGTGCATGTTTCTAGTAAATTTTATTGGCCTTTTCATAAAAAGGTATTTCACTTCTTTTATACGTTTGAATTGAAGAAGTAATAATCTAAATAAAACTATTGTTTGAAAAAATCACAATTATTTCAAGGTTTATTAGAATTTTGTAGATAGAGGAATAATAATTATTTGGAATAGTGGAACGATAATTATTTTGAGGGCATTTTTTGTTACTTGGCGTTTTTTTTACTTGTTAAAGGTTTTTAGGGGGATTTCATATCTTCTCGAAAGAGAAATACTTTATTTTCTATAGTTATAAACTTGCCGTCAAAACAAACGAACAGTTTTCACAATTTTCTCGTAAACAAAATAGATCGGGTGCTGCCAAAGGGGAAATTAGATGTTACAAGCATTTATTTAGCTTCACTTTCTATGAGATGCAAAATGGAAAATCGACATTTCACCCACTTCACGACTACTTAGAGCTCTGAAGGTTTGCAAACATGCATCTAAGAATTGAAAATACACTTAAAAAAAACAACATTTTCAACTTTTCATGTAAAATGAAAATTAGCGATATCTAATCATCCATATAAAATCTCACTAACGCATACAAGAAAATTCGTAGCCGACTGTGTTTATATGTGAAAAGTTTACATGTAACAATTAGCCGTAAGTTCAATTCCAATTACAGTCTTTGTTATTTTTTTCAAGCATTCCATGTCCCTAACGTACACACTTGTACACTAAGTAAACTACTAATAACAGCTAACTATTAAAATCAATTAAAGACTAAAAAGTAGAGGATAATTTAAATGTAGAAAAAATGTTAAAAAACAAGCTTTCATTTGATGTACTAAATAGCAGAAAATAATTTTTCTTACCAAGTCATATGTGACGATAAATAAAAGCTTGGGGCGCTCAAAATTGAGACATATAATCTTTAATTTACACGAATCCGTTAACATATCAACTGTATTTGTAGAACAACCTTTGATTTCTTGAATAAAAATCATCATTATCCTTAAACCCTAGTCCTAAGTGTCACGGTAATTGAGATATGATTTTTTTCGTTTGTTTTATACCTGAAAACTCGCCTTTAAATCGTCATAACTTTTTCATTTGGGCTTGTAATACCACGAAATAACTTTTGTTGTATTCTGCAATGTATGTTTATTATAAGTAAATCATTATTTGATACGATTGGCTTCAAGGAAGCAACTTATGAGATTCCAGTAAAAAAATTCTGTAAATGTATGAACAATTTCAACTCCTAAATTCATTGTCAAAAAATGTATTCTTTTTATTTTTACTACATAATGAATTATTTCTGATGGCATGTAGCATACCATTGGAAAGGGTATAAACTAGAGAACTTTTTAATACAAAGCTAATTTCAAAATATCTTTTAGTTTTTTTACGATAAGTTTAGAAGTTGACACGTTCCATGCATTGACGCATTTTTACCACTGGAAGCTCATAGGCAATTTTCTTTAAACCAATAGTATCAAATAATGAGTTATTTATAATAAATATACATAGCAGAATGCAACAAAAGTTGTTTAGTGCTATTACAACCACAAATAAAAAAGTTATAAAGGCGAAATTCCGGGTAATTAAAAAACGTGAAAATATCATATCTTTCTTACCGTGGAATTTAGGACATAGTGTCTAAGGGTGAAAAAAGTAGTAAATGACCCCCCAATCCCCCAAAAAATGGTGTCGGATCATGTACCAAACATACTGTATATATAAAACACAAGGCGGCGCGAATAACAGTAGATGTATGCCCATGCGTGTCTCGTCGAAAACGACGCATCGAATGAGCATTACGCGAAATTAGCGATGTTTCCCGGGCTCACGACTGACGAATTGTACGCCATGAGAATGACGTCAACGTCGTCGAGACCACCGGCTTGCCAGCCCATCCTCATGTGCATACGCTCGTTCTGCGAACTGTAAACTGCACGACGTTCAGTCCTGGAGACCAGTGCGCGAGCTTATTTCTAGAATTGTCTGCAAAACGTTTTCACAATTTCCGTTTTCCTAAAAAGTAGAAAATCATTTTTTTACCAAGCTACTTATATGTGACTATAAATAAAAGCTTGGGACCCTCAAAATTTTGAAATATAAGCTTTAATTTACATAAATTCGTTAACATATCAACTGTATTTGTAAAACAACCTTAGATTTTTTAAATAAAAATCCTGAAACTGAGTATAAAAGTGTAATCACAATTTCTCTAATTACTATAGTGCCAAATTAAATATGACGAATGCGACTGAACTGATAAAATTTATTAAACATTTGAAAAGTTAAGGACTACACGCTTTTATTTATCGTCACATATAGATGACTGATTGGGAGAAAAACATATGATTTTCTACTTTCTACGACATCAAATAAAAGCTTGTTTTTGAAAAATATTCTTTATATATAAATATGTGAATTCAAGACGAAGGATTTTTTCCCTTACCCATGGTGGAACTGGGCACGACTGTGAGATGCGGTCATTCGCAGCCGCCATCTCATTGGCCACAATACCATTAAATTTCTGCGAGTGCATTACGGCGAGCCAATGTACCAGCCGAAATGCCCACGGGCTGATGGCTGATCATTAAAGCACCGGCGGCCACGGTTTTTTCCATATTCGCTGAGAGTTTCAGGCACTTGTTCATCAGCGCATTGACCACGTGCCGCATCGAAAACAAAAGGTAGGCCGCGTTACTTCAGTTTCTGTTCCCTTTCTCTGATCTCATCGCCTTCCGAATCGGCATCTTCCGAACTCTGGGAGTTCTCGACGTTGCTGTCGCTGCCCTTGAGACAGTTGACGATCTTGCATCGCATTTGAAACTTTGGAAACAGTCAAATTACTATCAGCGTTTGCCAAAAGAAGACGACAAAAGACATTCGTACGTTTTTCCCTCAATTTTGTAGATGAAAGTTGCGATGGAATAACGATTATAAAACGAATAATCCGGGCGGCGGGAGTTGCGGAAGATGAAACATATACTCACACATAGTTGATTTGTTATCAGCTTTTTTTGGAAACGAAATTTGCCAAGATTTTTTAGGAGTCTTGAATTACCTGTGTCCGTTTCGAGGGGTTACACCTAGCTGGAATCTTTGAAAAAAAAATCGATTTTTCTTTTTCGACGGATTTTTATACTATAATATAACCTTTCAAAAATATTCTCCGAAAATGTTAAGTCCGTCCGTTGAAAATCGAGGGCGGGGGGTGATGAGCGTGTACAGGTAGGTCCGGCCTACCGCCCATGTACGTATTGCAAACTGGCTTGGTATAAGCACTGTGTTGATACCAGAACTGCCAATACTGGCAGGCTACTAAGGGCCAAGCCTTGCCCAAGTCAAAATAAGTACTGAGACAACTTTGGTTTGTTAACACCGGTCCAACTTATGGTGCCGTGAATCGGCCCGACACTGTTTACGGGTATTGGCTCAGAATAAGTGCCCAGTTTTGGGCCAGATATTATTGCTCGTCTTGAGACAAACCCTAAATCAGTGTTTTGCTGGTACATGCCCGTGTATAACCTGATAATATTGTAAAATTAGCGTATAGTGAAATTATTCAACTCTCGCGTATTTTTTTCGACGATTCAAGAAACTTATTTTTGGAAGGACAAGCTCTCGAAAATAAAGGAGATGCTTTTGCGACACACATGGCTTCTTCTAGATTAGGCATTTATAATATAGGACGCCGAATTTCTTCATCGAAACTTGTTTTTTAATTGGTTTTGTTCCAGCCTTACAAGGTCTTCCCCTTTTAACGAGCCCGAATCCGTATCAACTTTCCACCTCCCATTCCACTACCCCCCTTCTTATATATCGCTTGTTCTCCAACTACTCCCCCGTCTACCTCCAAATCCACCTTCCCCCATTTGTGGCCGCAGCCGACTTCCCCCTGTATATCGAATTCACCAATACATATCTGTCCTGAGTATAGGGAAACTGCTGAAAACCTATACCAATACAGCCGGTCATCAAGTTCGTCTCCCTAGTCGTGGAACTAGTCTTATTTCGCCGCGAAATGCCGAAGAAAAACATTTCACGACGAAATGTACGCGACTAGCTTTAGAACCCGGGATTTCCCAGTACGCAGGTATAGTAGCAAGCACGCTAACCACTAGACTATCGCACCGGTTATGACAAATGTATACTATTATCTATTGAAGGAAGTAGATATGCTGTAACACTCTTGTATCTCGAATGATTGAGAAATGTAAAGAACATATTGTGAATAAATATTTTCAATATACAGGGTGAGGCACTAACTGTTGCCACCTTGAATATCTCTGTAATTATCGACGTCACAAATAAATGTTTGAAACAAAAGCTGTACCGTACAAAAGGGGTCATCAAATGCGACCTTTTTTTATCTCAGTGGAGGCGCTGTCGCACAGTAATGGTCACGTTCAATTTTTCAAATGGGACGGTACATTTTTTTTCAACTATCTTGTAGAGCATCTAAAACTGCATAAAAAAAATGTTGGGGTCAAAGTCGTTCAAGGTCATTTAACATCAAAAAGTGACATGAACTTTATTTTTATGTGAAATTACCGTTATTCGCAGTAGATGTTCAAAGTGATTGCCATTGGAATCAATGCAGTATTGCAATCTCCGCATCACGAATTTCTTACCATTTCCGCACTTATCGCCGAAGTCTTGCCATTGTCTTGTATGTAAACAGCGGGACCAAACCTACAATGTACACGGAACATTGTACAATGTTTCGCCCAAACAAACCCAAGATAACGATAGTAAGAATGGTGAGACGAGTATTAATGAATCAAGCGAATGTAAATGATGTATTCTTTTGAAGAGCAAACTGATATGCTTCTAATTTACGGAGAATGTTAGAAAAATGCAGTGAGAGCTAGAGACTTATGCGCTGAAAGATTTCCTGAACGTTCTCATCCTACAGGCCGTATATCTCAAATTTTGTACACTAAACTGAGGACAACTGGATCCTTAACCCGTCGGGAAAGTAACCTACAAAAACGACTTACTAACGAAGAAACGGAAATTGGTGTTTTTGCCACCATCTGACGTAAGCCAAAGAAGTATTCTACGTGTTCTACATCGTCATAAATATCATCCTTACCACATCAGTCTCCACCAGGAATTAACTGGGATGGATTTCATGAATCGCACTGAATTCTGCCGATGGGCTCAACGCCAGATTCAGAGAGATGACCCATTTATTGATCGGATTTTATTTACTGATGAGGCAACATTTACGAATCCTGGAAATATTAACTTGCATAACATGCATTTGTGGTCAACTGAAAATCCACATTGGCTGCGGCAAGTTGCGCACCAAAGACCGTGGTCAGTTAATGTATGGTGTGGGATTATTGGGGATACAATCATAGGCTCTTATTTCATCGAAGGGAATCTTAATGGTAGGAAGTACACAACATTCCTTCAAGAAACATAACGTCCATGATCGGAAGAAATACGTTTAGAAACAAGAAACATAATGTGGTATCAACACGAAGGGTACCCGGCACATTTTTCGCTGAAAGCTAGAAATGAATTGCAAAAGCGATTTCCAAATTGTTGAATTGGACGCGGAGGAGCTGTATCGTGGCCGGCTCGCTCGCCATTCTTCGAGCCAGTGATTCGATAAGTGCTGTAGTGATAATAAATTCTACACAATCCGTGATGAGGAGATTGTAATACTGCATTGATTCCAATGGCAATCGCTTTGAACATCTACTGTGAATAAAGGTAATTTCACATAAAAATAAAGTTCATGTCACTTTTTGATCTTAAATGACCTTGAACGACTTTGACCCCTAAATGTTTTTTATGCAGTTTTCGATGCTCTACAAGATAGTTGAAACAAAATGTACCGTCCCATTTTAAAAAGTGGAGGTGACCTTTACTGTACTACAGCGCCTCTACTGAGATGAAATAAAAATGGTCGCATTTGATAACCCCTTTCGTACGGTACAACTTTTGTTTCAAACATTTTTGTGACATTGATAATTACCGATATATTCAAGGTGGCAACAGTTACTGCCTCACCCTGCATATATGTGAGATTAAATAGTCGGTACGCCAATGATATGCAATTATATGTCGGCCCAGCACCCACAGTTTATCAATACTGGGGCAGTACTTGACCTAAGACTCGGTAATTAAGGCTGGCATGGTACTGTTGCCAATGCTGGGGCAGTGTACTTCCAGCCGAGAGTCGACCAACCTTGGTTACCAAGACTGGCACTGTACTAATAAAATTGTTTGCCAGTACTGGGTCAGTACTTAACCCAAAACTCGGTCACCAATACTGGCATGGTACCGTTGGGAATGCTGGGGTAGTACTTCCAGTCCAGACTCAACCAACCTTGGTTACCAAGACTGGCACTGTACTAATAAAATTGCTTACCAATACGGGGCAATACTTAACCCAAGAATCGGTAATCGAGACTGGCATGGTACTGATTCTTTTAGTTGCCAGTGCATCTAACCAGCTTTGGTTACCAGGATCAGGTTACCAGGCACTGCATCTAACCAGCTTTGGTTACCAGGACCGGCACCGTGCTGATAACATTGTTTACTGAAACTGGGGCAGTACTTCACACAAGACATGGCACTGATACATTCAGTTGCCTGTGCTGGCGAAGTACTTCCAGCCGACACTCAACCATACTTAATAATCAGAACTGGCAACGTACTGATAAAATAGTTGACCATTACTGGGCCAGTACTTCACCAAAGACTCACTAAGCCAGACTGGGACGGTACCGATCCGTTAGGTTTCCAATACCGGGGCAGTGCCACCAATTGAGAGTCGGTCGCCAGTACTTGCACAACTCTGGACCGTATTGGTAACTATGGCGCAATACCGGTATACGCACATGGGCGCTCAATGTATTAGGTTGATAAAAAAGTGTTGTCGCAAAAATTTAAAAAATGTTTATTTACATGTTGACGCAATATGACATCGAGCTATGTCGAGAATATTCTAGAATGTTTTCTACTCTTCCGCGTGACAGGGTATAAAAGGACGAGTGCGCGTTCTAGTGGACAGAAATGGCTTCGATCTCGTAGAAGCTTCGAGCGATCATATTTTACGAGTGGCGGCACGGCACGAACGCAAGCACAACTGCTAAAAATATTCAGGAAGCATTCAGCGAGAACGTAGTTTCTCATCGAACAGTCCAGCGTTGGTTCAATCGTTTTAAATCTGGAGACACAAGCCTTGAAGATAAGGGACATTCCTGACGACCGTCGACCATCGATGAAGACGCATTACTCCGCTTCATCAAAGAAAAACTGGAAGCAAGTACGCTAGCTCGTGCAAGAGAACTTGGCTGCACCCAACCGTCAATAGTAAATCACAGCTTGGGATACAGGAAGGTTCTAGGTCAATGGATACCACACCGTCTCACCGACGCCAATACGAACGGCCGCGTGACCATCTGCCAGTCTCTCCTGCTTCGCCATCATCGCAAAGAGTTGTTAGAAGCACTTGTGACGGGAGATGAAAGGTGGGTCTTGTATGACAACAGAACGCGTCTAACCTACTGGCTTCGTATCGGAGAAAAACCGCCACACCAACCGAAACCTGATCGTCACTCACAAAAGATTTTGTTGTGCTGTTTCTGGGACGCAAAGGGAATGCTGTTTCACAATTTTTTCCCTGTAGGCAAGACGATCTCCTCTACACCATACATCGAGAATCTCCAGGAATTTGCAAAAGCTATAAGAGAAAAACGGCCAAGACGCGCGAATGTGCACCTTCTCCACGACAACGCGAGACCCCATGTCGCAAAGGAAACCCAGAAAACATTCACTGAGCTTCACTGGAATACCGTTCCTCATCCACCTTACTCTCCCGACATCGCGCCATCTGACTACCATTTGTTCAGACATATGAAGGCATATTTGAGGAACAAAACTTTCACAAACGTCGACGATCTCAGAAGGGATGTTTCAAATTTCTTTGAGTCCCAGCCGCCGCAGTTTTGGGCAAAGGGAATGGATGAGTTGCCAACTAGATGGTCGAGTGTCATAGGAACCGATGGCGAATATATTGTTCATTAGAAATGTTTTGTATAAGATATATAAATAAATAAATTATATTGAAATTATTGCGATAAAACTTTTTTATCAACCCAATAGGTGTAACGGAGCAGCTGCGGGCTCTAAACAACAGGCTCCACTCTGTACAAAGAGGACCGCTGTTTACTGCACGCAGCTGATCCGTTTAGATCGTTTATACATCGGTATTCTAAACGCTTCTCCTTATGCCAGTATTACCGTTACGAAAAAGGAATGCATCGATCACGTCCAAAAGCGAATGTGACGTAGATTGTGTGAATGCATGAAAAAAACTAAAGGCATTGGCGGCAAAAACAACCTGACCGGGACAATGATTGACAAATTGAGGGTATATTATGGTTTAGCTATTCGTCGTAATGGTGATTCAGTGCAAAATATGAAAAAAGCGATATGGGCAACCTTTGATCATTATAGTTCAACCGATGATGATCTACACCACGAAAAGTGTCCGTCTGGAGAAGATTCTCCGTGCTCTTGACAGCGCGCTTCGGCGAACGGAGAACTTGCGTCGTATCATCACGAGTCGTATACTGTTGTATACTGTATACGAGCGGTATGCTCTACCTCTCAACGTTTTGAAAGCAATAAAACCGATCTGTACAGAACTCTCCAACGATACCTTATTGGAAAGATGCAAAGATGGTTTTACCCAAAACAACAACGAAAGTTATAATCAGCCGATATGGAAGATAAGCCCGAAAAATGTACCGAGTGACTCGATGCAGTGAATATAGCCACCCATATTGCTGCGTGTTTATTCAATCACGGATGTAGTTCATTATTAACAATGTTGCAAGCGATGTGAGTAAACTGAGGCCGAAATGCAAGCGCATATGTCGCAGAAGAGGAGGAGAAAGGGGTGCGAACGGCAGAGCTCAATCAAACACCTGGAAAGCACGATTATTTCGAAGGCAATACCAAATTGGAATTACGGAGGCTGCTACCTCTGCAGAAGGTTGGCTGTATGATCCGGGCATCGATGATTCCATTTGGAGGTAATGAATCATATTTTATCTACGTATATGCCGGACGTAAAACTTTAAACGCGTTTTTCTTGGAATTACTCCTTCAGAATTGTTGACCAAAATATCTCAAAAACAAATAAACTGATCTGTTTTAAATTTCGCAGATATTTTTTGTATATCAAAAGGCAGTCCTTAATTAAAGGATTTTTTTCAATGTATACTTATTTATATCAAGGAAAATAGAGTGTTTTTTCACCGAAATTTCGACGATCACTTCCGAACGGCGATCATTTTTTCAAAAATTATTATTTTATTGAATCTTTTAACTAAATACTAGATAATACAGTAAAACAACTAAATTCATTTGGTTTTTTAAATTTTAGATGATTTGCTCCCGAGCAGGAGTGGTCACCGCGAAGGATCTTTTTTTGCATAGCGACCTATGCAACTTACTGTATCTCCGTCGTTTATAAATATTTCCCGATAAAAATATTGTAAAAGAGACTTGAAATGATACCCTCTACTATGAAAAAAGTTAAAAACCTACACCAATTTCCCAAAAAGAATATTCACGAAAACCCTTCTTTTTCCGGCGTGAACTAGGTGTAACCCGTTAATTGTACACTTATCGGACATAGCTGAGCGGCCAGCGACGTTAGGAAGACCTTCTGCCCGAAGCATCGCGTACTAATATTGCTTCGACCATTTTTTTTCCCGATTTTTTCCGTGTACCCGACAGTCCCCGACAAGGATAAATAGAGAAAAATATTCTTCCGCGTAGCCGCCGGGATCTGCGGCGAGAATCTGCGAGTCTACCGAACTACCAAAAACGATTTAATTACGAATTAATTTTGGAAGCGTAAATAGGGCTGTTTGTTTGGTGCACGTATATCCATTATCACTGCTTTTACATTTTCACTTCTTTCCGACTTTCCCGCTCTAACGCTACTTGGAGGTTAGAGCCGGCAGAAGCCATACAGTTTAAGAACCCGGCTGTTGACGTTTGTACCGTGCAATCGTTTTAGCCCAGTCGAATTAGTATTTTAGATTTACAAAAATTTTTAGCAGCAATTTTCTTTCGGAATTCGTTGCGGGGTGTCACTGGTAGTTTAAATTCAAAAAGTAGAGGTACCAGACTTTTCACTCCATCCGCCATCTTGATTTAAAGGGTTATTTTTTGTTTCTTGAATAACTCGTTCATTTTCAAATTTACACGCAAAATAGTTATCACAAAAGTTGTATAAAATTAAATCGTCTACAATTTTGGTTCTTATCAATTTTTTCATAGGATCGATTTTTTTCGATTTATACCCGAAAAGAGGGGGTGAATTTTTTGTTATCGAATAACTCGTTTATTTTCAATTTTACGCGAAAAATTGTAATAAACAAAGTTGCTTAAAATTGAATTTCCTACAATTTTGATTCCTATCAATTTTTCCGTAGGATCAATATTTTTCGATTTATACCTGAGAAGAGTGGGGGTAAAATCTTATCATTGTATTATCACGTTTCTTTTTAATTTTACGAGAAAGATTGTTATAAACAAAGTTGTTTAAAATTAAAGGTACTACAATTTCGATCCTTAATAATTTTTCGTAGGATCTATATTCTTCGATTTAAACCTGAGAAGTGTTACATCCTAGTGAATGTGCCTTCTCTCGGTTATTCTCAATATCCTCATTTGCCGTCATAAGCGTATTAAATGTATAAATCTAAGAATAAGATGCGTAATACCATTAAACGGAACTTGCGTACGTTCCGCGAGCATATTCAAATCACAGCGATATATACGCGATAGCCGCACCACCATAGCCTATCGATATTGTGCGGGACGCCCAATCCTAAAGGGGGGAGGTGTCACATCTCACGACAATTCCCAAAACACAAGACTTTTCGTTTCCAGCCCATTCGATGCCCTCTCGTAAATTCCGAAAGTGTGGAGCGAAATATTTAATAATCGAAAAATAGTTCGAGAGCATTTCAACGCTATGCAGAGCCTTACCGCCGTAAATCTTTATAAAAATTGATGACAGATTGTTCAAACATAACACAGACTAGACGGCTCCGATAAATTCTTACTAGGAAAAATTACGACATCCGGTCTCGCGGCGTAGTCCGATATATAAACTTCTTGATATGAAACCTCGCCATAGCCATAAATTGACACTACCCAAACCATGCGCATGATTACGTCTCAGATATCGGACTCTGTACTCCACGCGTGTGGACGCCGAAACACGGGACAAAGGTCCCCTGCCTTCGATGCATGCAATTCCGTATAAGGAATGATCGAGATCAATTCTGCGAAGTACAAATATCGCGACCAATCACGCTAAACCCTAAGGTTCCTTCTCCCACTACCGAACTCCTCCTAATTTTGATGTCAAGAAAGACTTCCTTCCTGAAGCGAGTCTTCCAACAACTTCCATTGCGTTCAGATCGCAATCTCCCTACAATTTCCATCGCGTTCTGATCAAGTCTCCCGTCAACTTCCATCGAACCAAGTTCTTCTATCAAGTCTCAATCCCAGTCTCCCGAAAATCTTTATCAAGTTCAATCCCAGTCTCCCGTCAACTTCCATCGAACCAAGTTCTTCTATCAAGTCTCGATCCCAGTCTCCCGACAATCTTTATCAAGTTCAATCCAGTCTTCCTGCAATCTCCTTCAAATCCAGAGCTCAGTCTCCCGACATTCGTCACCAAGTCTTTTACCAAGTCTTAATTTTTTATCCGCGTACTAGCAGCCTTGTTACAGGCATTTTCCTTCGAGTCTTATATACATATAACATCGATTCTCAGACCGAGCAGAAAGGTCAGGAATTCGTGTATCTCTTCGTGCGTTTGTATAGAATCTCGATTGCTTCTCGTAGTGCACGCATAAACGCATAGAAACCGAAAATCTTGTGCAAGTGCTACGTGCAACTTGACCACCGAGCCCACCAGGGCACTAGCGAGGGCCCTTCGCCTTACGAGCGTCAACCGATATCTTTACGAGCGAGCGCACACAACCATTCGAGCGAGCATATACATGCAAACCAACACCAGCAAATGTAAGCGAAACACGTCATTCTGCATTTGTTCTGTATCATTCCTTCACTCTTCCGTTATTGTTAATTCACACAAAAATCCGACTATCCATATATATAATAAAATGTCGGATAAAATTACATGAGCTTTTCGAGTTAATCCTCAACGTTAAAACATAACGTCAATTCCTTAACCCTATTCTCTCCCACGCACTACCCCTTTTTACCCTCATCCCGTGCTATTGCGCTAGGCGTAGACAACAAAGAGGGAAACGAAAATAATTATGCTCACGTCCCTTCCGGATGTGACATATAAGTAGTATGGGAGCCACTATGGCGACCCCCACTCCTACCCCCACTCCTCGGCAGCCGAGGTGGTGGGGATGGAGTGGGGATGACCGTGCTTATCCCCTCCCCCGCGCCCCAGAGGGGTGCGGAGGGGGGATGGCCGGAGTGGGGGTTTCGCGATAATGGCCCCTTTTTTTTGCTTTATTAAAATATGTTCACAAAGTATACATTTTTATGATATGTACATGATATCGCTGTTAATTAACCGTTTCAACTGATGGTTTATGAGATTATCGGTGATGATTGTTCTGGCGCGTGCGGAGAGTTCGCCGGGTATACAGGATAGGGTGCGTTGAACACTTTCCTGAATTTTTGTCTTCCTTCTACGAACCCGTCGCCGTAAGCGACGCGCTGTCATGTTGAATAATTTGGCTGCGATTACGCTGACAAGTGCATTTTTACACTTTGTCACGTCTTCGGTGGAGCGATGAAGCCATGCCATGTAGCCGTTTATGCGTTCCTCCAATAGCTGCAGCACGACTAAGTCATCTTTTATGAAGGTCAAGAATGGCGCCGCACGGTGTATAGCGTTTGCTCCGTAGTCGTTGCAGTTTTGGATAGTTACGATGGGCCGGTTGAGATGTTCACCGTATTCTAAATTGTAACTATCGCAGGAAACCACGGTGTGGACCGTAGGAGTGTTTCCCTCGCCATTGAGATACGCTGTGATCGTAGAGAGACGTTCGCGAAAATCCAACCACGACGGAGTATTTAGCGTTGTCCAACCGTTGCTGTCGCATGTGAAACGCATGACAGGGTGTAATTGATTAGCACTGATAACTTCAATACCCAATCGCACACTTTTTGTCAAGCAGTTGTTGAGATTATGGGATATTTGTAGTAGCAACGGGCACGGTTTATAGCAGCGATTATCGGAAGCCTCGTTTGCCATGGCTGCTCTGGGTCGACTGAATCACGCGAGTGAGATGTCGTTGTCTTTCGCGGGAACTGCAGACGCTGCACTATTCGGCGGCTGGCTTCAATTCCAGAGTGTTGAAATCGTCCCCGAAGAACTCCATGAGAAGATTATTCTCGTGCGCAGCCGTTACCATCTGCCGGAACAGCGTTTCGTTTTCCAGAACGTTGGTGAATCTGGATGGTAGAAAGCACGCGAACTCCCTGTCCACTTCAATGATGATTCTGGGCCCGAAGCGTGTTTTTACTGGCCGTAAATCAGAAATCTTGTAGTCGGTTTTTAGCGAAAGTTCCGACAGTTTTTTCGTCGGCAGGAAGCCCGACAACTTTCCGATCTTGTTGATTTGGGAGAAGTCCATCGCTGATATTGAGCTTTTGAATTTCACGGGTTAAAATTTGTAACGCTGTTCTTCTCTGAATGAGTAATTGAAGAGCAGCTAAGTTTTGCAAGAATGCTTCAACGCGAACTTTTAACTCGCACCGCTTCCTCTGCATATGCTTCTGCTGTTGCCGCCCGAGAACAATTAACAATGCGGAACGACTGATCCCTTGTATCTCTGCTACACCCTCCCACCATACCCGCAGCTTCCCCCACCGCGTTTCGCCAAGAGTCGCACAAAAAAAATGGCTGATGTCGAAGAGCGCCAGGCGGAGTCTCTAGCAAAATTGCTGACGATGTCGTTGCTATGCGCCGCTGAATAAAGTTCGAGACACAGAGAAATATTCCAAGTGTCATCATTTTATTGAACGGTTAGCGATTACGGGAGCAGCAGCCCTGTACACAATGTAAACTTTTATGATTGAAGGAATTGCTGCCTCCTGCAGGCAGACCCTTATTGAACATTTTACGCGTAGCTTTATTCTGCTTATGGCTAAATGTCTTGTAGTAGTCGCCAACTATTTTATCGTTGCGTGATAGATCATTTGAAAATACGCTTCTAAACTTATGCATACCGAAGCCAGTACACATATAATGAAGAAACATAATGCAATACTGTCCGCAGCACTGCGAATCCGCAGCTTGAAGCTGATCAGTGCTGTATCGGAAGAGTTTACAGTTTCCTCGGAATCGACGGAGATGCTGCGGGATGATTGGTGGTAGTCCGTAGCTATCGAAGTACCATCCGCGGCCCTCTCGATCGACATACATGACGATCCAGTGGGTACCGGGCTGTTTATATCCATCAGTATTCGCGACAATAGCCGTTGGTTTTGTCCAAAGTTTTGGTAAGCGATCTGCGGGGTATACGCCAACAGCGTGATTTTTTATATCACGTAGAGAGTCGAGGATTTGAAGGCTGTTCATAGCAGGGCTCGCCGCAGGGCAAACCAACCGATAACGCTGTTGTTGTCCTATATTCCCATAGCGACTCGCGACGTTCACTCTGACAGAGCAGCGTTTTAATCCTCATCACATTATCCAGGGCACACTTATACGATTGATTTTGCCGTATCGCGGCGTGATATGAGCAATGTGTACCGGCCCCCGGAAGATGCTGAAATGAGATATTATCCTCATCCTCCTCCAAATTTATAATATAGTAGCCGGTGAGTTGCGCTAAATAGGACGATTTAGCTACACCTCATACAAATATCCGCGTAGAATAGGTAGCGATTTCCCTCAAAATTCTCTCAATACAGCGTAATGCTGTATGACCCTCGAACCATTTTATACCGTGATGCTCCCGCGTCACCCGTTCGTTCGTTCTTTTCACATCCGACGGTAATTGTCTGTATGTGTGAGGTGGAGCGACGATCCAATGATCGTGCCACGATGAATCGATTGACGCAACAGCCACTTCTTTCGGTATAAAGTTGTAGTGCTTATCCGTCAAGCCTTGTATGTCTATCGCGATACTCATGATGGTTCTGCTGTGAGTGCTCTGCTCGAACTGGAGAGCTCAACCGCTGAAATCTACAATAACTTGCCGGGAAGCATCAACCTCCACCACGTTATCATATTCCGCATACACGACACAATTTCCCGTTGAAGTTATTGCCTCGCCGAAGCGTACTTCGGGCCTCACGCTACCGTGTTTCACCAAATTCCAATGACTGTTACTGTTCGCCGAAAGATCGGGCGTTAGATCAAACGCAAAAAGACAATAGCCCCAGGGATACGCTGTGCGAGTAATTGAATTACCCTGATTGAGAAAGTGAATGTCAGTCCCTGAGAATAATGTATGAAACGCATCCACATATAGATGCGTGTCGTCAAAGTTAGGCTGGAGTGCTTTCGACGGTATCTGCACACCGTCAGCATATAACGCGAGATAATTAATTTTATAATTCTGAAATTTAAACGGGTTCAACGCGCGGTTACCGTTGAATGCTTTATTATCGACAAACCCTATAATTATGCGCTTAGGCAGTTGGCCCAGTATAACATTGTCCAAAGTATCGCCGTGCACTCCTGCATGCATCGATATAGATTTAACCTCGACACGTGTCAAAGGATATTTTGCTGTAGATTTTGATAATGCTCGCGCGTGAGCTAAAAGTATACCAGGGGCAATTTTAGCGCGGCGTATGAGAAGGGATGCCTCGGTAATATGCATGCTGAAATCTTTCGAGGAAGTCATAAGACAGAATGCGTCGCTGCTACGTACAAGGCGTAATCGCATCTCCACGCCGTTTATAAGAAATCGCTCTTGATTGAAAATATCGCAATGGAGGTGGCCGAGGAGATCGATCTCATTGCGCCCATTGAGGACCATTCGACGATCAGCAAGGCCTGCATTAGCTTCTGCTACATCGTCCATTTTACCGGCCGTATCACTGTACCACAGGCAACTTGAAAGATGAGAGCTTTTCGCACCCTGCCCATAATTTAATAAGTTTTCAATGTAGGCCCTGTATGCATAAGCATTATTGGGTGGAGATACGAGCTTCTGATTGAGAAATACATCGACTTGATTGAACAGCGAATGAAGTAAATTATTGACGGGCCCCACTCTAATGGTAGGGTCGGGTTTCACTGCACTCGAGCGTATTTGGACACGTATGCTTAGCATGGTATGAGCAAGATCGATGTATTCGTCACCTTGGCCAGGTACCACAAATTCTATTGGTGAATTATCGGTCATAGATGAGATCGGTTTATAGTGCACCCATTGCGTTCCCTCGATGGTTGTTTGAGTCAGCGGTAGTGAGAATAGTTCCAACTCAGACTTCAAACACTCACACGAATGGGCATGCAAGAACGCCATTTTCACGAGAAGATATCTGACACTGTCCTAGCTCGCGACTTCTTCTTCTTCTTCTTCTTCGGCGTTCTCTCTCTAGCTATTCTCTTCTTTTTTTTAACACAATTTGTACGTTTTTTCTTCAACGCGGCTGTTTTCTTTTTTAGGCCGATCCTACGCGCGCTGTAGTTACTGAGCGAATGCGCAAGCTTGTGAATTTTCGAGGCCTTATATCCTGAGCCCTGCATAAGATTATTGAGTTTTTCCTCAGCTTTTCGCTTCAAACTCAAACCCGATTCGCGCAAACGCGATTTGAAGGCTTCCCTAGGCTGAATTCCTGCATCCATTATATCGCTCGCCACATTAAGGCCTGACCGTATAGCCTCTTTGCCGACAACGCGCGCCCCTTGTTTTAAGAGAGGTAAAATGCGCCGGAAAAGGCCGCCAAGGAAACTGCCGAAACCGTGACCCCTCTGGTTCGGCGACCCTATGTATACTTGGCTAATTCCCCCGTACCCTGTTCTACCCGCGCCCACTTGTGCGTCAAAGTACGCATCGTAGTAATTCATGTTGCTCTCTCTCTCTCTCTCTCTCTCTCTTTCTCTACCGCAGGTAAGCTACGCGTTTGAACTGGAGTGTCACGGTTAGCGTTCCACCCTCGAATGGCATCCAATGCCCGAATTCATCTCTTATATCGATATCTATCGATTGAAAGCTGGTACGTAAAAGAGGTATGTACCGCGGTGGCGAAAAACTTTTGATTTTCACAGAGCCGTAATTATAATTATTATCAATGTCAAAGGGAACGACACGTAATAACGGCGCGTGTACATCGCCGGTCATGTAGAACTCGCAAATATCCGTATAAACAAATAGCATATTGGGTATACCGTTCATGAGACTAGCCGGCTGCGGCGCAATATACTGATTCGCTACCACAAGACCCGTACTATGAGTGAAGCCTAAAATGTTGTTAATTATGGGGGAACAGTGGAAAGCGTGTTCTAGATTTTTGCACTCGGCGCCGACACGCTCTACCGAGACATAGCCGTTAAGAGGATGCTGAAATTTCAAATGTCCTGCGATATTTTGAATTTGGTTAATTGCTTCGAGTAGCGTGGAGACGCTACAGTATACCCCAGATGGTACGCAAGCACGCTCGTTTTTTAAATTGACATTCGCCTCAACGCCCGGGATCACTGCGTTCGTCACTAAGCGGATAAAGTTTGTTTCACCTTCAGGCGGCACGTGTAGAACAGTCATCGGTATGTGTATTTCGGCTAAGGAAACGCCCCATTTACCGCGTAAATTTACACTTTGTGGCAAGTGTGTGGTATAATGCGTCGTCCTGTTATTAGGGTAGTACTTCATGCTGCTATTGCTAGGTAAAACTACAAGAAACTCGGTATCGCTCATAGCGCCTACTTTTTCTTTGCCCACCTTTGGACTCTAGATAGCTCGGGTTCGTAAAGAATGCCGTCAATCTCCTCGTCGTTGAGATCATGCAGAACGTACACGATAGGTCGGCTGCTCACGGATATACGATGTATCTTAATCAGCTCACTGCTCCAGCCGCTCTCGTATCCTTTAGCAAAGGCAGCCTTCGCGCTACTGATGCGGACAATATCGCCCAGCTTATATTTAGGAGGTGACCGCTGTACAGGATGCTGTTGTTTATATCGCCGTATTAGATTATCGCGCGCTTTGGCAGATGTAAGCAACGTCGCAGATGCGGGCGTCATTCTAATGCCACTATGTATCGTTCGATTGTATGCGGAGACTATATTCTGCAAAACGTCGATATAACGTTTTTGGCGCGAATACGTGAAGTATCGCCACATTCTTTCTTTCAACGTTCGATTGAAGCGCTCTACAACAGCTGCTTTTATGTCAGGGTTGCGGCTCGCCCGAAACTGAATATTATGCTTCTGTAAGAAAGTCTGAAAAACTGACCCTGTAAATTCCCGACCCTTGTCCGATTGTAGGCAAACGGGAGATCGGCCGTTTGTGCTTTTTAGCGAGAGGATACGAGCCAGAGCGTTAGCCACTATTAAAGCAGTCTTGTCGTACAAACGTTCAACCCACGCGTACTTACTGAGCACATCTATGACCACAAGAAGATAGGTATAGCCATCGTTATAACTTTTGAGTGAATGAAGGTCTACAAGATCAGCCTCCCAAACATCGTCAATGTTCTGCACATTGTAGATGCGCCGGGGAAATCACCGACGTATCGCTCTATGCCGTGTGAAAGCATCCTGTGCTTCGAGCCACTGTATCGTTTTTTCTGGGGAGATTTTCTTTTTACGACCTACGCGTAACAGTTTAGTAGCACCGGAAAAAGACGCCTCATTTGAAGGATCAAAGTAAATTTTTTCAAGTGTTTTCATACTGACAGTTTGAGAGAGGACCAGGTGAGTCGCCTTCTCTTACCCCTCCCGCTCTGCGCGGCTAATTTGTTGCTCTCCCTACCGCTGTAGAACTCGGAATGTCTGGTATCGCTAATGTCCTCGTCGTCACCGTCGTCATCAACGTCGGTGGTGCTGTTACCGTGGGGTGAGCGTAATGTTGAATTGGCTTGCGTTTCCAGCCATAGTTCGTCATTTCCGACAAATTCACGAGATGCCTGTATAGCCCTTAAAAAATTTGCAAAGACTCTACGGCCCGTCGGTTTGGCCATCTTTCTCGCACGCATTGCGTCATTCACAAGATCAACAATATTTGAATGTTTGATTGTTTCTCCATTGACAGAAACCACGCCAGCTGCATCCCAAGAAAAATCTGAGGACGGCGCATCATGTAGGCGTCGCAATAACAGTTTCGCTCTACTGCGGAATTTCGCAGGTACACTCTCAACGATAATGGAATCGTTCATTCGTGTTTCTGCTGCTACTGATGCTGATCTTTCCGTGGGGTGTGTGTCTTTTTTTTGTTCCTCCACAAGATCATGATACAGCTGTGCTCGTTCGCCATCGACGAAATGTAGATAACGCTGTAATACGCGCAAATACGCTAGCCATTTTTCTCGCTCGTCGCCATACTCGTTAGATTTCGAAATTTCGCTCATCTCCATATCAAGACGCTTCAGAGTCGCCGTAATGGTTTTCTCCGCTTGGCTCATCGGTCGTGCCTCACTATCGCTGACGCTGCGTTTTTGGGAATCTAGTTGTAATAGACACTCCTCGGGCACCAGAACCATTTTCCTGGCATGCTCCGTTATTTGACAATTAGATTTGACAATATGGTACCGAGGATTGGGGCAAGCAGCAGGGGTAAAAATCCACCGCTTTGAATGACAAATCTCTTCTTACTTTTCCAGCAGCCTCTATTTGCCGCTAAGCGCCTGAGAAGAGGAACGTGGCGGCGCAATTTTTTCCGCTGGTTGGCTTTGAGAGGAATATTACCGCGAAGAACGTTTAAAGCGCACTCGCAAATGCAGCGTATTATACGAGAATCCGCTTTCCGCAAAATAGCCTCACGCTGTTCTTTGGTGAGATATTGAAGAGCGTTCAATATCGCAACGCTCTTCTTGCAAAGAGACGATCCGCTGCGTGCCATCACAGGCGTAGAACTGGCAATTCTCCATGTGTGTCACCGCTTTTTAATTTCTTTCGCGGTACGTAAACGAAATGGCGTGTATCATCAGGGAAAATACATGTGCAGTATCGGCAATTATCGGGTGTTGATTGCTTCAGATCTAGTAACAAATAACCGTGCGGTTTAGATGTTGCGTCGTAATAACCCTCCTGTAGAAATCGTGGATTTTCGGGACATATTTGGCGCGCCAAGTGCTGTATTTGAGCACGATCGCGAGGATTTTTGAAGATAACGATATAATTAGCATTCAAAGAGATGTCCCGCTGGCCTTGGCCCTGATGAAACAAATTTTGCGTTATAAAAATAACGCTCAAGTTCTTATGATGACTGCCTTTGGTAAATAGATCGACAACGGCATTGCTCGATGCTTCACGCATTAGATCATCGATAATTAAGAGCTTCACGCGGGGGTCGTTTGAGTAATCGGCAGTCTGGGGTAATCCTTCGCGAAATTCTATAGCATCACCGTACCCCGAATATGCTGTCTGCCACTCGGAATAATAAAATATTATTCTCTCGAAACGTTCGCTGTTCATACGCGTGATACATTTCAGAAATTTTTTAACAAAATACGTTTTACCGCACCCTGTCGGCCCGCAGATCATAGAAGTCCAGGGATGATGCCACCTCGTGTCCATAGCGGTAAATGAGGAAATTTAGGCTCAGTGCAATATTAAATAAGATTTTCGGGTTTTTACGTAAAAAATATATTTCCAGTACATTTTACAAATGGCGATAACCGTAGGGAAGCGATCCATACCGGCCGTCACGTCTTCGCTTAATGCTCGATGGCTTGCACGTTTTTGTCTCACCTCGCGTGACAGCATGGTGAAGTTCTGTACGTCTAATGGCGTCGTATCTCAGTACAATAGGATCCTCTCGCTCGTCCACGATGAAGGATCGTACGGACTCATAGTTTATTAACGCATTGTTTACAAAATTAAGCGTGATACCCTTAACTTTGCGAACCTCGCTCTCTGTCCCGTCAGGCGCACGCACGATGAATGCATAAAATTTAGGGCCGCCGGAAATGAAACTTCTTATGTAGCTGCCCTCGCCATAGGTGGTTAGCTCGTTAGTTAAATCGCCACGCAACTGGCCTATCGGGGGCTCGTAGGCTTCAGATTGTTCTCTCGTTACATAAATTACGGAGTCGGTATCGCAGTACAACGCACGTCTTCCCAGACGTTCCAGGTAACCATACAGTTTTAAACGCGCTTGTGCTGTGGTGTATGCAGCTATTACGGCGTTAGCTATACTTGAGGGTACCACAGCCTCACCGGTTTTAATATAATTGACGTAAAGAATTTCATTGTTCACCGGCAGCATACCTGTAATATCGTACTCTGGATTAGTTAATAACTCCATAAGTTTTTTGCGTGTTGATACTACGACTGTTTGCGGCAGGTTTTCGCGTTGCCCGAGTTTTCCCCAGAACGAATTCAGACATAGTTTGGCGACTGAGCGTAGGCCGGGGTTTTTGGTTATCGACTGACGATTCAAACGAACCCCCTCTGATTGTTCAAAGCCAGCGATATAACGCTCCTGGGCTGATTCATCGCCCAAACAGTTCTCAGGCCAGTCGCTCGCCTCCAGCTCGATCTTCAAAAAGGTGTTAATGTACTCGACGAATAAACCTCCCGATTGCGTGTCACGACTGAATTGCGTTACTTCGTATTGCCAGATTTCGGCAATGTGGAGTATCGTGTAACCGCATGAGACGGCTTTTCGCAATTCATCGGCAACCCAGGTACCCTCGAACACACGCTCGTCCGGATCGTCATGCATACACTCTTCCTCGTTCATCATCTCGCTGCATGTGCGGCACAGAGAGAACAACAGTCGCTGATGCATACGCACAGGCAAAACAGGGTGGTAGAGATCGCGTGGTGGAAGAACGGTACATTTCACCAGGCCTTCGACACGCGCTAGATCACTAGTGGGTCCTGTCAGCTCTAAGCCTTCGTCGCCTATATATACTTTCGGATGTCCGATAGGGTATTTACCAAATTTGCAAATATACGGGTACAGAGAGCAGACGTCTACGTAGCGTATGCCCCCCGTCTCTTTAACATCGTAGAGCGTCACCATATTCTCCGTGCGACCACCGAAGAAAGCGTCACGAGGGTTGAAGGGTTCCGCAGCCGTCAACGGATGATCCCGTATGAGCCCGCGAATTTCGGCACTAGTTTCCAAAAGCCTGTCCCACTCGCATTCCCAGATTTCCGTTAACTGATAACCTCCCGAGCGAATTCTATTAGCTATAGCAAGAGTTCTTTCTAACCTCTCGTCCATTGATATATCACCGCGTTGTTTACAGTCTCTATTGAGGGAGAAGCATTGAGGGCAACCGTGCCAATAGCAACCATGAAATTGTAATACGTACGCGGTATTCCCTGTTTCATAATAGCCGTCGACTAGTAAATTTTGAGGTAGTCTAAATTCGCGCGAACGGCCGGCCGGCGCTTTCCGAGGGTGTGCTCCATCCATACAAGCCATGAAATTGCCTTTTTTGATTGGGTATGCACCCACCTATAGCCGCCCAACGGTATAATACCGATCGTATTGTCTTTGAGGAAATTTTTCCGAAAGACACTGAAGCAGGCCGAGGCTATCGTTGTGCTCTCGTCAAACGGACAAACTCGGCCGCTGGCTATAAACATGTCACGAAAAGCCATACACGCGCGTCTCAAGATCGTGACGTCGTCCGTGCAATAGCTTACGAGTTCCTTCGGAAAGTCAAACACGTAGTCTCTGCCTTTAGACTCGTGATACCAGGCTAAGAATTTTTCGCGCTCTGCGGGGCGCATCGTGTCGGGAGAATAGTACTGTACGGCTGGTAGGGGACCCACATAATTTTGATTTTCCGGTCTGTTAAACAAATGAGGGAAAACACCTTTAACGATAGCGCCTGTGAGACCAAAGGCTTTAGGAAGCGCACTGAAAGGCATGTGAAAATAGTTTAGGCTGTCGAGAAAAACAAGTTTTTCAACACGCATCGAAATGATTTTCGTACCGTTCATAATTATACTCGGCAGTTGGACCTTTTTTTCTTCAACTAAATAGCGCAAAATGAACTGCGCGTCAAAGCCACCGGCATTATGAGCAATACAGATAGTACGCGAAAAATGCTCGACACGCTGCACAGCAAGTTCGACCAATTGTCCCACAGGCTGCTGTCGAAATACATATTGTCGAGAGTCGCAATACTCGCATGGCTCTGTCATCGAATCACGAGTGCAACAATACGTGCAAACTCGTTGAACTACGCACAAGTTGGGCTCGTGTAGAAAAGTATTCGCATCGCCTGGTACCTGTGTGCATTGCTGAGTCTCAAAATCATAGAATAAAAAAAGTATTTTCCCCGTGCTTTGACCGCCGCGAATAGGCTTCATAAAGCACATGTGATTATTGGGTCGATCCGCTCTGCATGCTTTACAAAAGGCCACGCCGCAAATGTGTTTTCGTCTTTTATCGAGAGGCCTGACAATTTTCAGGCATTCGCGGCACCGCTTGAGCGACGCACACACGCTGTTTGATTTGCGTTTTCTGTACTGTTTAACAATTAAATGGTTTTCGAAACATTGCAGCCCGTAAAAATCGCGCGCGCACGCTTCGCATCGAATAGCTGCATTTACTTCGGGATCGCACGGTGGTGACGTCATGCAGCGAGGACACTTTTTTTTAAACATCTATGGCCAAATCTGCGGTATTGCGAATTACACGAGGAGCAAAAATCGCGGCTTCCCACGGCGCCTCGTAAATTTAATATCGGCTGATAATGATGCGAACGCTCGTAATATAAAATGTGCAGCGTGTGTTCGATTTTGCCAAAAGTATTTGAGACTTGCTGCGAGCCGTCGAACAAAGGTGCATCCCCCCGACCGAACGTCAGAAATTCATAAACTACTATGGCAATACCGTGCTGCGCGAGATAATTCTGGTAGAGAGCAATCTCACGGACCCCGCAGCCGTTTGGC